>JAEIFJ010000323.1:1200000-1562500 GCA_018903435.1 Leucophenga varia | reverse complement strand
CTCAGCGTCTGATAGAGCGATAGAGCGACCTCTCAGCCACTTGGATTTGGCTTTCAAGTTGAATTGAATTTGTTACGTCGCCGCTGGCGTGAAAATTGAATTTGAATATGAATATTTTTTTTTCAATTTTTTTTTCCTATTTTTATTATTTTTTTTTTTTTTTACATTTATTTCGTGTACGTGTGCCGCTCTCTGTGCACATCGATTGGAAATCTGTTAAATTTTGAACGAACGAACGAACGAATGAACGCAGCTAATCAAAAATCAAATTATGGCTTTGCCAATCGCCGTAGACATAGCAGACACACTTCAGCGTTCTTAGTATTTCTGATGTTGCTGTTGCTGCTTTTGCTGTTGAGGCAAGGTGTTATTCCATTGCAATGATTTATTGACATTTATTTATTTGTCGTGGTTATGAAATGCGATTTGTTTGATATATTGCCGATGGAATTGACAAACAAAAAAAATATAAATGCTAAAGAATAATTTAGAAGAAAAAGTGAAAAATAGCAGACAAGCAGAATTATTTAAAAGTCATTTTGATGTTTAAAATAAAACAATAACCAGTCTTATTACTTAAGAGCAATGACAACCTTTTTACAGATATTGGCAAAACTCTCTTCGAACAATGAAATCTTTCGATTGTGACACCCAAAATTTTACTCTTAGAGATTTACAAAGTAACCGAATGTAGATTCACTAGAGATTTCCGTGATACTCCCTGATTAAACCTTTTTGTATATAATATAAAAAATAACAAATTTGAAATTAACATGGGCTGGAGGCCAATGGACTGAGGACAAATGCCCCGAGACGTCATAATGGTAGAGCGCAATTTCGATATAAATTTCTTAATTTAAAAATCTTGAAAGTTCGAAAAACCGTATAACGTCAAACAACATACCTTGAAAGTGCTGGTCTCGGGGGAGCCCGATACTGGAGTAAATGGATTGTACATTAGTATCTTTCAAGTTCCAAATATGTAGATGCAACTGAATATCGATAAGAATATCACGACTGTGACATTGCAAATCCACAAAGACAATCAATTCGAAACTAGTGCGGAAGCCTAGACGCAGTTACAAAACATACTATAAAAGGCCAGGACAAACAACCGAAGCAGACTCACTATGAAAAGGCCAACACAAGGGAACCCGGGCCCAAGCGCTATCAGGGTGAAGAGAGCCCCCTACGCCAATGGGGATTTAGAAATGTACAAATACAAAAAGTCCAGACACTAAACAACACAGACCACAGGCAACAAAGGCCCGATCCCAAAGCCAAAAAGAAGCCCAGCCATGGGATGAAAATCCACAAGAGCGGCAAGAGGACAAGAACTATAAAATTCGCCAAACCAAGAAGATCTGATGAGTTTGACCCAAAAGAACAAAACGGTTACTCAAGTCACGGTTATAAACTCAACTGATGCAAGTATTCTCACGGGCACAGTAGATAACAGAGACACATTTGATCCATGGGTGAAAGCGAGACCCAGCCAGGAATAGACACCTTATATTAGGGAGTTTCTAAAAAGAAGAACAAGCAGGAACAATACTATTCCAAAAAGATTCTAAGACTAATAACAAATTTAAGGCCTATATCAAGTCATCTAATTTGGAGGGACTACACTAAATCGTTGAGGTTGCTTTAAATATGTACTAATATTAACAATAATATTATACATATTCCCGTGAAACTGTTAACAGCTCACTGTTTGGACTCGGCAGAAACAAAAGAAAAAAAAAACGTATCAAACAGCTGATTCTGAAGTGTTGAAAACACAAATTTAATAAAATGTTCTGTTTACCCAAAAGGAGTGAAGGTCCAAAAAATTTGAACTGAAGAGAATAGTATTTTGAATTGGGAGCATACTCTTTCGAGATTAGCATGAAAATTTGATTTAAAAATAATCCCTCCAAGTGTTAATTTGATTCTAAAAAAGTTATTCATGTTAAGTACAGAAAAAAATAAAGTCATTATGACATAAATCGAGCTAAAAGAAAGTCAGAATGTCATTGAAGAACAGACTTAAATCAAGCAACAAATTTTTGATTCAAATTCTCGAAATTCTTAATTTTAGCTTTTTATAAGCCAAAGCGAGCTTGATTTTAAGTAACAAATGAACTTTCTTTAGGGAAAAAAGGGATTGACTTGAGTACAAAATTAATTTGAGAATGCTAAAACATGAATTTAGCTCCATAATTATTATTGGATTGATTTAAGAACAATGATTTTTTTTTAAATAAAGATTAAAATATTCATAGAGAACATCTAAATCATATATCTATGTATATGCCTATGTACTATGACAAAATTATAGCAGCTAACGTATTCCGCCACTGTCTCCTTCTAATTTGGTAACAAATTTTATTGAGTATGTATGTTATGGTACAGCGAAAATAAAATGTTTGCTTACTATTTTCATGGTGAACTTATACGAGTGGTGTCAAGAGAAACGATAGCACCATGTTAGCCGAGCGCGAAAGAGATAGCTTACTTTTAATACAAGAGTGAATGAGGTAGAAAACATTTTTTTTTATTCTTGTTTGCAATTTTTCTTGCTGTGTACACAGTGTGTGCTGTTACCATACTCACTCATTTCGGAATGCAAAGTACATTCAATCAAAATTTTACTCATGCACACTTAAAGTTGTACAACCCTTGCCCAGAGAGAAATTGTAATATTATAAATTATTTCACTACAAGACAATTAGGTCTTTATAATAAATATAATGCATATACTATATATACTATATTTTACTTTTCATTCCAATATTTTAGTGATTTCATTTTAATTTTTTTTTTTTTGTATATTTTTTTCTTTCTTGAATGCAAACGCCTCGATGTCATTGAGTTGTCATCATCAATTTCGCTGTCGCTTGCTTTAAGCTGCTCTCAAGCGAATTAATATTGCGATAGTCCTTGCGCCACACACACACACATACACACATAGACACACACAGAGTTAAATTGTATATACACAGATACACAATCATTTGTGTGCTGATGCAGCACTGAGTGCATTATTTTCATTTTCAACGTCATCGAATTTCCTCTTCAATTTTCTGTACAAAAAAAAAAAAAAAAAAAAATGAAAAAAATGGCGACGTAGAAATAACATCGAAGAGGAAAATAATAAAAAGAAAATGCAGTCGCTTAAGAATGATTTTATATGAAAGAAAAATATGGAGTAATATGGTAAAGTAATGATAAAAATTCTTTTAGCAAAAAAAAAAAAAAAAAAGTATATTGAAGGAAAAAAGAAGATAATAAAAAAATAAATTAAAAAAACGCAGAAAACGCAACAATATAAAAAAGCTTTTTACAAATAATTATAGCTGAAGATAATAAAGATTTTCGTTGTGATTTAATTCACAGCGGAATTATATTTTTAAATATCAGCACGTTCTGTAAGTTTCACCATGAATTCTTACCACATAGGCAAGTTTTTTTGAGTACAATAATTTATTCTTTAAAGATAAACTGCAACATTTAAGCATGATCTGGGCAGTACTATTTCGGTTTAACCAGAAAATAGTCCCGACTTTAATTACATGGATAATATTTGGACCCAAAAGCAAAAAGAAAAATTTTAAGAAACAAGTCTAAATTTAAGAAAATTACCAAAAAGGATTGGTATAAAGGAACTTTAGTCGTATAGACCCCAAAAAAAAGTTATCGGTATTACCAAAGTAGTACCTTTTTAAACGAATCTAGCGGAGACCCAGGAGTGTAACTAGTTGTACGAGCGTTTCGGCTGCACTTTCTGCTCTTTGCCGATTCGCATCAAATTGTGTTTTTTATTGCAGCAACCAAACTTTATTAAAACTAACATTCAAAACATACTAAAAAATACCAGTTTGGTTGCTAAGCGCCCAATTAATTTTGGGGAACACTGCATTCAGCTGGATTTTTTGCTTGTCTCTTGTTTTTCTTGTTTGATTGCAGCGAGTCCCTTTAAATGTTGGGGCTAGTACAAGAAAAACATATAAAAAACAAATATTTTTGTATGGAAAAATTATAAAATCAGCTTTTAAATGAACCGAATTTGCCTTACGCATTGTTTTAATAAAATTTTAATTTACTTGCATTGTTGCTTTTCAAATGAAACCGGTTTGAGACTCATCGGTTGGAAGGTTTCAATGTCCATAGCGGACATAGAGATTTTTTTTAGAAAAATTTTAGCTATTTACATTTATATGTATACTAGCAGATACCCGGCATATGCTACTACATTGTACGGGCCTTTTAGTTCTCTTTCGTTTCGCATCTGCTGTTCTATTGCATTTACTGTTATTTTCGGTGGCATTTTTGTACTTTTTGTTTTTGTCAGAAAGTTTAATTTTGTCAGAAAGTTTGTAATCTATTAAAGGAGGCATCTAAGAACCTATAGAGTATATATATTATTGATCAGAAGAATCGATTTTTTTTTGCAGCGTTACCAAAATGTGCTTGGGGCTAGTGTGAAACATACAAAAAAAAAATACTAAAAAATACAAATTTTTTATTGCGATGAAGGCGAATATTGATATCATGGATGAACCAAATGTACCTAACGGGTGGTTGCCTTTCAAAAGAAAACGGTTTGGGACTCATCGGTTGGATGATTTCAAAATCCATAGCGGACATAGAAACATATTTTTTTTCAAATATTTATTTTATATTTTTTAAAATGATAAATTTAAAATCAATTTTCTCCAAAATTTTAGTCAGAGTAATTCTTCTTATATTTTATTTTTTTTTATCCAAACACCAAAATATATATTTTCAATGCTCATCTCTTGTACTTTTTTAAGTTATTTTTTAGATTTAGTTCATTTCATTGTATTTGTTATTTCCGTTTCAGTTCTTTTTATTTTTATTTTATTTCTATTTAGTTTTATTTTCTGCTTCATTTTTTATTTTTTTATTTTTAACTTCCTTCTCAACTATTTCACTTTGATTTTGATGCTTTTGTTGCTTTAACAAAAAATTGCAAAATAAACTTGAAATCATTGCAAAGTAATTTCGACTGTAAGCAAAGTCAACGCCAAAGCGAATTCAAGCAGCAAGAAAGGCGGATCCCGCTGTTGCAACAACAAACAAAACAAAATAAAAGAAACAAAAAAAAAAAAAAAAAAATAATATTAAAAAAAAAAAATGGACGAAAGGACAAAAAATGCAGGAACGAAAACACCAAAATGTGTGCGTGGTTTGTGGAAATTTCAAATTCGTTTCGACAAAAAAAAAAAAAAAAAGGAAAAAATGAAACAGCAGCAGAATTGACTGGCACAAGGACTTACAACTGACGTCCTTAACGTCCTTCTTTGCAGACAATATAATAGTTTTTGTTGTTGTTGCTACTATTGCTACTGCTACTGCCAATACAATAAAGTAAGTGCTTCAGTGATTTTGTATTGTAAATGCGCGTATTTAGTAATATTGTTGCTGTTGATAGTTTTCGACATTATTATTCAATTTCATTATTTTAGTTTTATTTTGTATGCGAAGCGATTTCTTTCGATTTGTCTATGCGATTTCGTTTTCTTTATTTTTTCAATTTTTATTTGACTTTTTTTTTTTTTTTGTGTATTATTATTTGTGGCAAAATGTTTTATTTAAAAAAAAAAAAAAAAAAAGAAACAGCTTTAAACTTTAATCGAAAAAGTTTTCGGTAAGTTATCTTGTAGCATAAAATAATATAATGCGATCTTTAAACAGAACTGACGAGTTGAGTTTTGTGGCTACTTTAATATAAATTTTAAATGAAAAGAGAAATAAATCGAATAATAATATTCAAAAAATATTTTTATACACTTTTTGATACGTACTAATCGAAATTTAGAAAGAACAAACTTAAAAGAAACACTGACAACAATTTAAGATTCGATAGCATCGAACTTAAGCTACAATTTCAACAAAACGATTTTTAAACTTGTCTTTCTTATTTGAACACTAACACAGTGCTTAATTTTATGCGTAATGATCATACAAACAAATGCAGCATAAAAAATTAAAAGTGGCTTTTCGATAATGTACTGCGAAAAGCCACTTGCTGCTATTTTGTTCTTTTCCTCTCGTTTTTTTTTTTTGTTTTTGCTCAGGTGCACACTCGTTAACGAGCATTCGTTGCGTTATTAAAATTATTTTCATAGTTAAAAGCTGTAGCTTTCCTTTCTAATAAAATCTGAATGCCACAGTAACTGCAGTCAGCAGAGCTTGCTACAAATATTTCTGTTCAGCTTAACAAATGTTTTGGTGAACTTAAAATCTATTAGTAGCTTTAAACCAGTGCTCATCCCTTGCCCGTTTCCTTTTATTTCGTATTATCTCACTAAGTGTGTGCCTTCCAATGGGACAATTAGGTTTAGGGCCTGTCAAGGGAGTTATTCGAGTGCAAAGACAACTACAACAGCTGCAATCTTTTGCGTTGTCCTAATGCATTCAAGGTGGTTACATGTACTAGTTTAGATTTTATTATATCGGAGTGTAGTGTCTTAAGAGCTGCCTGTTTGTCCAATAATATTGCTTAATTTCAGTCAACGAATTATCGCACATATCTCTCCCTAAAAGTTGCTTCTGTTTTTTCCTAAGGGTTCACAAAGTTTTGTTCTTGCGCTAGCTACACCTAAACCGGCACATTCGTCGTTGAGAAAACAGTCGGCATACCACTTGGTGTGTGTTTTTATTTCGTCAGGTGTCCTAGTTTTCTTTCTTGACTATAGCAAATATTTAATTGCGACCATTAAAACGAACGCAGCATGAAAAATTATGTGTGGCTTTTCGATAATACTCTGCGAAAAGCCACTTGCTGCTGATTTGTTCTTTTACTCTCGTTTTTTTTGCTCTCGTTTCGTTTTAATAAAGTTTAGAACATTTTTTTTGTTGCGCCGTAGTCAATTACATACTTGCGAGCGTTCGTTAAGACTTTAAGTTTCAGCACTGTCCCACGAGCTAACCAGCCTCAATATTGATTCGTATCTCATTTTTCGATTACAATGTGCCAAAAAAAGCGAACTCGTTTGGTTTTGAAACAGCCTGGAACAGTCGCTGACCAACACTGGTTCGTCTCCACATCAGCTTGGGATAGCTGCTGACCAGCACTGGGTTATCATTCTAGATAGATTGACCAACACTGGGTCGACTCTACATTAGCCTGGGATAGCTGCTGAACACTACTTGGTTATCTTTACATTTAATTAATCCATCAATATGCGTTTGACGCTGTCTGCCTTAAGGCTGATGCAGATCCAATGCTGTTCAGGAACTGTTCCAGGCTGTTGCAGAGCGGCATGAGTCAGCATTTGTAGAATATTGTTTTTTTTGTTCTTTTAAAATGCAAAAGCTTTCTTAAATTTGGAGAATTTCTACAAGTTTTCTTTACGCAAATTTTTTTTCTCCAAGATTAGTTTTAATGTTTTTAACTTGTATTTTACGCAAAGGACATCCGGCGTATTTTTAAATAAAATACATACAACAAAGTTCAAATTAGAAAGTGTGCAACAAACAACAAAAAAAAAAAATTGCTTTAAAAAATGTATTTCATTCTTTATAGCCAACAGCAGGAAGCAAAAGAATATCCTTTGAACACGCAAAATACACACATACAAAATAAAAAAATGCGGATGTTGACAATAAAGTGCGACAGAGCGGCAGGTGTGTGTGCGGGTGAGACAGAGACAGTGTGTGCGACGCCTTCAATGGCAAATAACACCCAAAACGCAAACAAAACTAAAGTAGTACAAAAAGGTTTCAAATGTATACTTTTTTCTATCTTTTTTTCGGTTGCTTGGTTGCATTTGCTTGTTTCAAACCAAAAATAACATAATAAGCTTATCTTTATGATGTCGCTTTTAACTTTTTCTATTGCTGCTTAACAATACGTTCTGTATGCATTTTATGCGTTTCCGCATACTATTCCAATTCATACGACTCTAACATTTGATTATTGCTCAAGGGGAGCTTCTGGGGGTAGCAGAAAAAAAGACAAAAGTTGCAGCAGAGCAAGCGAGCAAGTTGCTTATCAATTTTACTAAAAAACTTTTGCCACTGACAATGACAATAATTACATTTCCGTTTCCGTCAATATGCGTTTTAAGTGTGCGCGGCTTCCCAAAATGGCGCTAGCTGCTTACCCTTTTCTTTTTTGGTTTGTTTTTTCTTTAATGTTTCGCACAAATTAAAAACTTTAAAGTAAACTTTGCTGTTGCTCGTTTGCTTCAAGTTAAAAAAAAAAAAAAGTAGCAACTTCCGCAATGTCTCTGTAGATACACACACACACGCATACTTTGACAATTTGAACGATATCACGTATACGCAATGTTGGCTGTTTGTGACGCTGCTAGCGGGAAACGTCAACTTGGCGGAACTCGAAATGTGCTCACATGCCACACATAAACTGCGCTACAATATCTCTTATTGAACAACGTAAAAGATACGACGACGACGACTAGCGACGACTATCTTTGCATTCACATCTAGATAGATATATTCTATATATCCTTTGCTTGCTATATTCTTTGTTGAATATAGAATAACTACGTGGCGCGTTAGCGATGTCTTCGTCTTCATTCTCATCATACTCTTCTTCTGTTTGTATTTGCCATCAACAAATAACGTTAAAAACGGAAATTGATGTGATCCTTTTAGTTTGATAAGTTCAAATGCACTCGCTGCTATTTCTATCTTTCTCTTTTTTTTCATTTCTTCTTCTCTACTTAATATAGCGGAAATGTGCGAATATGTATGAGTATGAGTATGTCTAACCATTTATTTGTCTATCTATCTGTCTGTCTGTCTGTCTGTCTTTTTACATTATCTATCTGTGTCTGTATGTCTTTATATGATATGAAGCGAAGCTAAAAACGTGGCACATATTGGTTTTTAGCACAAGAAGTTTGCAAAAACTATTGAAATATTTATTTAGTATATTTTTTGGTTCTATTCTGTCTGTTGTCTGTTTTTTTGCTGTTTGACTATGCGTTCTGTTACCAAATCGCGCAATCATATAAAGTTGCAAAATACACTAAACAGCTGGCGCCATACAATGTATATAACGAATACATATGAAATTGTTGCACTTAACTACTTTAATATGCAAAAGCATAATATACGTTTTTGTCAAAAGCTTTGTAACAACAATTCAAGTCAATGTGTAGCACTTTTTTTTTGGCAACAAGTTATTTGAATTTTTTAAATTTATAAGTTAGAAAGTTATTTTGTATTTAATGGGTCTCATTTATTTTATCGAAATTCCAAAAGGTTCTCTCTCAAAACACGTTGCAGGGGCACAGGTTAGAGAACAAGGTTTGCAGCAGTGCTTCTAACTCTAATTTTCAGCTCAAGAAAAGTTTGAAACAAGTCTCAAAAAAAATAATAAGCTTCTTAAAAATTCCAGAAAAAAATCCCAGATAACCAAAAAAAAAAAACAAGGAAAAACGTTAACTTCGGTAGAACCGAAGCTCAAATACCCGCCAACAAAACTTTAGTTAGTTCATGTATGATCTTCAGTGACGTAGATTTTATTCCGCAAAGGAGTTGGCTGGGGAAAAACTCAAGTTGGGGCTCAAATCAAAAGTATATTTTTAATATAATATAATCTAGTTTTAAATGAAAATATAACAATAACTTCTTGAAAAATAAAAAAAAAATTGGAAGATAAGTTTGTATGGGGTCTGTATGTTGTAGTGGCCCGATCCTTGTCATATCGGTAGCATATTAATAGGATAACAGTAAATGTGATTTTACACAGATTGGAGTGAATATATCCATAAATAAGTACTATTTTCTTACAAAAACACAAAAATGGGAATATTTGTATGGGAGCTATACCCGAAATGGGCGTGCCATCTTGATATTGACATTAGATGACTTTGGAAGTGTTTTCACCTAATTAAATGTGAATACATTCTTAAATAATGACTATTTTCATATAAAAATTTAATATCTTAATATCTTCACCGAAAAAAATGCGTAGAAATAAACAAGACAGACAGACAGACGGACATGGCTAGTTCGATTCATCTCATCGAGCTTATCAAACTAATATATATCCCCTAACCCCCTTTAATGCGTTACAAACTTTCCGACAAATTGATAATACCCTTCATACTATGTGTGGCGGGTATAAAAAATACCAGTTCCAAAAATCCCAAAATTTCAAAATACCTGGAAATAAAAATCTTAAAATCGTGTCACAATGTTTGTAACTAAACTACTCCGAAACGGCTTGACCGATTCTTATAAAATTTTGTGTTCAAACTCAGCAGATCTTAGAGTACACCGTAAATTATTTGTCACACCCCTAAGTGGGGCAGTGGGCATGTCTACCCTAGAATCTAGTCGATTTCAATGAAATTTTTAGATGTGTATTTTTTAGTGAAACTCAAAAGATATTTCCTATCTTTTGTATGTCATATTTAGTATATCATTTGGGTATTTAGATGTGAAAAAAAAAATGATTGCTATGAAGATATGTGGTTCATTTTAAGCTTAAGCTTTTATTGCGTTAAGCTCTTTGTATGTCAAAACCAAAGTGCCACGCCCACTTTTTGGCTTAGCCCCATACTAATCTACCGCCAGTTTTTTACGTTTTTATATGTAAAATGGTAAAATGATAAAAACACTTGTTATAAAAACCCATGTTCTGGAAAGGACCCATGATTGAGGTGGGACTACTTTAGCGTATAGCGTAGAAGTTCACCACAAATTGTTGAGTTTTTTAAAAGTGCGTTTGGTTTTTTTTCGGCACTTTTCCGTTTGACAAATTCTGTTTTGCAGTTGTTTTCGATGGCATTTTTGTACTTTTATTACTATTTGATTGCAGTACAACCAAAATATGTTGAAGCTAGTTGGAAAACAAACTAAAAAATACTAGTTTTTTTAGTTTATTGCAGTGAGACTACAATACTTTGGGGCTGTTAGAAAAACATACGAATCGCAAAACATTTTTGAATGGAAAAATTTGAAAATCGACTCCATGAATCAACTGAATGTGTCTAGTATATTTTTTAGTGGTCTATAATCATGCTTGCATTGTTGCCTTTCAAATGAAACCGGTTTGAGTCGCGTCGTTTCGAGGGTTTCAAAGTCCATAGCGGACAAAGAAACATTTTTAATATTTATATAAATTTTAAGTTATTTTTCATATTTGTTATAGCAACCCATGATCACATTGGGACACATGATTAATGTAGGATCACTTAAACATATAGCCCCATATAATCCGAAATAGAATTTTGAATTTTTTTCGGTTTCAAGAAGTTAAAGGTTTTTCATTGTTTTTATACCCATTTTATAATTTTTTCATAAAGACTTAGACGTAATAAAGTATATATACTATATTCTTGATCAGTTTCGTCAAACTGGATCTGTCATATCCGTCCGTCCGTCTGTTTTTTTTTTTTACTGTATTTTATTATTTTAGGATATAAAAATATTAAGCTAAAATTTTGAACTTATGTTTTTCTCTCTTATGCATATTTTCGTTCAAGTTTATGCGAAGCGTATTTTAATGATTATCATTTTCCATTTTTTAGTTTTTTTCTTATACACAAGTTTATGGCAAAATAACGCAAATGCTAAAATATTTTAAACTTAAATTCAATGCTTAAACGGCAGAGCAGAGCGCACAATTTCCTTGCTGCTATCGATGGCAAGTATGCTACAATATACACTTTTGCCACTGTTACTGCTACAGCTACTTTATTTAACTTTCTAATCCGCAACACAAACTATAGATTATTTTTACGACATTTTGCACTCGAATATTGCGCTTGCTGCTTCTAGTTTTTCAGTTTTCAAGCAGGCGAAAAATAGAGGCTCATGCCTCGAAAGCAAACTCTGCTGCTGTGCTGTGCAGCAAGCAAGCAATATTATCATTTGAACAGCAAAAATTGCCATAGGAAGCGCATTGAACGAACGAAGTCAGTCATTTGAAGAATTAGTGGCAGTAGTGGAATGAGAATCATAGTCGTATGCGCATCGCCATAAAGTTAAAAGTAATCTCAGTTTACTGGCGGCAAACGTTGTCCCTTTGACTTTGCTGTTATAGCTAGCGGAAAAAAGGACAACGAAAAAAAAAAGAAAGGAAAAATTTCACCCGCTTGAAAAAAAGGATAATAAAAAATCAGTTGCACACTGGCATCATACAGGCTGCTTGCCGCTTCCTTTGCTTGCTTATAATCGTGGCAATTACTTTGTGCTGCAATATGGGGCGTGGCTGATAAGCAATACAGTCGCAACAGCAGCAGAGGCCAGTGTAAAGGTGCAGTTGCAGCACCACAAATGAAGTTGATGCTGGTGGCTGGCTGGCTGGCAGACAGCGAAAATTGACATTTCATGCGCCTTTAATTCTTTCGCATTCGCATGGAAAGAGAGAGCGAAGAAAGCAAAATGTTTGCATGGCGTATGCAGGATATGAAAATGAAAAATTGTTTAGTGCAATACTACGGCGCGACCCGCTGCATAAAATAGCAACGAACGCGCATTCTCATACTTGTCTTGTGTACAACAACGTTGCCGATTCAATCGGAAATGCATTGATTTGCAGCATACACAGGCACTCCAAAAATAAAAAAAAAAAAAAAAAAAGAAATGCAGTAGAAGCGATGAAGCAGCAGTAGCAGTGTAAAATGAATGAAAGTATGAACATAAAAGCAAAAAAAGGACGAAAAAAAAAAAATAAAAATTCAAAATGAAAGGCACAGGAAATGGCGCTCAACGTGTATCGTTCTTGTTGTTATTTTTATTTCCTGCTACTGCTGCTGCATATCCTTACACAAACACACACACACAGAGCGTTGACTCTGGTAGTTTATTATTATTTTTCTTTTGGCATTTCTTTTTTTTTTTTTATTTCGGCAATTCTTTGTCATCATTTTTTTTTCTTTTACAGTTTCAATATTTTTTATAAGTTTCACATATCAGTCCCTGTTGTGTCGTTAGTCTTTTGCCGTTGATCCTTTAGCGTATTCCCATCTAAGTGTAGGTTTGTGCGTTTTTGTATTTGTGTTTGTGCGTCGCTGCTTCTCTGTGTGTGTGTGTATTACCGGAAATTGATTTTTCTGTTATTTTAAAATAAATTCACTATTTCACAATGTCGCGCAAATCCGCGCAAAAAATTATGACCCCGTTAAAATTTTTGTCATGGGAATTATTGTATGTGGCAACATTGCAAAGTAAAATATTAGCAACAAGACAAAAAAATTATATTTGTCATTCTAGTTCCTGTTTTTTCTAACTTAACAATTTCTTAGTTTGTTAGTAAAATTAAATTATTTATTGCCGAAAACTTTGCAAGGTTTATTTAATGACAACATTGAAAAAACTTTCACGGAATATAAACATTTTTTTAATTTTTAAACATAAAAAATGGTCAAAATGCTTCTATGTCCGCTATGAACTTTCAAAACTATTCAACCGATGTGCCCCAACTCGACTTTCATTTGAAAGCTAACAATGCAAAGATGATTCAAAACCACTTAAAAATGCATTAGGTACATTTCGTGCATTCATGAAGTCCATTTTCGAATATATTACAATTTATTACATTATTTGCAAATATATATTGAAGTGACTAGGACTTTTTATTGCTTTTTTGTATGTTTTTTGTACTAGCAGTTGCGAAAAGAAAACGAGCCAAAAGAGCTGCAAAAAACGCACGCACAATGTTTAGCGCGTTTGAATCAAATTGGCTGAAAGACAGCGGCAGTACAAGAGCAGTACAAATAAAAGAACGTTGTAAAGCCCACGTCGGGTATCCGAAAACGATAGTCCAGTTATGTAAATTTATAGTTTAGTTTTCGCTTTCGTTGTATTTATGTCGAATTGAATCGTGTTTTTTCTATGTGTATTTTCAGAATGATGGTTGTGTTTCGTGTATCAGTACTTAAGTATGGCACAGTCTTGCAAAAAGTTTTAAATGAGAAAAGATTAAACTAAAGTTTGCAGGTTAATGAGTGACTAGCCCTTTTTGCTTCTTTTTGTTCCAATTCGAGAAAATTGCATTTGTCTGTCTGTCTATTTTCTGGTCTGTCTGCACTTCCTTTTTAAACTTTTTTCCCCCTTTTTTAAAAATTTTAAGCTGAAAGTTGAAATTTAACCTTTTATTGGAATTAGGTAGTTTGTGTTTTAAAGTCAGTGGCCCCACCTCTTTTTTGCGATACGACTACAAACAAATTCACTGCCCGTTTTTAAGTCTTTATATGAAAAATAGGATATTTATAAACCTGTTATTTTAAACTTGGAACAAAGACTTCTCATATCCAGCAACATCTAGCATAAAATTTTGTTTAAGTTCCAAATTTCAGGTAAACAGTTTTAAAAATAACAAAGTTGGTGCATATCGGCCAGATCGGCTATATAGCAGATATATGAAATATTGATCAAATCTGAACCAAAGTTGGCAAATCCTCTAAGGGACCAAAAATATGTTTACAAAGCTAATTTAATTTTAATAGCTTCATAAGCAAATAAGTTGGTTAAAATCGGCCAGAGCGACTATATGGCAGCTATATGAAAGAGTGTTCCAAATTAAGCAAACTCAGCAGATCAAAATGGGGACGAAAAATATTAACAGAAACCAAATTTGAATTAAATATTAAAAAAAATGTAAAAGTGGCTTTTCGATAATGTACTACGAAAAGCAACTTATTTTTCTATTTTTCAAAAACAGCATAAAATTTACGTTGAGTAAAAAACAATACAAACAAACCAGCATGAAAAAAATAACGTGGCTTTTCGAAAATGTACTACGAAAAGCCATTTATTTTTTTTACTCTAGTGTTTTTTGTTTTTTTTTTTTCTTTTTTTCGTCTTAGTCAGTCGTGCGTTTAAATCGAAGCACGCTTTCAAAATTTGGCATTTTGTTGTTGCTTTCCCTCTTCTTTCTTTTTGTTTTTCATTTCTCTCGTTGCAATCTACTTAAAAGTATCAAAGCGTTTGTTCGATGTCGAACTTAAGTAAATATTGCAATAACTTTAAAATGAGTTTTATTCTTTAAATTTTTAAAATATGATTCTACGGAAAGTCAAATCTTTCTACTCGTTATTTTAATTGTTTTTTATTCATTAAAATTTTTCACTGAAGCGAAGAACTTAAATACAGATAAGTTAAGTTAAAAAAAATTCAAAAGTTATGTTTGGCTTCTCTGAACAAAAAACTGCAATAATAAATTTATGGAAAAAGCGGTTTACATTGCAGAAAATAGAATAGAAAAGTGTCGGTTTGCAAAAAATTTTAATAAAATTTGCAGTTGTGCATATTGCATAATGTTGTGGCATATACGCAATATGAATAAAATTGCGTATACGCCAGGTGGTCTGCATACAATTTATAAATAATTGCAGTGTGTATGTGCATCTGTGTGTGAGTCAAATTTATGAAAGAATATAAAAAAATTTTATTCTATGAAAATAAGAAACTTATAACTTGATACACATTAAAATACGCTGCAACACTTGCAGTCAAATACACAGTCGAGAGAGAGAGCAAGAGTTGAGAAATAATTTTAAACTTTTGCAAAACTTTATGACAAACACAAGAAATTGCAACATATTTTCAAAAGCACACACACACACACACCTAAAACATTATCATGCAGATATTGGCTCTACTTTGTGTGTTGTGTGTGTTTGCCTTTAGCGTTTCCGGTTATTCAAACGTAATATACACTTTCGACTTTTCGTTCGTTTTTCGTTTTTTTTTTTTTTGCTGAAGATTTTCTAATATTCTTTCTATACAAATACAAACACACACTAACACAGAAAAATTCTAGAACGTGTTTATGCAACAAAAAAAAAAAGGAAAAGTGTTTTTCAATAAAAAAGAGTTGCATTTCCGAGCATAACACATGAAGCATATTGAGCAAGCGAGTACAGTAGATACTGTTGCGTATATTGCGTGTAAAGTTATACTTCTTCTTTTTCTTGTTGACTATGCACACAACTACAACGTTGCAGCCAATAATAACGAAAGAAAAAACTAATGTACTCAGTTATCCTTAGAATTGCACATATATAAGAAATCATTGCTTGCTTGTGTTGTAGTCCATTTGAGCTTACAAAGCAACGCGTACAATTAAAAAAGGAAAAGAAAAGAATGGAATGGAAGTAGCAAATGAATGTATATCCTGCTGCTGCTTTTAACGTTGACAATAACTCAAAGGTGTACAAGGATAATGTGCAGCATACAGAGAAATGTATTTATTGAGTAAGATGCAAGTTAGCAGTTTAAATCAAAAGCATTGCCTTTTACCTTTCATACTGATTACGTTTTATATCCGCCACACATAGTGTGAACGGGTATTATTAGATTCTTGAATAGTTTGTAACGCATTAAAGAAGACATCGGAGACCCTGTAAGGATATATATTCTTGATCAGCTCGATGAGACGAATCGAAATAGTCATGTCCGTCTCTGATGTGTCTTTCAACGACCGTCTGGCCCGTCTGTCTAGTCTGTCTGTCTGTCCCCCGTCCCGTCCGGTCTGTCATGTTAAATCATTTGCTCAGTTTTAAAGATATTGAACTCAAACCCGAAACATTAAGCTTTTCTTAGTCCTAGGTAGTCAAAGTCTAAAATAAATCCAAAGTGTCACGCCTATTTTAGGCCATGCATAGATCCCATACAAATTTTTCTTTTTTTTAATGAAAAATGGTTTAATTATGAAGCAATTTTTGACAAATGTGGCCAAAACACTTCTAGTAACCCAAGTTCAGAAAATGACCCATAATTCAGGTGGGAATACCATAGCATATCTACCCATACAAATCTTCCGCCAATTTTTTAGTTTTTATATGAAAAATTGGGTTATTTATGAAAGGATTTGTTTCAAATACGGCAAAAATACTTCATAGTAGCAACCCAAGTTCAAAAAATTGACACTGGGTAAGGTGGGGCCAATATAGACATAAAGCCCCCATTCAAAACCTCCGCCAATTTTTAATAATTTATATGAAAAGTGGATTATTTTTGAAGTGATTTGTGTTATATTATGGTAAACACATTTCTAATAGCAGCCCATGGTTAGAAAAGGACCCATAGTTAAGGTGGGACCATAGTAGCATATAGCCCCCATACAAATCTTCCGCAAATTTTTGACCTTTTTTAGATGAAAATGGTTTATTAAGGAAGTGATTTGTCTCAAAAATGAAGAAAACGACTTCTAATAGCAACGCATGGTTAGAAAAGGACCCATGGTTGAGGCGGGCCCAAAATCAGCATAACGCCCCCATATAAATCTACCGCAAATTTATGAGTTTTTATATGAAAAATGGATTATATATGCAACGATTCGTGTCAAATATGGTAAAAATACTTTTTATAGCAACCCATGTTAAGGAAAGTGATCCCATGGTTAAGTTGGGACCTATAATAGCATATAGCCACCATACAAATCTTCCGCAATTTTTCATTTTTACATGCAAAGGGTTATTTACGAAGCAGTTTGATTCAATATATGGTAAAAACACTTCTTATACCACCATTTCTAGAAAAATGGCCCACGGTTGAGGTGGGACCAAAATAGCATATATGCCCACATACAAATCTATCAATAATTTTTGATTTTCTATATAAAAAATAGGTTATATATTAAAGATTTGTTTCAAAATTTGGTATTAGTAAATTTTTTGGTGGTAAATTAGGATATATAATTGATTAATAGGATCATTGTAGCATATAGTCCCTATACATGTGAACGTGTATTAAAGCTTCGGTTACACAAAAGTTAAAGCTATTTTTTGTCATTTTTTTTTTTGTATTTTTTCTACCAACTCATTCTCTCTCTGTCTTTGCCATTTACAAAATCTTTGTCCTTTTGAACGTAAGTCAAACAGCAGCAAATGTCGCTTTTTAATGCAACATGCTTTTTAGGTTTAATGAATGACTTCCTGCGTGTGACGTGAAATCGAATTATTGTGCTGATTTCCTGCTACTTTCGCAAGAATAAAAATCCAATTTTGCTATTAAATTTTTATATTCCAAGAAGCAATTTGTTAGCAATGCTGCGCTGCAAAGTAATAAATTTTTTCAATGCATTTATTTACTATTCTATAATACACACACACACATACACACAGATACATCTTAAAATAAGCTACAAAAAGAAAAATAATGTTCATTTAACGCCAATGTCCGCCATTTTAAACATTTCATACAATATTAAATTTCGGCAATTAAAATCGCATCAGCTACATTGCAAAATGCATGCAAAGCATTAAATTTTGGCACACATGTTTTCTTTCGGCAATTTTTTTTTTTTGTTTTTTTGCTTTGCCTTTAAATTTGATTGATATTCATTGCATACTTACTGGCGTCAGACATACTAGTAGTAATTTATTTGCAACTTTTTGAATTACTACCAACTGTGAATTGGATTTATGCAGCAATAAGTTGACAAACTGGCTGATTTTGCACAATTTTTGTTTTTTTTTTTTTTATATTTATTCTGACGATAACAAAACTAACTAGATTGTCTACACACAACTTTATCGCAAAAATATCTTAAAAGACTTTGTTGCAAATGCTGCTGCCAAGACACTGCAAAGCAAGCAAGTAAGCAAGCCAAAGCATTAAGATCAACAGACAACAACTTATCTATGGCACGTTCGCTCAATAAATATAAAAATTGTTTACAACGCGAAAGTATTTTGTATAAAAAAAAAACTCTGTAAAAAAATTATGTAAAAATATTGCATCAAATAATAAGTTGAAAAAAAAAAATAGATCAAAGTTTTCATTTATCTTAGCTGAAAATTCTAATATCAAGCAACATGAAAAGAAATCAAGTTTCACAGCGCAATGTTTCCAAAGAATGCAAGGCAACACCAACGCTTAATGTGTAAAAATAGTAAAGGAGATGTTTTTTAACAAAAGAAAATGGAAATTTTGTTAAAAATCAAATTTTTAATGCTGTTCACATTCAAAGCATCAAGTTATTCTGTTGGAAATGACATAGAAAATCTAGTTAGAAGATAGGCTTCAAAGTAAACTTAACTTATGTAGCTTATGTACTCTTCTGTACTCTACTGTACTCTTCTATACTCTACTGTGTTCTACTGTACTCTACTGTACTCTACTGTACTCTACTGTACTCTACTGTACTCTACTGTACTCTACTGTACTCTACTGTACTCTACTGTACTCTACTGTACTCTACTGTACTCTACTGTACTCTACTGTACTCTACTGTACTCTACTGTACTCTACTGTACTCTACTGTACTCTACTGTACTCTACTGTACTCTACGTAGCGTATTCAAATAACAAAGCATTAAAAATAGTATTAACAAGAGATATAGTGAGTCATAGCACAAGTACGTCATCATAATCGCGCTTACGTCATTTTACATGGACACGCTGCTGCTGCTGCTTTCCTTTAAAAATTTTGCTATTCACCATTTTTTTAGCTTATAAAACCCTAAAGAGGTTATCTAGAAAAAAAGAATAATAAATAAAAAAACGAATGTACTCTCGCAGCGTTAAAAAGAAAAAAAACGAAGAAAATTTATAACACTTTTCATTTTGTCAACTTAATCACGCAGCCGGTGCAGCAGCTGTAAAAGTAGAGCAGAGGGTGTGCTGCGCAGTATGCAGCAGAAGCGAATGGGAATAAATGGAAAGCAAACAGCACAGATGATGAACGATGTCGGCATGTTATGCACAAGAAATTGCAAGCAGTCAAGGCAAGAATGAAATAGAATAAGAAAAAAATCATTTCTCAAAAAGCAAATAATTTTTGAAATGGAATAAATCGAGTTGAAAAAAAAAAAACAATCTTTTGGAGCACAACTGAGAATATCAAATACGGATTAGGATCACTTTCACCGCTTATAGTCACGGTCACTGTTTGATAGTCTAATGCAGCATGAAGTTACAGCACTGTGCATTCTGCTTCATACCAAAGATCTAGATTTGTACAACTCCAAAACATGGAGAAGACAGACTAGCCACAAATTGTTTGTGAAATTCCTTCAATGGTTTAAAGGTTGCTTCTAGATCCATACTAGCAAGAGATACAAAATACGTAATAGAAAATAAGTTTAATAAATTACGGCATAGTCGCCCAAAATAGTTCTTTACTTCATAAATCATCGATAAAGTCCATGGAAAAAATTTAATCAAGCAAAGAATATGACAGGCTAAGCCATACATAAAAGGCGTCTAAAGAGACACTTCCTCAAGGAGAGGTTGGTTTCTCAGAGGTCTTGGGCCTCTTAACTGGAAAACCACTTAAAACCAAAAGTAAAGAAATATATTCCGCGGCAAGAGCACGCATTCTGGAGACCCCAACCACCTTTAAATCGGCTGCTTCAAATTCCGAAAAAGACAAGGATTTAAAAATATGCACCTGGAATGTCCGATTCCTCAACAGAGATGCTGCAACTAAACAGCTGATTGACACTGTTGACAAATGTATGACTAATATGACACCCATCCAGGAAAAGCGAAAGAAAAAGCAACTTGAGACATCTACTACACTGGCCATGAAAGTCTACGCATATTTGGACGTGGCTTCGTGGTTTGTAGAAAACTATGTGGACTTGTTTTCAAATTTACAGTTTTAGGCGAGCGCTTAGCCATGTCATGAATGAAGTCTTGCAGGAGTTATCATTCTAGAAGTCATACATGAAGTCTTGTAATATTTGTCCTCCAAGAAGCCTTGCAAGACATTTCATGTATAAAGTTTTGCAAGTCTTGTTGTCCAAGAATTCTGTAAAGATATGTCATGCATGAAGTCTTGCAGGACTTGTCATCCAAAACATCTAATGACTTATATGGGGCTCTCGTAGGTATGTCATCCAGAAAACAGAATAGTCATCGACGGAGCATTGATGCCGCGTTGATTACTTTTCCTCTGGGCAATATAGCATCAAAAATTAAAGTTTTTATCATACAAAAACTCGAAAATGCTGAGTAGAGCTTATGTTTCGAATTTCAACTGAGCGAATAAAACGTATACTTGCAGACAGACGGACAGAGAGACAGATAGATTAACATGTCTTGTTCGACGTGTCTTTTCGACCAAACTGGTAAAAAAGCTAGTCCATGATACATGGTGCCTTTTATGAGGCGGGCCAGCTTATGTAGGTACTTCACAGAAAAGGTTTTCAAAGAGTTTAAAAAGTAGGTTGGATACTTTTGAAATACAACCAGTGTATAACTTTTAATTATTTCTTTAAATTTATATTAATTATTAAAGTAATTCTTTGCATCGTTGCACTTTATTTTCTTCAATTATTTTTAGATACATTATACGATTTTTTCATTATTTTTACCTAATTTTTTTTTACTTTTCTTTATAATTTTTTAATTTTTTTTTTTTTTTTGGAATGCTATTATGCAATCAACAAACAAGCCAGATTGTAGTTGCGAAGGTGGACGTGGACGCAACTTAGCGTGTAAATACTTCACACATCCCATCCAGTGATGTGTCTCTGATGGTGCTGAAGGCAACAAAGACGACGACGACAGCGATGACGGCGGCGTCGCATGTTGGCTGACTTGCAATTCGTTTGCCAATTTGAACGCAAAAGTGACTTTTAAATGCATAAATTGTCATAATAAAATTAATTTTCTTAATTTTCGTAAAGCAGCAGGCAGCCACAACGCTCGAGCGCACACGTTGCACACTCTTTACCTCTCTACCGCTGATGCGCTTGTGTGCACTGCACAGTCAGTCAGTCTCTCAATAGGAAACTAAACAAGTTTCTTTTTGGTTTTTATTTTTTCTCTTCCCTTCTTTTTTTTTTGGCAACATTGGCCAAGACCCTTCATAAATCTTATTTCTAGCGCTGCAAGTATGCGGCGGCGTCGGCGGCGGTGGTAGATAGACTGTGGCAAACAGAGACGTTGGATAATTTTTAGGCTTGGCAACTTATTGTTGCTAACGAAATGTTGCTGCTGCTGCTGCTGCTCAAAGCTTGCCACTGCTGGCGGCAGCAGCGTTGCCTGTCAAAGCCTCATGACAGATGGCGCACAATGTAATAATTTTCAATTTACGAAAAAACCAAAAAACGAAAAACCGGCCAAATAGAAACAAAAAAAAAAATCTAAAAAAAAAAAAACTTTGCAGCAGCCAAGGTTTAGCCAAAAAGCAAATGCAGTGTTAGCGTGTACCCCTCTATAAGAGAAATGTTGCAGTTGCAGCTGTCGTTCTTCCCGTTAGCCAACTACTGTGCCTGGTTATATGCCTCCACACTTCTACACCGCAATATATTGCAATGTACCTCATTGCTTGTTTTTCGATTTTTAGGTGTAGGTTTCGTTTTTGAGATTTTTCGTGTTCTTTACTAGATTTGTTTGGATTCTTTATATAAACAAGATGTGATACGAATAGTTCAATATAGGTGCATTTTTTAAAAGACTGTTGCTGTAGGGTATACGATGAGTTGAGTCAAACATAAATAAAAAGCCATATCTGTCTGTCTGCTTTGCCTTATGATTCAAAGCTTCTCGGAAATAACTCGATAAAACATTGAATCTAAGCTCTCTAGAGCCCTCTCTAGCCCTCTTTAAAAATTAGCCCATCTGTCCGTCTGTTTATTGCTTTTCTACTTTTACTTTAAAGTGCCACGCCCACTATTTTATTGTCAGCTGACATTTTTTTTCTCTTGCTTTCTCTTTTCTCAAAAAAAGAATTGCTCAAATCTTTGCCAAAAAAACTCCAAATTTAATGTGTGTTCCCGAATTCATTTAATTTAGTGATTTGCGATTTAAGTAAATTTGAACGGTTTCAAATCGTTCGTGCTCTGGCAAAAGATAAAGTTATATTTTACTCTTAATACGTTACATTTTATTCTTAATTTATTTCAATAAATTCCACATGAGAAAGCGGATCATAGAATAACAAGAATTATCAGTTTATCATTTCACTAAAACGAATTGAAAACGATTTAAAATAGGAAATATTTTTTTGAGACTTAACACTCGCAAAGATCTGCAGCACTACCCCAAGGGCAAACAAGCCGCCATCACAGGGCACTGTTCCATTGGGGAACACGCGGCCAGATTGGGAATCCCTTACAACAGCACATGCAGAAGTTGTAAGGAAGAGGATACTCCAGAAACGTTAGAATACTTTCTGCACATAGATCGAGTAGACTAAGGTACTTTGGATGTTGGCAGTTGGAATCGCTGAGCGATCTGTCTGTCTTATGTAGCTCTAAGCTACGATCCTTCCTTAACTGTACTTTGTAGTTGGCTTTGATCCTTCAGAGCCTATCGTGTATATAAAGGTCCTTTTCCAAGATGTTTTAGTGGTACCAAAACGGCATTTATATGCTAATTGTGTGGGGAATATGGGTTTTCTCCTCGGCCAGCTTTATCTATCTAAAGTTTGTGATTTGAAAAGTAAATCACAAATTTTTTTTCGTTTTGAAACGTAAATCACCAAATTTTGGGATTTGAAAGTAAATCCAAAATATTTTGCCACGATTTGAAAAAAAAATTACAAATAATTGCGTTTTGAAAAGTAAATCCCAAATTTTTTTCGTTTTGAAAAGTAAATCCTAAATATTTTGCGTTTTAAAAAGTAAATTCAAAGTATTTTGCGATTGATGCCACGATTTGAAACGTAAATCACAAATATTTGGCGATTTGAAAAGTAAATCCAAAATTTTTTGCGTTAAAAGTAAAATAATTATTTTATTCTGCGATTTCGGGAGAAAATTACAAAATATTTTAAATAAAAACATTTTGTATCAGATCGTAATACCACTCATAATTTTTATTTATTCATTTTTTGTTCCCTTTTTTTTGTATAAAGCAAAGCAATAAGCGTATTTTCAGTATACTGCGGTGAACGGTGGGTGCAACCGTTGGTGTCTAGGCGCTGCGGTGGCAACAGCGGTTGGTTGCACATAATTTAATGCATTCTTGGTTTTCATTGTGGCGCTTAATTTCGCTTTCATTATGGGTTATTTTTCACTGTCGCCACATATACTTTATTGTCTGTGTGTGTGTGTGTGTGTTCTGTTTAAGATGAAACGTGTGTGTGTGTGCCCTTGTGAGTACGTATGCTGTGGTGTGTGCTGAACGAACGCGTGTGTTTAATTATATATGAATGCACACAACGGGTGGGCAACCTTCATTATAGGATTACTTGGCGTATGCGTAATGAGTTTTGAGTAATTGTGGGAAAAAGCATTTTAATTGCGTTAAAATAATTTTTTGGCGTTGAATAATATAATATGCAGAGCCAACAGAATAAATACTACAACGCTTAAAGCATAGCATTCAACTAGGGAGAGATAGCTCAAAAGTAACAAAAAAAGTAAAAGATACAAGATACGAACCTTTGAATTAAATCTAAACTTTAGCTGCACAGACGAAATGCAGCAGTTTAAATTAAAGCCTAACAAAATTTCGTAGCTACATAATAGAAATTTAGCCCAAAGTAATGAGCAACTGTTTGCTTTTTTTCTTTTTTTTCCACTCCCACTTGGCATAAATCAACGCTTATCACTTTAATCACTCAACGCTGGCTGCCAGCAAAAAGCAAAAAAAAAAAATTAAAAAAAAAAAAAAAAAGCTAAACTTTTCAATAGCAAAACTTTTTAATTACAATTTTATAATGAAAGCGAACGCATACGAATGAGTCTCAGATTACAAACACAAGGCACAAGCCATGGCAGCGGCACGGACAAGTTTTCCATACATTTTCAATACCCTCAAGCCTCGCAAAAGTAGCAACAAGACGACGTCATTTAGTTACACATACGAGGGTCAATTGAATAAAAAATATGTTATTCAACTTAACAGGAGAACAAAAATCACAGCTAAGGACTCATAAAAAATATCAAAGCTTTCGATTTTACTGTTCCCAAAAATGCTGAAGCATAATAACAGCTGAAGTTATTCGTAAAAATGCCTTCAAGAACAACTTATGACTTGCATTGAGATTCATTTTAATTTTTATAAATTTATAATTCATATTTATAATTCACGAGCAAGCATTCCGAATCGGTTTCCTATAAATAAAAAAGTTAAATCAAAGCTTTGAAGCGTGACTGTTGCGTCATCTTGGCAGGACAATGAAACAGGTCTTTCCACAGCTGCCATTTCCATATTTCTGCAGTAGTTGTGTAAATAAAAATATTTATTTAAACATTCAAAACATTTTTTAGTCAACCCATTTAACCCTTTTTGTACAATGTCTCGTACTTTCGCTAGCATTTGAGCTCAACTCAACTCATTTGTGCTCATTAAATTAACTAAAAGTTCGACTAGTGCCGCTCTACTAAGTCGTGTTTTTTTTTTTTGTAAAACCTGGTAACCCCTTTAAGCGATATTTAACGCCATTGAACTAAAAAAAACCACGACTACTGCTGACAAAAAAAAAAGTTAACAACACGTGCACATGTTACATTTTATGATAAACATCTTAATTACAAAAAATTTAGTAAAATAGTTAAGATACACAAAGCACCGCAACCAGCCAACACAATGAAGGCCAGATCCTTCAGTTTAACATTCCATACGCCCACCACTTTGGCTTTGTGTGTGTGTTGCTTTGTTATTTTTGTAAAATTACAAGTTTGTTTTAGTGATAATAAATTCAAAGTTTAATTATAATTGTCAACCACAGCCAGCAAGAAAAACTTTAAATACTTTTATCAAAAGCACACAAACTGGCCTTTATACGCTCCAAGTTCGATTAGCATCGAGACTAGGAAAAAAAAAACAATAAAATAAAACTAAATTACATACATGGATACTTTATTTTAAATTGAGAATGACTACAATTCGAATTTCGACAATATAAAATGCCAACAATTACTTTGCCACACAAACCACTTTATTAAGTTAAACTCAATGGCGCGTAGGTAGCAGCTGCATAGATGAAGGGCGTGGCGCAGTCGTTTTGGAACATTTTGGAAACTCATTTGTAAGTTGGAATTGCAAAAATATTTAAATAACAAGAGAGGCAATCGTTAAAGAATCGTTTTTAAAATATCTCAAAATATGCACGACTACAAGATACCCTGTACCCAATATTTATGTACCTTAAAATAGGTCCTATCTTAAGTACCATAGATAGCATGACTGACGGACGAACTGACAGACGAACATATATAGCTAGTTATTATTAGCAAATCGTTCCGGAATGCTAGCTCGTGAATTACAATTATGAATTATAAATTAATACAAATTATATTTAAATCTCAATATGCATAAGTTGTTTTTATTTTAAAGGCATTATTAATTATTTCAGCTGTAATTATGCTTCAGCATTTTTGGGTACAGTAAAATCCCAAGCTTTTGGATTCTAGATGAGTCCTGAGCTGTAATATTCGTGTTTCTACGCTTGTTCACAAGTAGCATATCTTCATGCAAAGGAAGTTACTAACTTTCAAATGAGGTACAGGTCAGCTGATGGAATTATCTATTCTCTAGATATATAGTAATAACCGAAAAAGCTCTTATTTCTTACGCCCAAAAAAACATGGAAATAGATCCATGAAATTCCTAGTGTAAAAGATACTATAGATGTTACAATCAGTATTGAATTTTGCTTATACACTGATGCCATTAGAAGCTGTGGCGACATTTCAAATTGCTTAAGTGGAACTTTAAAATTCAGTTAAAAATTTTACAGATGAGAACTTTTTTAAAGCCTGAAAGTTTTAATCTTGAAAATTATTGATTGAAGAAATGTATTCAAAAGCAATTGATGTGAATAAAATAATGTCGTTATGTATTAATTAATATTAACCCACAGAAATTAGTTTTGAAATTCAAGATTTCGCATATAAAAAAATTTATAACTTGAGCTAAGATTTCTTTGAGAGTCTACGCGTAAAAGTGAACATACTGGTGGTCTGGCCCGGCTGTTTACACCATGAGTGACGGGTTTGAAAAATTAAAAAAATTTAATATAGAAGGTGTAAATACGGAGTTCATATAAAAAATAAGACAAGTATATAAATTGTTGGATATAATTATGTACCTTATTCCCTTCGGTTAGATTGTTTTAATGCCTCAACACTTACCTAAAAAGAAAGAAAAACAATTAAAGTTATTTAGCCATTATTATTATTTAACTAGCTGACTACCCGGCCTTGCTCGGGTCATGTAGTAATACCTTATTTCATTTGTCTAGCTCAATTATTTGCAAAAAAAAGATGAATTTTTTTTGGTTCACCCACAGCTCATTTTTCCAATGGATTATACTTTTCTCGGTGTAATAACATTTATACCCAGTTTCATTTCTCTTCTTCAATTATTTGAAAAATAAAATTAATTTTTATACCTGTTACACTAGTGTAAACAGGTATATTCAGTTTGTCGGAAAGTTTGTAACGCATTAAAGGAGACATCGTAGACCCTATAAAGTATATATATTATTGATCACCTCGACAAGACGAATCTATTTAGCCATGTCCGTCTGTCTGTTCGTCTGTAGATCAGTTTTAAAGAAGCTGAAATTTTAAACTTAGGCTTTTCTAGGTCCTGTGTACTTTCTATGTTAAAACCAATGTGCCACGCCTACTTTTAGATATTGCTCCCATACAAAATTACAACATTTTGCCAAGTTCTTATAAGAAAAAAAAATTATTTATAAAGCGAGTGGCTTCAAATGTTTCTTATACCATGCCAAATCTTCAGTTTAAAATTGGTCCAAATCGGACCGCGAATTCCTAAATTTTTAAGAATATATTTAATTGGTTTACTATTTTGAGATAAAATTTAGTACAAATGCTGCACACGAAGGTCTATCAACGTCAAATGATGTGTAACAGGTATAAGCTTCGGTCCAACCGAAGTAAAATTTTTTTAAGTTTTAAATGTTTTTTTGTTGCAATTTTTTATAAAACGTTGTTTTGTAAGCACTTAAAATTTGGAACATATTAAATATGTTGGGCAAGTTTTAAATTGCATAAATAATTCTTAAACGCGCATTTACTGCTGTTGTCTGTGCGTAAATCAAAATTCTAAACGACTTTTTGGCGCCTGTTGGCCTCTCTGAAGATAAATGCCATTAAATATAACCAAAATTCTAAAGCATGGTGTTGGCAATATTCTCTCTTTTATATTTTGATAAATTGCGTGCTAGCAAAGCAATTAGCAGCTGCTGCTACTGCTGCTGTTATTCTAAAAAAAAAAAAAAGAGATATAAATTCAGTTTTTAGCATTTCACATTCAAGAACGAGAACACTTAAAAGCAATTCGACGACGACTTCAATGTTAATCAGTAAAAAAAACCCCCAAAAAGCATTCAATATGGTTTTTATCGAACAAAAAGGTAAGCTAAGTACAAAAATAACACGCTTTAAAAACTTCATTTAATCATTCAGAGATAGGTGCGCGGCGGCAATTTTAAGCGATTTTAGGTTTGGAGGAAAAGAAACAAAAACAAAAAACACTTTTTCCGCATGTAAACTCAAATTGAGTTGATTCGCAATTTTTGGTTGCACAGCACAGCATTTAGTGTGAACGAATTTGTGAAGTCATCAATAGTCCAGAAGCAGTCCAAGTGACTCACAGAAAGTTGATTTCTGTGTTTTTGAATTTTTTTGTTTGTTTATTTTTTTTGCAGCTTTGTGAATGCCAGCCAGCCAGCCAACGCAGCAACAGCAGCACACTGAATGATTAATGATGCAATCATTTAAGAAAACACTTTTCTCGTTGCTGATTGTTTTTGGCTCAAAAAGGCTTCTGTATGCACTCTTTTTCAACTCTCATTCCAAACCATTCCAACACTGCTCCATCCGCTGCTCAAACTCATGTTCAAGTTTCAATTTCGTAAGCATTTCATTAAAAGTTTTCGAGTAGTTTACGTGGCCGGCAGCAATGCCAGTACAGTACAGTACAGTTCGTATCGGATAGTGTGGACTGAAGATACTACACAATACTGAACTCTAAAACTGAATGTTATCTATAAACATATATTTCTGCAACAACGACGACTTGCTGCCTCAGGCTAAATGATTTCTCCCCCCCAAAAAAAAAAAAGGAAGAGAAAAAAAGTCAGTATCATCATCATCGTCATCATTCTCCACAACGTCTTGGACGTCGTTCGTTTTCAAGTGTAAGTGGCAAGTTGCAGGCACTTCTTGACTTTTAATTGAAAAAGTAGCAAATGCGAAATTAGGCAAGGAGTTGTTTTGCCATTTTTGTTGTTTTTGGTTTCTTTTTTTTCATCAAAGAATACAACGCAGCCACTTCAGTTAAAGAAGTCGAAGTTAATGTGCAAGTAAATCAATCACAGTATGTCATGGAAAGTTAAACTTTGAGAAAAGACAGAAGAACTGCGTTATATGAAACTTTTATGCTACAAAATACTCACAGACACTTTAAAAATTTACTAAAACTCAATAAATGATAGAGAATTTTTATTTAAACTATTGAAATGATAAATCTATAAATATAAAATAGTAAAAATATTTCTATGTCCGCTATGCACTTCGAAACCATCCAACCGATGAGTTTAAAACAAGTTTCATTTGAAAGGCAAGACTGCAAGTATAATTATTAACCACTAAAATAACGTATATGCACATTCGGTTCTCTCATGATGTCGATTTTCGACTTTTTCCATACAAAATTTCTGTGCTTTTTAACACTAGTCCTAACATATTGTGGTCTCGCTGCAATCAAAAAAAAAAACAAACAAAAAAAAAAAAAAAACAAAAAAAAAAAAACAAGAAAAAACGTTAACTTCGGTTGAACCGAAGCTTGCATACCTGTTACACATCATTTGACGTTGATAGACCTTCGTGTGCAGCATTTGTATTAAATTTTATTTTAAAATAGTAAATAAATTAAAAAATATTTTTAAAAATTTAGAAATTCGCGCTCCGATTTGAACCAATTTTTAACTGAAGATTTGGCATGGTATAAGAAGCATTTGTACCTTATTTAAAGCCATTCGCTTTATAAATACATTTTTTTCTTATAAGAACTTGACAAAATGTTGTACTTTTTGTGTGTGAGCTATACCTAAAAGTGGGCGTGGCACATTGATTTTAACATAGAAACTACACAGGATCTAGAAAAGCTTAAGTTTAAAATTTCAGCTTAATATCTTTAAAACTGAACGAATTAATCGCGCAGCAACAAACAGACGGATAGACAGACGGACATGGCCAAATCGACTCGTCTCATCGAGCTGATCAATAATATAATATATATATTTAATGGGGTCCTCCGACGCCTTCAATGCGTTACAAACTTTCCGACAAACTAAATACACCTGTTTACAGTAGTGTAACAGGTATAAAAAAAATTGCTTCTAAGTCTTATAGAAGAGGCTATAGCTTTGGTCGAGTAAAACAAAACCGTCTACTTGGAATTTTCGGAAGACCTCAAAAAACTGGACTTATGTTCAAAAATTTGATTTATCTGTCTTTTTTTCACGAGCCGAATTTTACTTTTAAACAAGTTTTGCAAAGAAAAATCTTAGACCTTTCGAACAATATACATAATACACGGTATGTTCAAATTCAAGGGGACTTTTGTTTAAATCATGTAACACGTAACGCCATCTATTGAATGTTGATAACATTAGAAAGGTACAGGTCCTCACCTTTCAAACGCAGCCAACTTCATTTAAATTGGTTGACAGGTTAAAAAGATACTCGCTTTTTAATGAGAGTATGTTTTGCCTGGTGTCGTAAAAATTCGTGAATTTTCGGAAAATTTCGGGAATTTGTGATGAAAAAAACAAATTTGTGTCATCGACCATTCGTTTTCTAGACCCAGTCTTAGATCGAGGTCTCCTCTTATGCATTAAAAACTTTCCGCCGAGCTTATAATTCTCGTTTACACTATGTGTGTGACATGTATAAACTGACATTTAAATTTAAGCAAATAACGCCCTTAAAAATTATTCCAAAAAAAAATGCACAACCATATATAAAAATTGTGGTAAATTTTAAGCCAACTACATTCGAATAAGTCGAAAATATTCAAGAAATTAGCATGAAATGCGCAAATGTGAAAAATTTTCGTAGCCTACTTTTTGGGTTGCAATCAACTCTGTGAAACTTTACAACATTTAGCGCAACAAAGTTGAATGTTGAATGTACGAGCAAATATTAGAATAACAACGACGAGTAGCACGGACAACAGCAAGGGACTGACTGACTATGTTGCCATTGAGCGACGACCGACCCAACGGACGCAAAAAAGGATCAACGTGAGCAGACGAAAACGAAATTTTAATATTTTAGTGCATAAGTTTAGGTTCATGACCTTAATATGTACTACGCAAAACTATTGCTACACAGTTACTTAAGTATGTGTGCTACTCTTGGTATATATGTAACTGTGTAAATGTATTTGTAGTTTATGAATATTTTTTGCATATTTTTAAGTTGAACTAAGTTCGAGTTGACGTTGAAATTTTGGCGTGTGCGCTGTTTATTTTGTAAGCGTTTGAGCAGCTAAGCTTATTAACTGCTTCCGGTCACACACACACATATTCTACACACAGAGACAACTAACGCCGCAAAAGCAAGTTGAAGTTACTTTTCGCGCGCACCTCACAACAAACTTCAATCTTTGTATTTTACAAACAACTACGTCGTCTGTCTATCCTAAAGTTGACTGAAGTTGGCGCTCAAAGCTTAACATAATCTATGCCTGCACTTTACTCCAGAGAGTAGCACAACCCCAACAAACCACAGACAGGCGGCGTCGAGAAACAGCGACAGACAGTCGAGCAATGTTTAAACAATCAAAAGTTCTCAAAAATAACTAGTGTTGCCATGTCGTTGAACACACAACTCTGTACTCTGTACGCCTCAACTGGCTTTATCTAAAAGTAACCCCAATCGTGTATAAAGTCGAGGTCAGTAGTCAGTCTAACTAACAGTCTGTCTGTCTGTCTGTCCAACAAACAAACAACTGGAACATGAAGCGTGCAATACAGGGTAAAAAAGAAAAAAATTCATTAATTGCTTCGCTCCAGCAGCACTTTATTAAAAAATCATAAGTCCGTTGATGAGCAGATTCGCATAGATATAAAACGTAACACTAATACATATAAATATATACATTATACTACTACACTAGTCCATGAGGGCTAACATGTCGGGGTAGAAAAAAGGGCAAGAAATGTGCAATGCACGCAAACTGTGCTGTGATTTCATTGCAACTCTGAATGAATGAATGGCAGGCAGGCTGGCTGGCTGGCAGTAAAACGGAAACGGAAGCATCCAGCAGGAATTGAAATGCGTTAGAAAAATACACTCGGGATTGAAGCTAAAAAAGCTGTCTTTAAGATACATTCTTATTGAATCGAAACAGAATAGAAACAGCACAGTCTGCACTGGATTGCAACACTTGCAAATGCTTCTGTTGCTGCGTGCGTATCTCTGGCGGCATGAATACATTTTGAGAAATCCATTTATTTCGCATTTATGGCTGGCAAAAATGTCTGCTCACTAAAGTGTCAGCACGCGACTCCTGACTGACTGACTGAATATATGGCAGCAGCAACGTTCTGTTCTGTTCCGCTCCGCTACGGCAGCGGCAGCGAAGTGCTAAAAGCTTCTCTCGACATAGCAGTAGTACCATTTGCAATTAAAAACGCATTTGTATGCGAGACAAAAGCGCAAATTGCCAATTAAAAGCAGCATTCGCCCATTGCGAGCAAAGCATTACTAGTGAAGGGGGCAAGTGGCTTTGACTTGAGCTTTATAGCACATTGGCCTCGTCTACCTGCCGCACCGCACTGTACCGCACAATTCTTAGTCACTTTTATACACTTGGAAAAAATAATATTATTCTGTAAGAAACTTATTTAAGCTGCTTAAAATTGAGTTTTCGTTTTTAATTCATAAAAAGTAAGCTTTTATATACTCCAAACTAACGAAAGTGTTATACATTTTGAAGCTAAAGAGAAACCTGGACACAGAAATCTATCGAAAGTGTCAGAACAAAATAAAAAACAAAATTATACTTATGTACACTTTTTATTTTAATATTCGCTTTAGGCAAACAACAAATACATTGCAGGCATCTACAAGTCAAACAACAACAAAAGCATTGCTTTTTGTTTGGTTTTCTGCGTTGAATAACGTTGCGGCCAAATCGTGCCCAAAGCGCCTGTAGCTGGCGTAACACACTCAAGGCTTATTTAAAACCAACTTTTAAAAGAAGATAAGACAGTCATAAAGTGTTTAATTTTTTTACGAGGGCAATTTAAAAAGTCAGTAACTCAACACTGCTTTTTGTTAACCAAACTATAAAAGTGTTGAGCAATTACATCATTTAGCTTGCATGTTGAGAGTCATTCAAGACCTACAAACTTCTGAATTTCAACGATAATGCTCAAGAAATAAAATTATAAAAAAACAAGGAAAAACGTTAACTTCGGTGGAACCGAAGCTTAAATACCCGTCACACGAATCTTTGAATAGTTTATGTGTGATCATAAGTGGCTTATATACATTTATAAATATATATTTGAAAATAATTACTTTTTCATACAAATGTTCGAAAATAATCAATAAGTTTGTAGAGGTGCCTTAGCTAAAAATGGGCGTGGCACATTGGTTTTGATATTGAATGTCATTACAAATGTTTTTACCCAAATTTGAGTGAATAGTTTCATTAATAATACCTATTTTTATACCAAAATTCGAAAATGGGCGGTAAGTTTGTATGGGGGCTATAGCTAAAAATGGGCGTGGCAGCTTGGATTTGATATTGGATGACATTAGAAGTATTTTTTGCAAACTTCGAGTGACTACATTCATAAATAATAGCTATTTTCATGCAAAAAATTAGAAAAAACGGTAAGTTTGTATGGGGGCTATACCTTAAAATGGGCGTGGCACTTTGATTTTAACACTTAAACTGCTTAGAGCTGAGAAAAGCTTAAGTTCCGAGTTTCAGGTCAATATCTTTAAAACTGAGCGAATGAATCGCATAAATACAGACAGACGGACGGACGGACAGACGGACATGGCTAGATCGACTCGTCTCGTCGTGCTGATCAAGAATATATATACTTTATAGGGTCTACGACGTCTCCTTTAATGCGTTACAAACTTTCTGACAAAATGATAATACCCTCCCCACTATGTGTGGCGGGTATAAAAAACCTCACTGAAACCAAAGAAAAGTTTCAAAAATACTATGGGGACTATACATTTTAATGTTTAAGAAGTGAATAACTTACTACCGTTCTGGTCGTGTATACGATTAGGTCATCTAAAGGAGACCGCAGCGTAAGAGTTCGTTGCTGAAATCCAGAAAATGGTATTGAGAAAAAAAACTTTTATTCAAAAATTGTTATCGTGCTTATAAGAGCAAAAAATTTAGGGAAAAGGCGTGCAGGTTGCCACCCCAGACTTTTTCTTTTAATACCCGTCACTCCTAGTGTGAAAGAGTATATACAGTTTGTCAGAAAGTTTCTTACGCTTGAGAGGAGACACCGTATGTCCGTCTGTCTGATCGTTTGTCTGTAGTTACACGTTTCATTCGCTCAGTTTTAAAGATATAAACATGAAAATCGAAACTTAAGCTTTTTTCAGGCCTAAGCAGTTATAGTGTTAAAACCAAAGTGCCACGCCCATTTTTAGACATAGTCCCCATACAAAAGTTTCCTTTTTGTTAATGAAAAATGGTTTAATTATGAAGCGATTTATGTCAAATTTGGTAAAAATACATATTTGACAAATTCTAACAACAACCTATGTTCAGAAAATGACCCATGGTTCAGGTGGGACCATTATAGCATATAGCCCCCATACAAAGGCGAATTTTGTAAGATTTAAAACTAAAAAATTGAATGAAAACAAATTTATTTTCAGTGCACCCAAATATTTTCGCAAACACCAAACAGCATCGCACTCATTCTTTTCGCTCAATCCGTCGTATCCACTCGACTCGAGCTTATTCAATGTTTGTCAACAATGTTTTTAAATGCAAAACGCGTTAAGGTAATTACGGCAATGACCGCAAAAGCCAGCTGAGGACGCATTCTAAAGGCCGGCCATGCAAGCGTTGCAGAGCATGAAATGAGTTAACAGCAAGGGGAAAGCCAAAGACAAAATGCAAAAAAAATTTGCAAAACAAACAAAGCCAAAGAAGTTGCTGATGAGCAAACGTAACGTTAGAGACGATAACGCAGAGAGAGAGAGACGCAGTAAATTTGTAAAAAAAAAAAAAAAGAGGCAACAGCCACAACAATAACAGCTGCAGTAATGTGACAAAAAAAAACAAAAAGAAAAGAGAAAAGTTCTTCAATAAATATTATTTATGTGCTGCCCACACAAAGAGACACACGCACACACATATAAAGCAAACAAACAAACAAAAAACTCACACAAAGACAAACAAAATCACATACATACACACACAATTACTTTGTAAAACTTACAAGAAAAACTTAAAATGCGCGACGACTTGGCAACAATTGCTCGTTTGCATGCCTTCAGCTGCTAAAAAAAACACAACTATGTACCTCTTCCCCCAACATACATACACAAGACCCTCCTCTGTAAAAATTTGCTTATATTATACAATATATTTAACGTCACCATTCATTCGCAATGCAGTTGAAATAGTTCTTGTTCTTGTTTTCATTATTATGCACTCGCTCGCTGCTGTGCCATGGCTAGTCTCGCGACAACCAGTCTCAAACCAATGCAATCCTTGATAAAAACAGCAGCAACAGCAGCAGCAGCAACAGCAGCCATCCGAATAATAAGAATAGTCAAACAAAACTAAATAAACATTGCATTTGTGAAAATTTATGTGCTCCATCGCATAATTAAAATCACCTCATAAATAAAAATGCTTTGCTTGACATTTTTGTTCGTTCGGTTGTTCGCTTGTTTGTTTGTTTGTTTGCTTTTGAATTTGTTTTGTTTGCAATTTGACTTATTTTAAGAAAACACATTAAACAAATAAAGAATGGGTTATGATGTTATTGAAGAAACTGCGAAATTTTAGTTAAAATTTAATTTTAATTATTTTTCTTTTTCAGAATTAATTTGCGTCTAAGTTAGCACTTAGAGAGTTCGTATTGAAAATTTGTGTGATCAATCGATTAATCAATCAGCAATCGATTTTGTGTAATCAAGTGTTGAATTAGTTCAAAAATCAATAATCGATTAATCAACAATCAATTATTAAGTAGTTGATAGAGGACAATTGATTATCACAATCATGGTCATAGATACGTGATAACAAAAAAAAAAAAGGTTCTTCTCCTTTTAGTATTAATATAACTTTTTTTTTTCAATAATCATGATTAATCAAAAACAATCAATTTTTTTACAATCGATTATTTGCAACAATCATACAGTCCTATTTCAGATACAGATATCGTGCGTAAGATTTTGGTTTTCTGTATGCGATTTTATAAGTGCTAAACGCTAATCGAGTTTGCGGCACTTGAAGACGGTAACCTATAAGGAATGTCAGATTTCTAGCAACCAAAAGAGATTTGAAGGTATCACACAAATCTTTTTCAGTTGGTTTAAAATCGCGCATGAATACACTACCCTGCAAAAGTTTGGACAAATCTTTTATTTTACATTAATCGATTTTATTAGCGTTCTCAGTTAGTTCTGTACAACGTACCAGCGGAAAACGTACTAAAAAATACCAGTCGATAAATATTTAAGCAAACGCTGCAATCATATGTTTATACCCTGTACCCAAAGGGTAAAAGGGTATATTAAGTTTGTGCGAATGTATGTAACAGACAGAAGGAGGCAAGATAGACCCTATAAAGTATATATATTCTTGATCAGCATTGGAAGGGGAGTCGAACTAGCTTTGTCTGTCTGTCCGTCCGTCCGTCCGTCCGTCTGTCCGTCTGTCATGCTGTCTGCCGTATGAAAACGATTATTTCGGAGACTATAAGAGGTAGAGCTTTCAAAATTGAAACTTAGACTCTCCAAGGCCGTCAAGTGTGCACTTACAAACGGTTTTTCTCTAGACCCATTTTAAGGGGTACATACAAATGTACCCCAATTTTGGGTTTTTGCATAAAAACGTCATTGTTTTTTATTCCAGGAAGTTCAAATTTAGTATAAATTATGTCTATGATAGTCCCAATAAAATATCTAAACATGGGTAGGACCAACAAAATTTTAGGTATAGCCCCCATACAAATTTACCCCAAAATATTGGGTTTTTACATAAAAACGTCATTGTTTTTTATTCTTGAAAATTTTAATTTAGTATAAATTATGTCTATGATAGTCCCAATGAAATAGACCAATATGGGTACCAGGCCAACAAAATTTTAGGTATAAACCCAATCAAAGATATACCCGATTTTTTTAGTTTTTCTATGAAAATCCAATTCAATGATGTATGGTAGTCAAATAGAACCTAACTTAAGGTACATATAGATTGGGTACAGGGTATCTTGGAGTCGAGCATACTCGACTTCAGCGTTCTTTCTTGTTTTATTTTACTTGTTTATTGTTTTTTTTTTTTTGATTGCAACGAGTCCCTTTAAAATGTTGGGGCTATTATAATACAATAAAAACTTATAAAAAGTAAAATATTTTTGCATGCGAAAATTAGAAAATTGACTTCTTTAACTAAACGAATGTGCCTAATGCATTGTTTTAGTGCAATTTTAATTTGCTTGCATTCTTGCCTTTCAAACGAAGCCGGTTTGGGACTCAGCGGAATGATGGTTTCCAAGTCCATAGCGGACATAGAAACCTGTTTACTATTTTATATAATTAGATTTGTTTTTTTTTACAATTATTTCAGACATTTCAAAAGTTTTTTTTCTTGAAACAGCGAAAAAACTAATCAAACTGCTTGGCCTTTGGTTTTGATGATAGCCCTACAAATTCTGAGTATTCTTTCCACCAATTTTTGAAGTCTTTCTGGTCGCAATTGTTGCCAAGCCTGCTGAAGACATTCCCACAAGTGAGAATGCAGTTTTCGCACCTCTCTGTCCAGTTCATCACACATCAATCCGATGGTATTCGCATTCGCTGATTGTGTTGACCATTCCATGAATTTAAGTAAAAAAGTTTTGATGTATGTTTAGGGTCATTGTCTAGCTTAAGCTTCTTATATTAGCTTGAAATTTAGTACTCGTGGGTTTTCTGGGTCATTGAATTCAAATTTTATGCCAGAATTTTAAATTTCAAAATGGCGGATGCAATATAGCGACTAAGATATATAAAATCTGATCAGATTTACTTTTACCTAGATACTAGGAGGTCGCCATATTGAATCCAACATTTTGAAATTGAAAATTCTGAAATGAAATGGACTCAGTGACACCGAACAACTCCGAGTAAAAAATTTTAAGCAAATATAAGTTTTAAACACGTTTTAGAGCCTCCCCACCCAAAAATATTGACATTTGCCGATATAAAAAAATTCATGCTAATTTTTCTTCCCAGCTCAGTCAAATACCCATAGTTTCGTTAAGATCTGTAGTTTTACTTGTCAGTTTTTATTTAATTAAGATCCGAAATATTTATTTGAATACAAAATCTGCAAGAACATCTTTTAAGCAATTCAAAATGGCAGAACTCTATATTGCATGATTAAAGTGACATTTTATTTGAACCGAAGCAAAAAAGAGCAGAAATAATTAATATTACCTCATTATCTAAACATTGAGTAAGAATGTTATGTTAGTAGTTAGAACAATCCATAGCGATCCGGTATACTATTATTCCACGATACACAAAACATTTGGTTAAACTTGCCTAGATCACATTAATCATGTATTTTTTGACAAATTTACAGTGTTGCACTTTAAAAAAAAGTTGTTCAAAAAGTTTTTTCATATTTAAATTTATAAATTAAAAATTATATAAAGTAATCCTAGAAAATTCTCTTAAAATTTCTTCACTCATTATTGTTCATTTCGTTTTAGTGTTTCTAGCTAAATTCTAAAGTTAATAAAAAAATATTCATGTCGAAAAAGCATAAAATTAGAAAAATTACCTCAACTATCTTTGTAAACATGAGTCACTCAAAGGAAGAACTGCGATATCTCCATGACGAATACAAACGCATACAGAATTTCGATGATCAAACTGTGGACACAAGATTGCGTCAATTACGTTTAGAACGTTTATTACGTGAAATAAAGGAGAGTAAGTTGCAAACAACAACTAAAACAGCTGCTAAACTGCCAAGCGAAACGTTTAAAAGTGGACGAACTCGTGGTACATGGAAGTTGACAGGAAGACTGGAGGATACATCAATGCGTGCGAGCCGTTTGAATGCGCTGCTGCATGCAAGACGTTTGGGTAATGAAATATCGAAACGTAACATTGAAAAGATACAAGATGCTAAAATTTACAAAAATTACTTCGCGGCAAAAGTGTAAAAAGCATAAAAAACCTAAAAAGTACAAAAGCTAATGAAGCATGAGAAGTTGAGTTTGCAGACCAAAAATTCCGTGCGTCTGGAAAGTGGTAATAGTATTAATGCATCGATAAATAGTATCTACGGATTATCCGACGATATAGAAACAAGCCAAGAAGCTGCACTTTCAAACAAATCCTCTGAAAATAGTTCTACAGAAGTGCAACAGAGACGCGCGACAACGTCTGAAATGAGCAGCACCGAGAATGATCTATATGATCCATATGCATTGTGTTGCAAGAAAACTTTTATTATAAAACCGAGCACAAAGAATGAAACATTGAAAAGTGTTTCGAAAACATCAACAACATCTGGCACAGACGAAGAACAAAAACAAGAGGAACGAAACGAAATTCAATTGCGCTGGCAACGTTTGTACCTAAATTTGCCAGAGATTAAAGAGTTGCCACGAGCACATGAAATGTGTAAGTTTACAGTCACAAGCACGCCAATGCCTGCACGATCTACAGTAATATCAGAACAGTCAAATAATTGCGTAGTACCAGTTAGCACAGATATAGCAAGTTGCAGTAGCTCGTTAAGCTATAGGAGCCTTCATTCGACTATTTTTCTTGAAAGCGTACAAGCATTTCTGGCAAGCAGCAAAAAATCGGAGAAAATTGAACTAGAAGAACAGTAATTAAATGTTTAGATAAGAGAAGCGTACAAAATTTTCAAGTGTAAATTATTAGAGATACGTTTGTAAAAAAGAATCCTATTCGATTAATTTGTTTATACAAAAATTTGAATTTCTTTAATAAAATTAAGCAAAACTTAGTTGATTTTTGTTTTCGGACTTATACGAATATAGATACAAGACTTGTCACCTGCATTCAATGAGCTGTGGTAACTTATCATAAGGGTTTATATCTCTTTGAACCGCACCCAACAATTGCATTAGATCCTGAACCTCTTTTCAGTGACGATATTCTCCAGCGCAGCTATTAGATCTCAAGAAATAAAGTTTGTTAACGGAAGAAATTTGAAGCGATTGCCAATTGGATGAGGAGGAGGAGACTCTTCTGAAAGATCTTAGACATGACCCACTTGCCAGCACGAGACCACTTGATCCTAATGTCTTTAATGTCTAAGGCATCGGGGTGGAGAGAGCATTGCTCCTAGGCAAAGGTTTCTAAGTTGGTTTTGCGACCATTTACTCATTCTTAAATTTATTGATTGGCCACAAAGTCCTTTTTGGTTTACGGCAAGACTCATTTGGTTTAGCATTAAGCTATGAACTAAGGAATTTGGATTTGCTAGTGGAGGGACCGGATTCAATCTCTTAAGTGGCGATAGCGACTTCTTGTCATGTAACCTCTGGTTGCTGCACTTCGTTAGTCTCGGTTAGTGTCTCCCACAAACTCCGAGAGACTTCTCCGGCCTCCGACTGTATAAACGACCAGTGAAAGCGTATCTCAAACTCATTAGCTACGGCAGCCAAAGAGGTTATTGGCAATACTTAACCTCGAGGGCAGACATGGTACGACGTGAAACGTCGCATTGCTTCTGCAGAGAAGAATATAGCAAGATATTGAACTCTGCAGGCGGGAAGAAAAACGCCTGATCCAGATGGCAGCTCTGAGTTGCCAACTGGAGTTAATTGTCCTTCAGACTCAGCTTTAAATAGTTGAAACAAAAGAGCAAAACTACTGTTGGCTTTCTTAGGGCCTTTATCAACTCATCATCTGATGCAGATCCGGGCCCCAGATTGTTGTCATAAGTCGGATCTGCGCTCCAGTGCTCTCAAGAACCTCCTTGACTGCCAAATTAGTGCTGTGAGTAAAGTAACCCCCTACCAAGATAGGAACTGAGGAAATCACTTTCCTACAGCAACTTGAATTCGTAATGAATCTTAGCCCATGGGTAAATATGAACCCTGATTGCCATTGGTATTCGAACAGACAAATTTAAGCTATCCAGTTCTTTGGATACAAATTTCGAACTCCGACTTCACCTCCTCCGTCGACTGCTCGATTGTGACATCTATAGTCGCCACCTGCAGAAGCTCAGTTTGATCAGTTGCAGACTATAACCTGATGTGAACTGGGGAGGTATCTTTCCTCAACCAACTTGAATTCGAAATTAACCTTAGCCGGAAGGTTATCATGAACCTAGATTACAGTGTTCGCATTCGAACAGATAAATAGAAGCCACCAAATCATTGGGATACATCTGTCGAACTCCGTTTTAACTTACTTTGTCGGCTGCTAGATTGTGTCATCTATATTGGCTTCTCAAATTGATCAGTTGCAGACTATAATTGCTACAAAAAAAAAAAAAAAAAAACAAAGTAAACTAACAAACCATTCTGCTGCAATAGTATTTCATTTTAATTTCCTCAGCTAATAGAAATATTGTCTCTTTAATTTTTTATATTGATTGTACGAAACTTCTCAATATCCTATTTCATTTGTTCAACTCCTGCGCTATTGTCGAAACGCTGTGTCGTACATTTACTTGTCACAATTTGTCAATTTCACGCCCAAAAGACCAAATCTGCAAATAATCTATATTGTATATACTATATAGTCAAAAAGCAGCTTAGCCGCCCACAATAACAAGTAAAAGCATTGAACGAAGCAAAAGGAATAAGTATTCAACTAAAGAACCACAAAGCGACTTACATACACAAACTGATGCAGCAAACCGCAGAATTTTAAGACGCAAACAGTATACACATCATTGAGAAATACGACGACGATTTCGAGTAAAGCAATCGAAGCGATTGCGTTTCGATGTTTCAGAAAGATACGCGAAGTACCACAAGCAAGTCAACCACAAGTGCAGCGTAGCATCAGCACAGTAAGACGATTGGAATATTGCATGCAATGGTAGCGTTTACCACAGTCCTAGCAGCTAAGAAACACTTGCCGCAAACGCCAATAACATTATTACGCCGAAAAGCATGCAAAGGCAAAAAGCAAAAGCAAAAATACGACAAAGTATGTAGAAGATGCTGCTGCGGTAGTGGAAGTAACGTTATTCAACGTAAGCGTAAAGCAATCAAAATCAATCGATTTTTATTGCAAACACTTTTAGAACAAACGAACGAGCGAGCCAAAACTGGAAGGGAGTGAGGGAGGTAGAGAGAAAGGTAGATAGTATGAAAAGGACATCGATTGGACGGACAGACGGACAGCCAAGTGTAGTTGTAAAATAGCATTCAGACACCTACGTAAAACAAACAGTAAGTAAAACAAACACACACACACCTACACATTTACAAACATAATCGTTTATGTGTGTGTGTATTTACTGCTGTCGTTTGCCAAAAGTGTAAAGAACGTAGAACGCTACTTCAACATTCGATCTTCACTTTGTTTGACGTCAAAAGGATGCTGCTTACATATCACACGTCAACATTTTGTCAAGCTCTGCTTCAGGCCTTTACAAAGTAAATGCTATTTTTTTTGTTTGTTTTTTTATTTTTTTTTTTTTACATTTTTCGTTGTTGCTTTTCAATAGTTTTAAGTAGAATTGCCTATAAAAATGCTAGCACAGTTGAAAGAAATTTTTGTATTTGTACCTACTTTTTATAAGATAAAGTATCTTCTCTATGATATAGCTGCTTTGGTAGTTAGGCGACAAATAAATTTAAAAAGCTTTAACAAAAGGCTGCAAGCTGAACCTAAATCCGGAATTCCAAATGAACCAGTTTTGAAATATAAAAAACCGATCTGTTCTAGTTTTGAGCTCAAATTACTGCTTCAGTTGGAATTCCATTGACTCTATCTTCTATAGTCTCCGATATGTTCTTAAGATATATCATGGGACCGACTAAATTGCCAGCAGTTTTTATCAATCTCTTTCTCTCCTTTTCCCTGTCTCTCTCTCTCTCTCTCTCTGTCATTTCCTCTGACCTTCTTTTCCTCTTACTCTCTTTCCCTTCACTCTCTTTATCCTTCCCTTTCCCCTCTCCTCTCTTCACTTCTCCCTCTGCTCTCCTTTCCTTTCCTTTCCTCTCCTTTCCTCTCCTTTCCTCTCCTTTCCTCTCCTTTCCTCTCCTTTCCTCTCCTTTCCTCTCCTTTCCTCTCCTTTCCTCTCCTTTCCTCTCCTTTCCTCTCCTTTCCTCTCCTTTCCTCTCCTTTCCTCTCCTTTCCTCTCCTTTCCTCTCCTTTCCTCTCCTTTCCTCTCCTTTCCTCTCCTTTCCTCTCCTTTCCTCTCCTTTCCTCTCCTTTCCTCTCCTTTCCTCTCCTTACCTCTCCTTTCCTCTCCTTTCCTCTCCTTTCCTCTCCTTTCCTCTCCTTTCCTCTCCTTTCCTCTCCTTTCCTCTCCTTTCCTCTCCTTTCCTCTCCTTTCCTCTCCTTTCCTCTCCTTTCCTCTCCTTTCCTCTCCTTTCCTCTCCTTTCCTCTCCTTTCCTCTTCATTCCTCTCCAATCCTCTCCTTTCCTTTCCTTCCCTCCTTCTCCTCTCTTCTCCTCTCTTCTCCTCTCTTCTCCTCTCTTCTCCTCTCTTCTCCTCTCTTCTCCTCTCTTCTCCTCTCTTCTCCTCTCTTCTCCTCTCTTCTCCTCTCTTCTCCTCTCTTCTCCTCTCTTCTCCTCTCTTCTCCTCTCTTCTCCTCTCTTCTCCTCTCTTCTCCTCTCTTCTCCACTCCACTCTTCTTTTCTCTTGTCTTCTCTTCTCTTTCTCTCTTTCTAACTTTAACTTTTTCTCTCTCTCTCTTTCTAACTTACTTTCTCTCTCTTTCTAACTAACTCTCTCTCTCTTTTTCTAACTTACTCTCTCTTTCTAACTTATTCTCTGTCTCTTTCTAATTTTCTCAGTCTCTATTTCTAACTTTCTTTCTCTCTCTCTCTTTCTAACTTTTCTCCCCCTCTCTTCCTTTCACTCTTTCACATTATTCATAAAAAAAACTTGTATCGCCGCCTTCGATCAGTCTTAAGAATAATCTTAAGTGGCGTAGATAATATGTTGCAACCAGGTAAAAACGCTCAATGGTCTTATACAACTCACTAAATTAAAGTTCATATTAGAAGCTTATGTGTTTTGTTTTTATTGCAGCGAGACCAAAATATGTTCGGGCTACAAACAAAAAGGGAATAGTTAAAAAAAATGTTTGTATGGGAAGAGTCGAAAATCGACTTCAAAGGTGGACCGAATGTGCACAATGCATTGTTTTAGTAGTCTTGAGTCATCCTTGCACTATTGCCTTTCCAATAAAACCAGCTTGGGACTCATCGCTTGGACGATTTCATAGTGCATAAAGGACATAGAAACATTTAAGCATGTTACAACCAGAAGGATGCATGATAGGCTCTTCTATAAAAACCTACTTTAAAACTTGGGTAAGACCAACATGGAAACACTATAATAGCCCCATACGAAGTTAATCCAAGATTTGGAATTTCTTTGAAAAGTTAGAAGAAAATTGTTGGTAAAAAATTAGGCTGAAACAAAGCTAGAACATAACTAATGTTGACTAAAATTGGCTGTAGAGTGTTTCATAGTGGAGCAAACTCGACTGCAGCGTTTATTCTCATTTTTAAATTAAAAACTTTTGCACTGAATAGTACATTCAACGTCGAATTCATAACAAATATAGAATCACTGCTATGGTTGTTTCGTTGAAATCTTTCACATTAGAATTTTTTCCCATCGTGCGTGATCGCACACTAATGTTTTTGTCTTGAAACTATATCTTATGCAACACATATATTACTCTCGTTAAGCAGCGACGAGAATGTAAAATAGCAAAAAGACGAACACTAACTTTGGAGTAACGTTCAAGATGAAAATGATTATAAGAATGATGACGACGACGACAATGATGATGATGAGGAGATGACGACGACGAAAAATGCATTAAGTTGTTAAAATCAAGCATGCGAACGACCAGCAGAAGGAAGGAAAGATGGAAGGAAGCAAACAAGTCGAGTGAGAAGGATGCAAAAATATTTCAAAATGCGGCAGGAAAATTGTGCAACGTGATGCTTGGCTTTGCACTTAACTGCAGCAACAACAGCAGCAACAACAGCAACACTAACAACAGCAACAACATTAATAAGAGGTAAAAGCAGCAGCAGTAGCACCAGTAGCACTTACGCTTGATGACAATTCGCAAAAGAGTATGCAACATACAAAAAAAAAAAAAAAAAGATATATATTTGTACGCACAAACTAAGAGAAACATTATGAGCGACAGAGAGAGAGTGAGAAGGAGAGAGGGAGCAAGGTATGTTGTCACTACAAATTAATCGCAAAATTTTATGCACGACTGCAGCAGTAGTGAAACAGACGATGCAGCATTGCATGCGTTCTACAAATGACGAAAAGCACAGCAGCAAAGGAGAAGAGGAGCAGTGGAGCAGAGCGAAAGAGTTTAGCAGCAAGCGATACGCGCGATACACGTAGCATTGTGCAGTGCATAAATCTTTGCATACTTTCCGGCGCATTTGCTTGCGTTTAAGCCAAAATCGCAAACTGGCAAACTTAAGTGACGCAGTGCAATAAACGTTTCAAAAGAAGAAGTAGAAGAGTAGAGAAGAAGGAAGCGCATAACATGGCGTATGCGTAACTTCGTAACTCGACCTGTCAGTTGCAGCAGCGCAGCAACATATCACCGCATGAGTTATGCGAAAGCGTGATGTCACTTGGCGCTATACTGCTGCTATACATAATATAAACGCACACATACATACATACGTAAATAAATTCGCTTATGTATCTCTGTGTCTAATTGTTCTAGTTATCATTTTGCCTCATACTCTCTGCTTTCTCCTTGCTATTTATTTATTTTTTTTTTTTTTTTTTGGTAAATGTCTTTAACATTCCTTTTTGTCGCGTGACGCATTTTGCAGTAGGCTGCGCTGTATCAGTTAACTGTGATTTACGCGCCACATCCAACGTCAACGTTAAGGTTGCGTTGCATTAAAAGTTTTTAAAGTCTTTAATGCTGCTTACGCAGAGAACACGTTATCAACACGTTCTAATAAAGCGCAGGATGTACTAAGCCTCAGGCGACACACACACACACACACACATTCAAAGACGAAATAACTGTTTCATTTTGAAGCCACAAACTTTTCTAATTTTGTCTTTATAACTATTAACCCATTCCCAAGTCATGCGCTTTACTCTACACTTAAAATTTGTATTTGCTTAATTTTTCTACGAGTTCTACGAGTTCAAGTTGAACCGGGATTTTCATTAAACGAGAGGGCATATCTCTCTCACTTCAGTTCGTACATTATGCAAAAGAATTTTGTATATGGTATGAAATTTTAAAAATAGCTAAGCGAAAAAATTGAGTATAAATTAAAAACACATAAAATAAAAAACGCTCAAATGTACGAAACATTTCGTACAGTATGCAAAACATTTTGTAAATAGTACGAAATTGTAATACTTGCTTAGCGAAAAATTGGATGAAAATTAAAAAAAAGAACGCTCAAATAAGTGCCACTAGCACATAAAATATATACCGCTTATATGTACAAAACATTTCGTACATCGTATAAAAAATTTCGTAAATAGTACGAAATTATGAGAATTGTTTAGCGAAAAATTGGATGAAAATTCAAGGTTATTTTTCAAAATTAATTAAATAAAAATAAATTTCAAATCATGCCTTTCTACGTTTCTTCTTCTTTTAATTTCTCTCGGTATCGCTCTATAATTGATCCTGTTTCTCTCACTTGCATTTTCACAAAAAAAAAAAAACAAATTAAATTCATTTTTTTTTGGATAACTTTTCTTCAAGTGTAGGCACAAACATTGTACAAACGTCACTGCGCGAATAGTTAATGCCGGCGACGCCATTTTCTTTCTGCAACAAACAAATATGGCGGCACAAATATGACATTGGCATGGCATTTTTTTTTCTTTCTCTCGATCTACTTTTTTCCATTTATTTTCTTTTCTTTTCTTGCGTTCGGGGAATTACTTGAATGAAAAAAAAAAAAAATATTTATATATTTATGAAACAAACTTCAAATTGAAGTTGCCAAAGATAGAAGACCGTGAAAGAAATATTTTTCTCTTTTACGCTACAAACTCTAAAATGAAAAGCATTTCATTTACGAGAATAAACTAAAGAAAATGTAGAAGAGCAGGGTGGTATAAAAAAATTTACGCTGCACTATGTTGCAATGTTGAACCGCGCAAAAAATGGCGCGCTCATTGCAGCGGAAATGTCTCAAATGTTCAAGTTCGACGAAACAAACGGAAACCGCATAAAGGACGCACGGCTGCGGCAAGCCAAGCCAAATCGAATCGAGTTCAGTTCAGTTGAGTTGCGTTGAGTTGAGTTGGAGCGTGCTGGGCATAGTTTGCCACTGATTTATGACTGCTTTTGCTACATGCCGCTTAGTTTTCCGCTGTGGTTTTTCCACAAAATACACACACACACACATACAAACACAAATTAATACTTGTACACATTACGTATGAACGTGAAATTCATAAAGTTTTGATAAGTTTTTTAACAAGCTGTGAAAATTGCACTTTTTGCTTCTATATATATGGTATCTCTTGATTTTTCGTTATACAATTTAACTGGCAATGACTTTTAAAGTACTGCTGCGCATTGGAATTTTTTTGGAACATTTGAAATTATTAGTTTTGTTGTTAGTGGCATTCTTTCGCAAACATTTTTCTTTGAAATAAATTTTTTATAAACTTATTTTTACCTTTTTTGCAAGCTTCTTTGATTCAGTTTAAATTCATTAATTAATTTGCTACGAAAGCTTTAAGTGTCAATTTTGTAAGCATAAAATCCCTAATTGTATGCAACTCTTTTTAGCTCTAATTAAATATTTTTTTATATAAAATGTGAAGCCACTAATTAAATTAACACTTGTCCGCTGCGTTTATTTATAGAAGTCTTCTTTGATACATTACACCCCTAAAAAATATTTAAAAGAAACAAGGAAAAACGTTAACTTCGGTGAAACCGAAGCTGAAATACCCGTTACACAACACTCTTAATAGTTTATATAGTTTCACCAGGTGCTTAGATAAAATTGCATGATGAATTTGGTCAAATTTGTAAGGAGCTTTTATGTTATATTAGCCCGATCCTTACCATATCAATAGTGTTTACTAAAGCGGATATTGGAATTGATTTTATTAAATGTTAATTGGATTCATTCAAAAAAAATAAATGTTTTCATACAAATATTCGAAAATGGGCGGTAGGTTTGTTTGGGGGTTACCCTAAAAATGGGCGTGGCACCTTTTATTTGACAAAAGATGACATAAAAAGTGTTATTACAAAATTTAGAGAGAATATAAGCATAAATAATACCCAATTTTATACAAAAACTCGAAAATGGGCGGTAAATTTGTATGGGGGCTATACCTAAAAATGGGCGTGGCACCTTGATTTCGATATTGGATGATAAAAGAAATGTTTTACCCAATTTGGAGTGAATACCTGCATAAATAATACCTATTTTCATACAAAAATTTTAAAATGGGCGGAAAGTTTGTATGGGGGCTATACTTAAAAATGGGCGTGGCATCTTGGATTTGACACTGGATGACAAAAGAAATGTTTTTACTCAATTGGGAGCGAATACATTCATAAATAATTAGTGGTTTTATACAAAAAATCTAAAAAAAACGGTAAGTTTGTATGACGGCTATACTTAAAAATGGGCGTGGCACTTTCATTCTCGAACTTAACATAGTCGTTGCCGAGAAAAGCTTAAGTTCTAAATTCTATCTTAATATCTTTATATCTTCAACGAAAAAGATGCATAGAAATATACAGACAGACAGACGGACATGGCTAAATAGATTCGCCTCATCGAGCTGATCAAGAATATATATACTATATAGGGTCTCCGATGCCTTCTTCAATGCGTTACAAACTTTCTGACAAACTGTTAATACCCTTCACACTATGTGTAACGGATAATAATAAAAAAGAATGCTGCTGTGCAAAAGTTTAAGCCATAAGTTGCTCCTTGTTCGTGTGCTGCTATTTAAATACAAACAAGTACGTAAGTTGAAACTTAAAACTGTGAATGAGTTATAATGAAAATGTTAAAAGAAAAGTGAAATATTTAGCGACATTCTAGAGAAACGTAGTTATTAAATGGAACGCAACAACGAACGCCTGAAAGTATGCAAAGTTATATTTCGTTTGACAGGGGATTTCCTTTTTTTTTTTTTTTGAGATTTGTAACGCGCTTGCTTCTTTTTATAACTATTCAATAACGTAATTAATTAAGTTTATAGAACTTTTAACAAACTTAATAAAAGAAAGTGTATTTTGCTTAAAAAAAAAAAAAATGTCTTTCAATGGAATTTGTAGTAAAAGTCAAAGTCATAAAAAAAATAAAAACAAACTGAAAAAGCAATTAAAATAAGATACACACACACACATACAAATTTAATAGAGTACATAAAACTTACCAACTAATACTATCTTATGCTGGCATATCCGTTGTCCTTTTTTTTTTTTTTTATTATGAGGTGCAAGTTTAACTTTGCTTACAAGTCTGCAAAAAAAAAAATAGAAGCAGTATGTAATAAGTTTGTATTGTAAAGTGCAAGCGTAACAATGCATAAATTATTTAATTAGTAAAGTGCTTAGTTTTTTTGTTCCTTTTTTTTTTTTCTATATTTTGCAATATATACGACTACTAACATTTCTTTGCTTTTTTCTTCCTGTGAATTTATGCAGCATGCAAAATAAATGCTGCAATGTAAGCACGACAATGTAGAGCGCGCGCCAATTTTTTATTTATAAACCCAAAGGAAAAAAAAAAAAAAAAAAAACGAAAAACCAAACCAAAAAGCCGGAAATGGCCACTAGACGCACAGATACACAAAATGCCAACAGAAATAGAAATGCAAAGAGGATAAGCAACAACCAAAAAACGAAAATGTGGAAAACTCAATTCGATTCCGCATTTTATTGGCATTTTAGTTCGATTTTTTAATTAATTCAGCTCGAGAGCGTGAAAATGTTCGTAAAATTGCGCAAGGATAACGAATTGTAAAGACGAAAAACGGCAAAGCTAGCACTGTCTATGTGTGTATGTGTGTGTGTGTGTTAGTAAAACACAGTACGCGATTTTTCTTTCAAATGATTTCATAAAAAACTGCAATAGAAAAAAAGGAAAAAGGTTAACTTTAGTGGAACCGAAGCTTTAATACACGTCACACGACGATTAGATAAACTTTTCTTTAATGAATAATCTAGTTCGATTTGTTTAGGGGATATATGCTACGGGGGGGCTATATTCAATTTCAATCATATATTAAACTGAGATCACGGGTTGCTCAAGAAGTATTTTGAGCATATTTGATACAAATCGCTTCATGAATAACCAATTTTATATATAAAAACTCAAAAATTGGCAAAAAATTTGTATGGGGGGCTTTATGTCATTGTGGTCCCACCTGAACCATGGTTCGTTTTCTGAACATGGGTTGTCGTAAGAAGTTTTTTTAAATCGCTTCATAAATAAATCATTTTTCATATAAAAACCCAAAATTGGCGATAGATTTCTATGGAGGCTATATGCCATGGTGGTCCCACCTTTACCATGGGTCTTTTTCTCAATATAGGTTTGTACTTGAAGTCTTTTTACCAGATTTTAAACAAATCTCTACATAAATAACGCAATTTTCATATAAGAACTCAAAATTGGCGAAAGATTTGTATGGGGACTATATGCTATGGTGGTACCATCTAAGCCATGGGTCATTTTCTGATCTTGAGTTGCTGTTTGAAGTGTTTTTATCCTTTCTGATATAGATCGCTTTATAATTAAATAACTTTCTATTTTAAAAACTGAAAAACTTGTTTGGGGGCTATGCCTTAAAATGGGCGTGGCACCTTGGTCTAATACTTTAACTGCTTAAGGCTAAAAAAATCTTAAGTTTCGACTTTCAGTTCAATATCTTTAAAACTGAGCGAATGAAACGTATAACAGACAGACGGTCAGACAGAGAGATAAACATGGCTAGATCGAGAATATATATAATTTATGGGGTCTACGATGACTACAAACTTTCCGATTAGCAGAGTATACCCTGTGGCGGGTATAAAAGCGTAAATTGAAAAAAAATTTGCAACGAATACGAATTGTACTAAGTTCTCTATACACTACATTAATATTACTACTAGTTTTTGGACTCAAATATACCAAGTTAAAACATAATTCCTTGAGGAAGCGTATCAGATGAGTTATATATTTTTAAGCAATAAAAAATAATAAATTAAACAAAACTAAATAAAAAAAAAGAGCCTTCAAGTGAATAAATAAATGAACGAACGAGCATATTCAGTAAAAGATATCACAAAGCTAAATAAACAAAAAAAAAAAAAAAAAAAAAAAAAAATATGCAATAAAAAATTCAGCTAGATTTGTCAAAGAATTCACAGTTCGCCTAACCTAACCTAACCGACCCCGAACTCAATCAAGAAGATCTCATTCGACTATGCTAGTTTTGCCTTTGCGCTATCAAGTTTATTAAAAGCCAGATAAAATGCTTCATGTTTCGTTCTTCAATTTGTTTGACTGCTTCCATTCGCTGGCGGTGCACTACCCAAACCAAAGTTTATACATCGCTTTTTTTTTTGTGAATTGAGCTGTGAGAGTGGAAATATTTTCTCTAACGAATATAAAATGAAATATCTAGCAATACCGGATAAAAATCAAAGCAAGCCGGATGTAATAAAAAATAAAAAATATAGAAAATTTAACTTGAAAAGGACAATGACTACAAAAACGTTGACGACGACAATAACGAAAGCAACGCGTATAAATCAGTTGAAATATTTTTATATTAAACAAGAAAAAACGTTAACTTCGGTAGAACCGAAGCTTAAATACCCGTCACACGAATCTTTAAAGAGTTTATGTGTAATCATCAGTGGTCACCTAAGTTTACACACAATATTAATTTAAAATTTTGAGCTTAAAATACAGATATGTATAACAACATATTTCTCGAATATATCTGGAAACGGGCGGTAAGGTTGTATGCAAAAAACACCTGAAAATGGGCGTGGCACCATGATATTGGAAGAGTTTTTAACCAATATGGAGTAAATACATGAATAAATAATAACCATTTTCATACAAAAAATCGAAAATGGTCCGAAAGTTTGTATGGGGGCTATACCAAAAAATGGGCGTGGCACATCTGATTTGACATTGGATGACATTAGAATGTTTTTAGCCAAATTGGAGTGAATATATGCATAAATAATTAGTATTTTTTTACAAAAAATCGGAAAAATCGGAAAAAATGGAAAGTTTATATGGGGGCTATGTCTAAAAGAGGGCGTGGCATTTTGGTTTTGACACTGGATGACAAAAGAAATGTTTTTACACAATTGGGAGCGAATACATTCATAAATAATTACAATTTTTATACAAAAAATCGGAAAAAAACGGTAAGTTTGTATGGGGGCTATACCTAAAAATGGGCGTGGCACTCTAATTCTCGAACTCATAATAGTCGTTGCCGAGAAAAGCTTAAGTTCCAAATTTCGTAATATCTAAATATCTTCATCAAAAAAATTGCGAAGAAATAAACAGACAGACAGACAGACGGACAGACAGACGGACAGACGGACATGGCTAAATCGATTCGTCTCATCGAGCTGATCAAGAATATATATACTTTATGGGGTCTACGACGTCTCCTTCAATGCGTTACAAACTTTCCGACAAACTGAATATACCCTTCACACTATGTGTGGCGGGTATAAAAATTGTTGATTTGCAAGAATTTATAGAAGAAAAAAAAAAAGGACAACAGCTTCATTGGTAGCAAAGTTTTAATGCACTACATTGTCAAATGTCATATAGTATGAGGGAAATACAATTAATATTTTTTTTAAGGTAAATAAAAGATAGCAATTTAAAATATTTGTAATGTAATCATAAATACGTCTTTCTCCTCCTTAAGCTAGTAACAAACACTGCATTAAAACTAATTTTCAGCTTGGCTAATAAATTTAATCTAAAAATGTGTCAGCGGCGCAGAATTGACAGGACTCGGGTTCAAACTCCAGTCACAGACATTTTTTAATTGTTAAAATAACAATAAAAATTGATGTTTTCACAATTTACTGTAAACTGACCGAGAGGAGAGTTGACCTATCTATGCCTGTCTGTCATTTACAATCGTGTTAAGTGACGCTCAGCATACTTAAGTAGCAACAAACATGTTGAGCGATTACTCTTGACTCCTGCACGCATGATCAATTGTCCGCTTAAAACAGATAAACTATTTTTATAGTTACATTTTTTTACATATATATACATATGCAGTCTCTTTTGTAATCAAAATAGTATTTAAGAATGTTCAATTGTAAATAAAATTCAGTTCTAAAAGAGAATTCAAGTGTGCAAGTCGTCGTACATTTTTGGTTCTTCGAGCCGGATCAATTTTGGTCCTACGTGCTGGATCACCCGCCATCAAGCGGTCACTTACAAACGGTTGTTTTCTGAACCCATCTATAGAAAAGTACTCCAATACATATCTAACCCAAAATTTTGAGTTTTTGTATAAAAAATGTCTTTGTTTCGTATTCTAGGGACTCTAAATTTAGTATGAATTATGCCAATGACAGTCCCTATTAAATATCCCAATATAAACAAGGAAAAACGTTTACTTCGGTGGAACCGAAGCATATATACCCGTCACGTATTTTTAAATTGTTAATGTGTTATCATCAGTGGCTTTCATAGAACTTCGAGGTGGGACAGGACCGGGATCAAAGATCTGATACCACTCACATTGTGTGGGGCCTATACCAAAACATGGGCGTGGCACATTGGATTTGACATTGGATGATATTAAAAGTGTTCTACCCTATTTACATTACTAAAAAATAACCATTTTCATACAAAAATTCGAAAATGGGCGGTGAGTTTGTATGGGGACAAAAGCTAAAAATGGGCGTGGCACCTTGCTTTTGATATTGGGTGATATTAGATGTGTTTTTAGGTTATTCGGAGGGAATAAATTCCTAAATAATAACCATATTCATACAAAAATTCGAAAATGGGTGGTAAGTTTGTATGGGGGATATATCTAAAAATGGGCGTGACACATTTTGTTTGACATTGGATGACAGTAAAAGTGTTTTTACCCAATTTGGAGTGAATATATGCATAAATAATAACTATTTTCATACAAATATAGAAAAAAATGGTAAGTTTGTATGGGGGCTATACCTAAAAATGCGCGTGGCATTTTCATATTCAAACTTGACCTGGTCGTTGCCGAGAAAAGCTTAAGTTTCAAATTTCAGCTAAATATCTCTACATGTCTCCGAGTAAATCGTGTTGAAATAAACGGACAGACGGACAGACAGACGGACATGGCTAAATCGATTCGTCTCGTTGAGCTGATCAATAATATATATAATTTATGGGGTCTCCGATGTCTCCTTTAATGCGTTACAAATTTTCCGACAAACTGATAATACCCTTCATAATAATATATATATGATAATATATATATGATAATAGCCTCCATACAAATTTACCCCACTTTTTTAAGTTTTCCTGTCAAGGGATTTTGTCAAGAGGTATTTTGAATGTTTGGAATTTTGAAGTAGTTGAAGTAATTATACTTTTTTCGCTACCTAATCGCTTCAAATTGCGTGAATTAAAGATCCGATAATATTTATCAATAGCAAAGTTTAACAAACGTCACAGAGAAAGTTACTGTTCTGAATTTCAACACACTCCAATAAAGAGTTTACCTTTTCGAAACATCAATGAAATCGTTGAAGTCATTCTGAAGTTATAACATTTATAACAGAATGTTGGCCAAAAAAAATGAATTTATAAATATAACAACCTTTTTGTTTGACTTTTGCAGAGACTGAACAAATTCTTCTTTATTTGAGACAAGAGAATATCATCTGTCTGATCAAAGGATTTGCCCATTTTTGAGCTTTTAAACGATTTCTTCTGTAATTTGTCTTATATACTCTATGTTCTGCTGTTATTATAAACATTTTTACTATAAAATTAAATTTAATATTAAAACAACTACATACAATTTCAAACGAAATGAGTTGTCAAGATACAAAATGTTTTCATTATAATTTGTTAATTTAAATGTCATCTATTGTTAAATTGCACTAAATGAGAGATACTATATATGACAATTCATAACTATATCAATTTAACTAACTACAACAGAGAAGTGTGTATGTGTGTGTGTGTGAGTGTGCGCGTGTACTTACATTAGTAAATACAACAAAAGCTCATTTAAAAAAAAAACAGAAAGGTACTATCATTTGTTTAAGTTACAAGTAGAAATGTGGATCTATTAAGCAAATCAACGCAGTTACAAGTAAAATATACATATTTATCTTTTCAAAGTCTTTTTATCTCTATCAGTGCACAGCTCCACCCAATTGTTGTAATTCATTATATTTTCCATTTGATAGCTCAACAAATGAACACTTGCCTATTGCCTGTCTCGTTTAGTAGTTTTATAGTTTGTCCTGTAATATCATTCCACACACACACACACTAGTATATATTTATTTATATGTGTATTTGTTTCATTTCCTGGTTTATAATTTAAATATTCTATTGAGCATTTTGTAGCTTACAATACAACAATAAAACGTACAATCAAAAAAAAAAATGTACAATAACTTTTTTGACGTTAGAACGCGAATACGCGCAAGTAAACTAAATGTCCGTGGTGGCTTTAGTAGTGTCCTATGCCGCCATATTGTCATTATGTGTTATTTTTCATTACTCAAATATTCATGAAGCAGCGTCAATACAAAACACATGCATACATACATACATATGTATATAGCTCAAAAATAGTAGTAAGCACTTGCATAGCACATATGTAGTTATACACATACATATAAATATAGAACGAGAGTTGTATATTAAGTTTTTCATATTATTTTAACAAAAAAGAGGCACTTGCATATTTATTAGACGAGAGAAAGAGAAAAATAGCAGGCACATGGTGATGCAAAGCGCTCATTCTCTCTCAATATGTGTCGTACCAATAACAATCATATTTAAAGACAAAATTAGAAAACAAACCGAGGCAAATATTATAAATATATATTCAACTCCATTGCAATTATTCACTAAATACAATAAAAAAATTATAAAATAAAAATTCTTCTAACTCATTTACTCTCATACGCTTGCTTTGCATGGTACCAATGTTACGCTTGACATCACCTTTAGTAATTACACCATGATCTGATATAATTGATACAATATGCAACATCTTAACTGTCAGTCTGGCAGCTTGCTGAATTTTCCTCCAGCTACTTAACACTAAATAATTTGTTTGCGTTTGTGTAAGAATATTCGTTCTCATATCAAGCACATTCGTTCTTATATCAAAAAGTATTTGTTCTTAATAAACGAACAGTTAAGAAAGAACAGAGAAGAATGAAAAACGAGAGAAATGATGCTACGAGACCAAATTTGTGAGAGCGTAGCTCAAGTTATTCACTACTTTGCTGAGTCGTCTTGCATTTTAAGCTTTTGTTACTTGAACTATGTAATTGGTTTAAAACTTATTAAAATTGTTGTTTATTCCTTTCAATTCATTGCACAGAATTTTGTTTTTAGGTGTCTGGTAAAGTTGTGTTTTTCTTCTAGGTTGCTATTTACGCAGATCAGCGAGTGCGTCGCTCTCAATAGTTAACCTGACTTAAAAAAGATAAAGCCACCAAAGTTTCATTCGCTACTTTCTATATTTGCTTGAGACTCATTGTAGCTTTAAAGCACAAACCAGTTAATCTCTGAATTTTGCTCAATAATTAATCATAACTAGCCCGGCCCGTTTCGGCTGCTCACTCAGCAGTTTTCCGTTTCGCATCGGCAGCTTTTTGTGGCATTTTTTGTACTTTTTTTTTTTCTTTTGATTGCAACCAAAATAAGTTAAGGCTAGTATGAAACATACTAAAAAATACCATTTTCAGCAGCGAGACCACAATATATTGGGGCTAGTAAAAAAAAAAAACATAAAAAAGCAAAACATTTTTGTATGGTAAAATTAGAAAATCGACTTTAAGAACGAATCGAGTGTGCCTAATGCGTTGTTTTAGTAAACTAAAACTATACCTGCATTTATACCTTTCAAAAGAATACGGTTTGGGTCTCAATAGTTGAACGGTTTCAACGTCCATAGCGGACATAGTTGTATTCATAACAAAAAACAAAGAATTTCATATTACAAATAACTCAAATACATTTCATACAGCACTCGTATTCAAATGGAAAGCAAGCTAGACAGACCAAAGCGACCAATCTGGCTTTTCTGCTATTTTTTTTTTCTTCTATATTTCTTTTGCTTTGTCTGTTGACTGTAATTGCGTTCATTGATGTCGTTTCGACCACAAAGTTGCTATTTTCAACGCAAATTACCGTAATTTTGCAGTTGAGTTGATATTCTCACTCTGCGAAGTGCTGTCTTATTTTTTTCTATATTATTGTCCTATTCACTCTAACTGCTTTTGTATGTATGTATGTATGTGTGTGTGTATGAGATGCTTATACATGCAAATTGCACGGTAGTTGAGCGCTTGATTTCCACTTTGTTTTCTAATTCTTCTTCTTTTTCTATTTTAAAATTTTTTCATTTTTTTTTCTGACTTGTTGCAACTTGTACTGCAATAGTCAATTATATTTAATAATTGTAGCATACCTACAGGCAAACACAACAGCTGTTTATGCTGTCAGTCTACAAAGCAAACAAAAATGACATTAAGCGTTTAAAGTTTACATGGGGATTTAGTATAAAATTTGCTTATTGACATGTAATTAAGGCGCGAGAGACAGTTGGCAGATATAAAAAAGGACATACTAGATACTTTGCATACTTGACGATATTTAATACTTAATGACGACGACGACGACGTTGCTGTCATGAAAAGTCAATTTTATTGGAGCAATTTATTTTTACAAAAACGATTAAAAAACAATTTTAAAATATTTAACTAAAATATTTAACTGCATGGCGCTGTCCGTCTGTCCGTCTGTCTGTCTGTTTAGCATATTGTCAGGCGCGCGAGATATGGTGTAATTTTCAACGCATTCAAATTAAACCAAAGCCAATTTGTATGCATAAATTTTCTTTAATGATAATTTTATTGCAACACAAAATATTTATTTTATATTTTTCGCCTTGTCTCGCCAAGCTTTGCTTTTAATAAACGCTTAACCTTTTTTTGTGTTGCCAGCTTATAGGCGTCTTAGCCACATAAAGAAAAGAAACAACAACAACAGCAAATGCCGTTGCATTTAAAGCCTGTCGAGCACTATTAAAAACGCCATTAGAAGCGGTTTTGTCTTCGGCATTGCGCTACTGTAACGCAAAAAGCGGAAAAAATAATTTCTATAAGTTTTGCACAGCTGAAGGACATTTAGAAATTTATGGTATTAGTGTAGAAGTCTAAAAGAGTATGTAGGGTATACAAAATTTCATTCAGTATTATCCTTTTTGTATTTTTCTTTAATACATTTTTTTTTTCGTTTTGTTATTCTTTCGCCTTCTTAGCTGTGGCTCCGTTGCAGCTTATCCTTTCTTTTATCTCATGCAGCCAACATGGCGTCATCATCATCGTCATCATCATTATTATAATCATTATCCTTGCCATCGTCTTTGTCGCGGTTTGCGCTTGTAATTTTCACACATTTAGCGACGCCTGCCATGTCGCGGCTTTTGTCGCGGTCGCCAGCCACAACAGAACCAAACCAAACCGAACAGTACAGAGCTCCTTTTCATCGTAATCATAATCACCAACCCATCCATCCATTCATTTATCCATCCCGCCTATTTATTTTTTTTTTTTTCATATTTATTATAGCGTCGCCTAGTTGCCTGTAGTAAATTTGAATCTGATTCTAAGTATATTGCACAAGTTTGCGCTTGAAAGGATCATAAAGCAACACGCTGCGACGTTGCGAAGTATAACGCTGCGAATGGGAATACAAAATCGTGCATTGAAGTGTAAAGCAAAGAAGATGTTGGCGGCAGAAAAAAAAAAAAAAGCCCTTAGGGGGCTCTATGCGTATGTCCTGCGTGTGTGAATGTGTGTATGTGCGTTTTGCTACTCTTTCTCAGCTGCTGTTCGTTAGCGTGTTTGCAAGAAAAAAAAAGAAAAACCATTGCCATAAAGTTTAAATTTCACTTTTAACTCGAAACACTAAGTAAATATGTACTTAGAAAAAGTGCAGCCCATATTTTTTATGCGTTTTCTTTTGTTTATCAAAAATTTTCAGCCGTTTTTTTGAACAATAAAATCGTTTAATAAATTAGTACATTTTCTAGTCGAAGTAGCTGCGGCTTTCTTAAGCAGTTTGCGTGCTGCGAACGCATAATTCTTAAGCATTTTTAGCTTTTACGTAAGCGCTCGCATTGCATATAGACAAAAAGCTGAAGTTGAACATTTTTGAGCTTTGCAATCGTGAAGAGTTTTATGTACCCGGGTAATTAAAAAAAAACCAGTATTATTTATCTAAATGCATCTAGAAACTTAGTAAAAGTATTTTCTTTTTTAAATTCGATTGATTTTCCTAGGAACAGAGACAAGTCTTTTATAGGAATATGTTGGCAGTCGAATCATATTTCGAGTAGATCGTGTTTTAGTGTACAGAAAGCGATAAAAATATCTGTGATTATTTCACTGTGATTATTTCACTGTGATTATTTCACAGTGATTTAAAAATCATTTTCTTGTTCCTCAGTAAATATGTTTAGTTATCGTCGATTTTGTGTATCACTCTTCGCGAACAATGAAACTGTTCAGTTGTCAGTGATTGGTGCTTTTATCACTCTAAGCAAATCGTTCATAGTCGACCCCGAAGCTGTTCAAATTTGCTGTTACAGTGCAGTTGGCAGTGAATTTAGTGGTAATTCTAACATTTTTCGGGAACTGCGTCACAATCACTGTTTGCATTCACTGTGATTGTCAAGTCGCCATCGCCAAATAACACTGCGACTCAAAAATCACTCATTTTGACAACACTTGTATTTATGTAGTTTAACTTTTCTCTAAAAAACTAAAAATTTGAGTTTTTATTTTTGTCATAGAATTGCGGTAGATTTGAAAATCTACCGCAAATTTGGAAAATTTGTATGAGGACTTCATTTTTAAGTGGGCGTGGCATTCTTATTTTAACATACAAACTACCTAGAATCTTTAAAACTAAGCGAATAAATCGTCGCTCAACAGACAGACGGACATAACTAGAACGACTCGTCACGTCAAACTAAATAAATATATACTTTATGGGGCCTATGATGTCACTATTAATGTGTTAAAAGAGTATTAAATGTTAAAATTTTCGACAATATTGTAATATTTTTATGTACCGGGTGCATAGGTATATGGCCCCATTTCGATGCGGACGGAAAACTGAAGTCGTTTCTCGAGGTCATTTTACATTTTTTAAATTGCAGCCTAATTCAAAAAAGCGAATAATATATTTAAAAGAGAAATATTTGAGAATTCTAAAATGGGCCACACATGCCCAAAAACTGTTTCGTTTATTGTAAATTTTCGTTTTTACTTCCATTCTTTCTATCAAAAAAAAAAAAAAAGAATTTATTAAATTGATATAACAAATATCATGTATCAGCCAGGCTCCCATTTACGAAATCATAAAAATTTAAAATTCAAATAAATGTTTATATTCTTGTAATTCTCAAACAGTTTTAGCATAACAATATAGGAGTTTCTGCATGAGACGTCAACAAGGGCCATGAAATATGATCCTTATAAATACTGTGTTTGTATCACACGAACGATTGTTATGCTTAAACTGTTTGAGGAATATATTTGAAAATTAAATCACTGTTTTAAAAAATGGAAACCTGGCTTCCAGAAGAAGAAGATGTAGCAATCCGTATGAACCGTGTATATATTCTCCAAGTTTCATTTTAGCAATATAAATAGCTGGAAAAATAGTTTCTTGTATTCCAATATTAGTTTTAAACAAATTAGAGCGATTTTTTTTCATTGTTAGACCTTTTTTCGCATAAGTCGAAATATGTTGGTATATTTGTACCCCATTAAAGTGCACATTGTGTATTTTTATATATTTTGTTTTTTCTAAAACTTTAAAGAAACTTTCAAAATTAATTCATTGAGGGTAACTAGAGATCTGAGTCATGTAAAATAATAAAAATGTAAAGAAACTTTTTTTTTTTTAAATGAAGGTTAACATAAACTCTTAGTTCTATATTCACTTAAAGAATTTAAATTTATAGTGGAATGTTTTTTTTTTTAATGGAAATATATGCAAAACTATTATTTGATATTATTTTCAAAAATTCATAGCTAAACTGAAAAACATAAAAAAATAAATATTGTACAAAACTTATGAACAGGCAAAAAAAAACAAAAAAAATGCAATTCGTTGTACCAAAACGCAGCTGAGCATAACAACGAGATAAATAAACAAGGCTATACAAATTCATAGTAGACGCAACAAAAATGAAAAAAAAATAAAATTAAACAAATAAAAATAGTACAATTAAAAACACAAAACAAAATTCAAAAAAAAAAAAAAAAATTAAGAAAAATAGAGAAAAACCATAAACTATTTACATCGAAATATTCTGTATGCATAGAAGCGTTTCATAGTGGAAAAAAATATCATAAAGACGCAATAGTTTAGGGGGTGTGTGTGATGGCATTTTGGCTACGACTACTGACCTAGCCCATTGGAAAAAATATTCTGAAATGCTTTTAACAAAAACAACAACAAGAAAAACTTTGTTAGAAACGTCAGCGGTCGGTGTCTGATCGAAGCAGCTGATGCCTATGTCTGGTCAACAATTGCGCACGACTGCACATTGCAACAACAAAATAAAATGCGAGTTCAATGCTAATTTCCATGACTGCAAATGTACAAGCGTTCAAAATTAGAAATTTCGATTTGCTTCGACAATTTTTTAAATAACAAAACAAAGTAATTATTTTTATTTTTTTCTTAATTAAGTAAAAGGCTGTCAAAAAAAATGTCTACGCATTGTTAACACATAATAAAAATTAAATAAATCTCAAAAATATTAATGGGTATATTAATTATTATGGTATTTAAAAGATTTATATTAAAAATATTTTCAAAACTTACTGGCAATAAGCTGCATAAAATAAATAGCAACACTGGAGGAGGTATCCAGAAGGTTTTGCAAAAAATTAAAAATGAACTTTGTAAAAATTAAGTTTGTGCAACTCTTCAGAATCAGCTGTTTGACATTTAATTTTGTTGTTAATGCCCAGAATTAAAAATTCAGGCTATCATTTGCTCAACTTTTTTGTTTATTTTGCAACACTAGAACTACACCGATGCAATTAAGGACGTAGAGTGAAAGTTTTTAATGAAAATTATTGTTGCTAGTGCAAAATTGCATGTGTGCATTTAATAAAAATTGCAAGTGTTGCAAAACATTCCGAATACATTAACTGTAATACAGTCAGAGATCACATGTTTTTTTATCAGCGAATTGCTGCCGCATATACGGCGAGTGAGTGTACATATACTGGATCGTTTTTCTCCCGTAAAACTGACAACGACGTTACCAGATCATCTAACAGAAGTCTGATAGATGTTCACATGTATTTTCATGTCTAAAATAGACTGAACGAATGTGCCTAATCAATTGTTTTAGTGGACTATAATTATATTTGCATTATCGTCTTTCAAATGAAACCGGTTTGGGAGTCATTGTGTGGATAGTTTCCAAATCCATAGCGGACATAGAAACATTTTTACTATTTTATATATATACATAGGTAAGGTATACAGTATTAAGTTTATGTACACGATACTGTACTTGACCGTACACAGTAGAAGCGGTTCAATCGATTTCAAACCGATAAATTGGATGTGAAAGACGATCCACGCGTTGGTAGGTCTATAGAAGCGACTGTCGATGAAATCATCGAGAAAGTCAACGCAGAAAAATCAGCAAGTATAGCTGAATCAATCCATTTTTGAAGCGAATGGTGACTGGTGATGAAAAGTGGATAACATAGGATAATGTTAACGGAGAAAGATCATTGACGAAGCCAGGCCAAGAGGCCTAAACCGTGGTCAAGTCAGAATTGACAGCCAGGAAGGGTTATCCGTAATTTAATTCGGACCTGTTCTGTCACCAACTCGACATTTTGAAGCTGATGATTGGCAAGAAGCGGCCAGTGTTGAGCAATAGTAAAGAAATTCGCTTTCATCAGGACAATGCTACTCCGATACATTTTTGGTGAACCGCGCAAAGCTACGACAACTCGCATGCGAGCTTTTAATGTATCCGCCTTAAAGTCCAATGACAGAATCAAGTGATTATCAATTTACCATGTCCATTTTAAATGATCTTGGTAGTATGAGTGGCTTGTGCAAACTTATTGTCTTAAGACTTTCACTACAGAGGAATTGTGAAATTATTCGTAAACAGCGCTTCAAAGCCCTTCGCATGCACTATGTCCAGACTCTGGATTTCAATATTATAGGCCTGTGACATTATGCCAAAAAATTAACAATCCAGCCCAGTGTGCAGTGTACTTAATTTTACTATTTTTTTCTTCTGAAATGCAATGCTTTTGTAAAATAAAATTCAAATCTATGTTTATGGCATATCCGCGTTTTATGTACTTTTCTGTTTTTTTCATGCCGCTACTCCGCATCCTTACATATTTTTTTTTTTTGGCTGACTACGTGCCTAAATGCAATGCTTCATTGGATTAAACGAAAACAAAACAACAACAAATCGGATAGATTATACGCAACTGCGTCGGAGCATGCAGTATGGAAACATAAAACTATTTTAGCTGATCTCGCTTGAAATGAAATATTTAGTCAACAACAACAACACAAAAAAATACCTTATCCATTTACGAATTTGTTGACGGCGTAGTTTATAATTTTTTGTTGTTTTTTTAAATATTAAAAAATAATAATAAAAAAAATAATATGTAAGTAGTCATATTATTTGCACATGATCGTTTTGTTTTTGCTTTTATTATTATTATTTTTGTTTCGTTTCGAGGGTGCAGTCTGCTTCGTGGAGCATGTTGTTATTTATGATTTAATTTTATGACTGACAGCTAGACACATTTACGTAGTTTCAGTTTTCTAATTGCGTAATTAAAAAAAAAACTGCAGACAGCAGCACCCATTTGTATATGAACATTGTTAAACTAAAAATTATTATACTAGGTCAAGCACATTAAAAATTAAGGCAATGGCAATGTTTGCTAGTTGAATGTTCTTTTTTTTTGGGAAAAACGAATTTGTTGCAGAATTTTTAGAATATTCTGTTAAAAAAAAAAAAATTTTATCAGACTTGTTCTCAAATTCACTTTCGGAAAAATCTAATTGAAAGTAAAATTAAATAAAACAGAAAGAATTAGTACTTCTAGATAAACGTTGTACAAAATAGACTAAAATTTAAAAATTTCAATTCATAAAATACAGAATTCAATAAATTGAGAAGAAATTATGATTTGGATTTCAACAGCTCAAAATCTAAAAGAGGATAGCAAGTTGCGTTTTTCGAGAGAGATCGGCTTATATTGGGGTCACTGTACATACTAAACATGCTACCCACTCATCAAGCAAATGACCTCGACCAGTGCTCTTCGACTAAAAGAACAAGCCTTGTGGTCCCTCACAAAGCTATGGTCACAGTGCTTTTTTATCCACAATCTGACTTTCTGTTCGAAACTTCGGATTTCAGTAAATCGTTGAAAATCACAATATCTTCACGGCAAGACTGGATGCTGGAGCTGCTGGAGAGTGGAGCTGATCTGTCGCTCTACACCGATGGGTCTGAGATGGATTGCGATGTAGGGTCTGGGGTACAATTGGAGGCCCTGGCAGTGTACAAGCTGTTGGTACAACTGGAGATTCGGGACAGATCGCTTTTCATTTTCTCAGAGAGCCAACTGCCATCAAGGCGCTGGATACCCACATTACCAAATCTAAGCTAGTGAGGTAATGTAGTAACCCAACTTAATATTGTTGGTCGCCATAACACATTTTGCCTTTCATGGGTCCCTGGATATATTGATATTTCCGGGAACGAGCAAGCTTACACTCTGGCTAGAGTGAATCATAGCCAGTTACGATTCAGATCCCAATGAGCGCTAGGGTCGCCCTCATTAAAATTCACTTCACCTCTTTAGGTAATAATAAATGACAAAATATGAATCGTTGCAGGAAAAGCTAAGCTTTTTGGCCTACGATTGGACCCGAACGTACCAGAACTCTACTGTTGAACTCCCGCAGAGATATTGCAAGACTTACAGCTTCCATCCACAGGGCCATTGGGGAATACGCGGCCAAAGTAGGTATCCTTACAATAGCACATGCAGAAGTTGTAAAGAAGAGGGTACTCCAGAATCGTTAGAACACTTCCTCTGTGTGTGTTCTGCACTTAGTTCGAGTAGACTAAGGCACTTTGAACTTTGGCAGTTGGAATCGCTGAGCGATCTTTCTCTTCTATGTTCCTCAAAACTACGGTCTTTCCTTAACTGTAATGCTTGCCTTCGATTTTCCAGAGGCTTTCATGTACTTAAGACTCACTTCCGAGATATATTTAGTGGTAGCAAAACGGCAGTTATATGCTAAATGTGTGCGGAATATGGTTTTTTCTCCTCAGCCACCTCAATCTATCTATTGTTATATTTGTATTTCTAGCTTAAAATTTGATATTAATATTGTGTCTAAACTTGGGTTGTATAAGACCATTTACACCCACCCATCTCATATCGAAATTTTATCTAAATCATTGATGAGCACACAAACTATTCAAAAATTCGTGTGATGGGTATTTGAGCTTCGCTTAAAACGTTTCGGCAACTGTAGTTTTTTGTGCAAATGCATTTTTTTGTACTTTTTTATACCCGCCACACATTGTGTGAAGGGTATTATCAGTTTGTCGGAAAGTTTGTAACGCATTAAAGGAGGCATCGGAGACCCCATAATGTATATATATTATTGATTAGCTCGATGAGACGAATCGATTTAGCTATGTCCGTCCGTCTGTCTATCCGTCTGTCCGTTGCAATGCGTTTTTCTCGGAAAGTTTTAAAGATATTGACCAAAACCATTAAACTTAAGCTTTTTTGTGTTCCTAGGCAGTTTGTATGTCAGAACCAAGGTGCCACGACCACTTTTAGATATAGCCCCCATACAAACTTACCATTTTTTCGATTTTTTTGTGTGAAAATAGTTATTATTTATGAATGTTTTGACTACAAATCGGGTAAAAACACTTTTAATCAATATCCATCCATCCAATATCAGAAGAAAGGTGCCACGCCCATTTTTAGATATAGCCCACATGCAAACTTACCATTTTTTTCTATTTTTGGTATGAAAATTGTTATTATTTGTAAATGTATTTACTACAAATATGGATAAAAGCAATTTAATGACATCCAATTTCAAAAAAAAGGTGCCACGCCCATTTTTGAATATGGCCCCCATACAAACTAAGCATCCATTTTTCAGATTTTGTATGAAAATAGTTCTTATTATATTCACTATTATTCTATGAATATGCTTCCGATATGACAAGGATAGAGCCACTATAACATATAGTCAAATACAAACGCACCTTCTAATTTTTATTTTTTCAAGAAAATGAATAAAGTTTCGTGTGGCGGGTATTTGAGCTTCGGTGCTTTCGAAGTTAACGTACTTGATTGTGTTATTATTTTTTTTATTGCAGTTCAACTAAAATACGTTGGGGTTATACTCAAAACTTCCAGTTTTTTTATATTGCAGCGATACTACAATATGTTGGGGCTAGTATAAACATATTCAAAAAAGATAATAATTTTTGTATGGAATAGTTAAAAATATGTACTTAAGAATGCACCGAATATACCTAATGCATTTTTTAGCAGTCTATAAATATACTTGCATTGCTCCCTTTCAAATGAAACCAGTTTGGGGCTCATGGGTTGCATAGTTTCAAGGTACATAGCGGACATAGTGTTTTATTTGCTATTTGAATGATTCTTTGAACTGTTTTTTTTTTTTTTGTACAGATTTACGTTTATAATAGCACTGAAAACTTAATATTTTCACACAAAATAATTTTTCGCGTATAATAAGTACCAACTTATATTTTTTTGTTTTTGTATCATAAACGTATCTGGTACCGCAAAATATCACGGCTGCTGTTCTTATCAGCTATTGTCATGCAAATACGATTTATCATCATTCGTTCTATGAAAATCAAAAAAAAATATGTCGGCGCACATGATTCATTTGTGTTTTGTGAAATGCAATATTTATTTTTTCATTGTGACATTTTTCGATTTCGATTCTATTTTTTTTTTTTTTTTTTTTTTTTTTGCGAGTCTCATCTGACTTTGGCGGTTTTCAATTTATTTCGTTATGGCAAAAATCAACAAAACAAGCTTTGCAGCACGCGATTGTTGAAAACGAAAAAAAAATAAGAAAAAATTATAAAATAAAAACGAAGATATTTTACTTCAATATGAAAAATATTTTTGGGTGAAAAAAAAAAAAAATAACAAGCGAAAATGTACTCGAATATGGAATGTTATATCAATTCTTGTATTACGAGAATATGTGTAGCTGGGCTTTATTGTCTGTTTTTTCTTTTCGTCCGTCTGTCTGACAGTTTGTTTTGAATCTCGTTTTAGCTTTTGTTGTTGGCGTTCTGCTATTTGAAAACTTACAACTTCCGTTTCATGTATTGATTTCGCGTTTTGTGGAAAAGAATAAAACAAAAAATATATTCAACTATTCTGGTTTCCATGATTTTTTGTTTCATTTCATTTTGGGTATTTTTTTTTTTTTTTTTGTTACCTGCCGGAAATGAAATACATAAAATTCATTTGCTTGTTGTTGCCAAGTGCTGGAATTTCCGCTAAATTCATTGAAAAATAACAAACGAAAAAAAAAAAAACGAAATTATATATTTTATGTGCTGTCAGTGTATATCCTTGCACAACGACACAACAACGCAATCATATTTCAGTTATTATAAATTATTAATAAGACAATATTTTTAAAAGCTATGACAGAAAATAAAACAAAACGAAATTTTATGTAGTAATAAGAAAGGTTAGTGCAAAGGATATGCGAGTCACAAATATTCGTAGCACCGCGCTGGACACATCACGCTGCAGCATAGAAATAAAACTGTGCTCACATTAGCAAACGAACGAAGGAATGCAAGGACATGCATGTTGCATATACACAAAAACTTAGAGACTACTGCAAATAGAGAAGCAAATAATCATGCTGTCACTGTCATTTGCTGTTTAACTTTTTATTTACCAAGTCAGAGGGACACTCTAAAGACTGTGAATACAGTGAAACAGTACCAAAATGCAATATGCGACACATGTGGACTTACGGAAACATGAAAACTTTATGCACACGCGCCTGTTTGGTTAGGATGCCATGCTACGCCACGCCTCATTTTAGCAGCAGCAAAAATTTTTACGAGCATCTAAAACATGCACAACATGCGTCGTTGTCGTCCAAGATAAAGCGGAAGCTACAGAGCACTTCCTGCAGCACAGCAGACGTCCAAGAAACTGTACGGTTTCGAGTATTAGGGTAAGCGCTGCTGCATGTCATGTATATGAAGACACTTTGGCATTTGCACGTGCATAAATATCAAGTTAAATGCACTTCAGAGACATCCTTTCACAATGGCGAGCAAACGCGTAAATGCACATACACATTCATACAATTGTACATTTTCAAGCAACATATAAGGTGTCCTAAAAAGATATTTTATTTTATAAAATTATTTGAATTGAACCAAAAAAAAGTAATAGCGAAATGAGTTCATTTTGATAGCCCCTTTTGCGTCTTAGCAGCTGCTTGTCTATAAGATATGTCGCAGTTCAAACATTTCACATTTATTTTACTTGGCTTTGCCAGTATATTTTTATTGGTTCGAAGAAATTTATTCTTGTACTTAATCCAGTACTTCATCATCAGTGTTTATCCATCAATATCAAAAACAACTTTCCAGTGCCGCACATCTCTTAACCAGATGACCAGAAAAGCAATGGGATATTTGTCTCACATGGGTTCGGATCACAAAAAATATTCTAGGCAATTGCGAAGCAGATAGATAGGCTATAGAAGGTACAAATTCTGTTTTTCTTCCAGAGAGGAGGATTTGAGAGGAATATGGGTACTCTGAAGTTACAAGTGAAGCGGGAAATATCCAAGCCAACAGAATTTAGATGGACCACAAATTCTAAATGAAATATGTCAAAACTCATGTGGCAAGCGAACAACCCAACTCATTCGTTACAACAGACAGACAGACATGCCGCTCGACTAGGGATGGTACCCAATGATTTTTTGTAGAAGCTGTAAAAACGAGGAAGAGGAGGAGAGTCTAGAGCCAACCATTTTACACTTAAAAAAATTTAAAGTCTGGCGGATCATGTCATTCGTGAGCATAAAAATACGAAGCACGTGACTTAATGCGCCTGACAATATCGATGTTGTAATATAGATGGTTCAGCACGTCATTCATGCGAATACGATGCTCGTTGTCCACTCTGACAGGTCCAAAGATTTTTCAAAGAATTTTTCTCACAAACGTTCCCAACGCTGATTTGTCTGCTTCTGACATGACTGAGAGAATCAACGCCTTGTAGAGTTCCATTTTTTTGTTTTGGACATAACTCCACTTCGCATTTGCTTACCGAGACCAAAGTAGTAGCGATTAGCCAGAGCAATTCTTCGTTTGATTTCCAAGCTGTTTTAATTGTTCTTAGTTGCCCCTGATCCATAGTAGACGAAGTTTTCTACAGTTCGAAGTTTAAATTCTCCCATACTCACAGATTCTCTAGGGCGTGTTGTTGATTTGAAGTACACACCAAGTACTTCGTCATACTCTCGTCCACCACTAGTCCCAATGAGCGGGAATTCTCTTCCAATCTCATTGAAAGCCCTGCTGACTGTGTGTAGATTTTTGCCGATTATGTCGATGTCATCGATGCCATTTATACAAAATATAGCCCGATAAGTTAACGGGTAAGCATTAGCGTATTATATTCTAAATCGAAGATTGAAGTAGTCGAGGGCTCTCTTGGTATCAAACGGGACGAAGAGATTTTCAAGGACCTTGACAACGCCTTGGGTGTTTATTACTATTATTGTGCAGAGGCGAACGATCTCTGCAGTTATATCAAGTTAAGTCAGTGATTTATAGAACTTTGATCTTATTGGCGTGTCGAAAGCGGCTTTGAAATCGACAAATAGGTGGTGTGTGTAGATTTGTTGTTCTTTGGTTTTCTCCAATACCTAGCGTTGTGTAAATATGGAGTCGATGGTCCACTTGTCCGGTCTAAAACCGCACCGGTATAGCTCAAACACACCTTGTACGTTTGGTACCAGTCTCTTATACAATGAGCCGGAAAGAATTTTAGAAGCGGTTGGTAACAGACTTATACCACGATAGTTTGCGCAGACTACGGGGTCGCCTTTCATGAGAATTGAACGAGGCACACTTACATTACCCACCACTAGCCCATATTTTGCATAAGAGTTAGTTTGTCTCCGACTGCATTTTTTTGTTTTTCAGCCTTTGGATAGCTTCTAAGAACTAGTCATAGTCTGGTGGCTCCACAGTAGTCCCACCATCGGGGGACAATGATATTCATCTTCTCCGCTGGCGGCATTGTTCATTGTGCCTCCGAGTAGGTTAGAGAATTGGTTTCTCCTGAACATCTTTTATCATGTTTCCATGTGCATCTTTACAGAAAGTGGCTTAAAAACTTCGATAGAATTTTCAATCATTGTTTCTGACGAACATCATTTTTGATCGAGTAAAACTAAACTGCATACTTGAAATTTGGGGATTATGCTGAAAATCTTGACTTATGGTTAAAAAACAGGTTTTTGACAATTATTTTAATTAAGTAGGCAATATCTAAATTAATTACGAATCGATTTTAATTTATTAACCAGTTTTGGAAAGAAGAAACTATCCCGATAAACTGGAAAAGTTAAGCGTTGGATAAAGTCAACGTTTCCACCAAAAGATAGCAAAGAAGTGAAGTGCTTAGAAGAAAGAAAAATAATTCAAATTAACTCCGAGTTCTACTGCTCACTTAAACAAGAAAATAGCAAAAATAAGCTTAGAAAGAAACAGCAAACCAGAAATTTTTGGTATACCCTGTATACAAGAAGACAGCATAAGTGAGTAAGTTAAAATTTTTACGCGTTTTTTGTTTGACTTTTGTTGCTTTAAATAAACACGCTCAAAAACACAACACAGCAAAAGTTAACAACATAGAAAAACATTAGAAACATACTCAAATGTAAAGAAAAGAAAAAGATATGCATGCACCCAAGCACTTTAGCAAATAGCACCATTTCAGAAGAATAAAAAAATAAGTTAAAAAATTATTTATGGACGCTTGATTTACGTGCGCGTAAAGTGTTTTAAATGTTTGACTGCAAAAGCATGTCGAAGAGAGTCATTCTAAGAAATAAATAAATACAAAATACCAAACTAAATAAAAAGTATTTTATTCTATGTCCGTCTGTCAGTCAGTCTGTCCGTCTGTCTGTCAGTCAGAAAATTTAAAACGAAAAGTTGCATAATGCCATTTTCCAAAAACTAAACACAAATCGCATGCAAACACGACGTTCTCATATGCATGTGTGTGTATGAATAATTGTTTACGTACAAACAAACACAAAACTAACAATCTAAATTACTTATTTCATTAGCACTTGAGTGCATATTTAGAACGTTTGTTGCACTAAGTAAGTAAATGGAGTAAAATTTTTGAACTTTTATAAACAAAATTTCCGAGGGAGTTGGGGGAAATAGGGAAATTTTTATACAAAAGAATTGCTTGCCAAAGTGCAAAGAAGCAAAAAAAAAAAAAAAAAAAAACATAAAATAAATAAAAATAAAATAAATAAATTGTGCAAAAATGTAAATTTATGGCTTTTATTGTTATTACTTTGCTCGCACATACTGCATCATTTTGAACAACAACAACAGCTGACCCAGAGGCTTCTTCTTTAAAATGAAGAAGAAGCAGCATAAGAAACAAACAACTCCATTGTTACACAACCCACACAACCCACACACACACAAGTACACTCTGTCTGTCTCTCTTTGCAAAGAACCACAAAAGTAGAAGTAGTAACACATAAAAAGCCGCTTGAGTTTTATGCTGCTGCCTCAGCAAATAAACAAAACGAAAATAGTGCGAAACTATAAATATCCTTTGCGTGTGTCCTTATGCAAGTGTACTCAGCAATTTTGCTTTGTACTAAAAACTTGTTCCTTCTTCTTGCTTGAAAGTCAGAGCATAACAACAGCTGCAACAACAGCAACAACAACAAAAACTCATTATACAAGCAATTACACGTTATATTGGATACCATTAGAAAAGGATACTCAACTATTTTGTTGTTGTTGTAAGTGTAAGAAATGCAGCATTTGTAAAGAAATAAAAAAAAAAAAATAGAATGGAGAAATCCATTTCTTGAAGATATTGTTGAGCAAGACGTTCATGTCGAAAGCATCTTCTCCTTGCTAGCTCCTTGCTACACGTTTACGTTTGCTACGTGGCTGTTGTTTAGTTCTGTTGTAGTAGGAGTCCTTAGTACACACAACACATTCCTTGAGCATGTTCAATTTTTGCAATTGAGTTTGATATGCTCGTAGTACATACAACATCGAATACAATAACAACAAACAAGCACAACAATGACTTTGCCTTCTTAGACAACGAACACTGTCAACGCCATGCAAACTTTCTTGTAAGCCAAAAGAAGAAGAAGTGTTCTGCATTCGTATGCATTCATTTTGCTGTGTCCGTTCATCTATTTTGTAAGCTTGCTCGCTCGCTCGTCATTGTTGGTATTTCAATTTTAGTATCATCGTCATAGCAGCATAGACAGACGGACAGACAGACAGACAGTTATACAACGGACAATGCATAATCCTTGCGCTTGTTGTGTCCTTTAAGCGTGCTAATGTCGCACTTGTATGTTTGGTTTTTTCTTTTCGATTTTCTCTTTCTTTTGTTTTTTTTTTTGTTATTGCTTCGACATATAAAGATGCTGTTGTGTCCTTGGCTATCTGTTGTTGTGACTGTTGATTCCATTTTTATGTAGTGTTATTATCAACGTTTTGAAGCGTTATAAATTGTACTACAAAGTATGTGTTGAAGTTTGATTGAAATGATGCATTCGCAGAAGCTAATTTTTTTCAATACAACGCAATACAGTGCGTATGCGTAATATCGTTTTATATCTTTGACAAGTTCTGGCACATTGGCCTGCTATATAAGATAAAGACCGCACAACCTGCTCCGTACTATAAGCTGCACAGATCATACATTGTGAGCAGAAAATATTATGTTAAAAGCGAAGATGAGAGATCGTCGATCAGAGACGTTAGAGCAGGAGCGCCCCAGGGATATGTTCTGGGTTCATTCTTATACACCCTATTAACTGCTGACATGCCAACAATACCAGGCTGCTTACTGCCACATACGACGACAATACCACCTTCTCAGCTAGTGACATCTCTCCTCAAACTGCCACTAAATTCCTGGCTAAAAAAATGGAATATAATGGTTAACCCGGAGAAATCCACGCAAAGAACTATTTCTTTACGAAGAGGAGGTTGCTAGGTACCTAGCTCTGTAGATCGATAGAAGATTGACATAGAGACCTCACCTTATCAATAAGAAAAAACTATTGAAAAAGATCCACCCTGAGGCTGCGCGTAAAGCTTCTTATTTAAAAGGTCATAATATATTTGGACGTACGGAATCTCGATCTGGTGCACTTCCAAACGTAGTAAATGTGAATTGATCCAGAAATTTCAAAACAAAGTACTCCGCACAATCTCTAATTCGCACCCGTTCCATACGAATAGGAATATACACAATGAGCTCGGAGTCTCTTAGGTTCATAAGAAAATTACCAGGTATGCTAAAACCTACCTGGAGAGACTGGACATGCACACCAACCTCCCCTTGCTGTTAGACAACATCGCTGTCACCCGCCGCCTACATAGAGAAAACACGCTGGATTTGCCTCATCGAATTCCCAAATTTCCACCACCCCAATACCTCGCTTTGATGTTAATTAATTTAAAAGTTTTTAATAGCCATTTGTTGATTGTCCTAAAGGTCAGATTGCAAATAAATAAATATCTTCTTCTACTTGTTCAGTTCCTGAAACACTGGCGAAGATAATAGCTGTTCTCCACCATATCCGGTTCTCAACAATGACTGCAATTTGGGTTCAACCAAGAATGAAAGGGGTTTTCCTTTGCTTCCTTGATACTATTCTCCACCATGTTTCTCGGGAACGTTCCTTCTTTCGACCTCAACCATCAAGAAAGACTTTGCAATCGATGATGCCCACGGACATCCATCTGGGGGCTTTTGTTAGCCCTGCAGTGCACCTCTCTATTGGGAATTCTGTCACTCCAATGAATACGGAGTAAGATCCACAGGCAGCGATTAGCAAACACTTGAAGTTTTTTGGTGATGAGCGTGGTTGCCTTCCAGGCACAACAACCGTAAAGCAGCACGGAAACGCGACGGATTTGAAGAGTCTAAACTAAAAACTTTTACTTAAATCTTTGTTGCGCCACATGGTTGATGTCATACCGAAAGCAGCTCAGTTCCGCCTTCTTCTGCAAGGTAAGTAAAACTCTCCTTCATCTCGATTTGTTGTCCAATGATTACAACTCTACTCCTGATCGGTGCCGCTAGTCTAAGGGTGACGGCTTGATTGACTTTTAGGCTCGCGGTAGAAGACGCGGTCTCGAGTGTTACGGCCATTCAGGATAAGTCCGTCATGGTATGCGCGAAAAGGCAAAGTATGTCAGTCATCGTACGACTTTTTTATCCGGCTTCAGACAATCAGCTCAGTTCCACCTTCTTCTGCAAGGTATATAAAACTCTCTACCATCTCGATTTGTTGTCTAACGATTACAACTCTACTCCTGGTTGGTGCTGTGAGTCTGAAGCTGACGGCTTGATTGATTTTTAGGATCGAGGATGAGACCTTTCGAAATAAATCCGTCATGGTATGCGCGGGTAGACAGATGTCATCAGCGTAGTCGAGGCTCAGTCATCGTCCATTGTGTTCCTGTATTTGGGAGTGGCTAGAGCGCCGAAAGCAATAAAAACAGAATTGATGAGAGAATGCAACCTTGGCGGACTCTGCTTTGAATGACGAAGAGTTCGGAAATACTTTCTCGTTGTTAGACATGGCATGGCCCACCACTCTACGTCGCCTTAAAGCAGCGCAAATAAAATCGCGATGAGCCTGTTTAAAATCGACAAATAGCAGCTGCAGATTCAACCTGAATTCTGCGTAACGCTCGATGATCAGTCTCAACGTTTTAATTTTCCACGTGACATTTAAAGCTAAGCGACAATTTATAAAATTATATAAACGCAAAGTATTTTGTCTTCAAATAATGTTTTTTTGTTTTCACAACATTTTAGAAATATGGATTATTTTAAATGCCACAACAAATAAAAAAAACAAAATAATAATTACTACAAAGATTGACGTCAGACGACATCGTACGATTTTATTTTGCAAAGAAATGACGCAACATGAAGTGGCAACAACAACAAAAACTAAAGTTGTGAGAAAATTACTCAAGTATCTTTAATTTGTTCTAAAATGCAAAAATCTATATTTAATTTGATTTCATAAAAGTTTTCAAGTATTTAATGCGTCTTGCAAAAATACTGTGTGCCAAACTTGTTGTTGTAAGTCGACATTGAGCGCCTTAAATTATGCAACAGCAATTTTAACTTTCTCTACTTGGGCAGTGTTTTTTTATTTAATTACTGCTTTAGTAAAAAAAACCTTAGATGTCTTCAATTTACCTGAATACTTCTTATATTCTTTAGTTTTTGTTGAACAGCACTTACCTGAAAGAAAAGAAATGATAGATTTAATATTTTATTTGATTTAGAAGTACGAAAAAAAAATTAGCTTTAAATTAATGCAAACAAAAGCTTAAGTTACCATTTCCACTCGTTTTGTTGATTCAGAACATATGTACGGGAAGTGTGACACATATGGGCACCCCTTCTACTTAGGGGCACCTCCTAGTAGTGGACACCTCCTAGTTGTGGGCACCCAGATATGTCATATTGATCTAAGTTATGTCAAAATTTTGAAACACCAAACATGTTGGTCTCTTTTAGAAATGTCTCCCTTATGGGCACGCCAATGTAACAGGCTTTGGGCAACTACCACCTAAACAAGCGACTAAACTCTAACCATAACCATAAGAGCCTGCCGTAGTGTCTAGTCCGAAGTTGCAAGACAATCAAGTGGTCAGAGCAAATGTTGAGACTTAAGTAAGTTTCTACACGTTCCACTGCTGAGAAAAGTAAGAAGCTAGTGACCCCCCCTAAATGTTTAGGTTAAGTGACTAAGTATCGTCTCCGTTTCTTTGATTAGCTTGACAGTATTCCTAGTCGTGGAAACTCATATTGAGTCCAGACAGAGCCTACACTTGGTTTCTGGGGACAGACCTAATTAGCTTAGATGATATCTCAAACGATTATGCCCAGTAAGGTAATTAGCTAGCAGCCTGAGCTCATACCTTCGGAAATGAGTAGTTTTTTTTTTTTTTTTTTTGGGTAAATAGTTTGCCAGAACCTGTATAATCCCTAGAGAATCTGTCAACAATGAGCCTGTCAGAGGACCAACAAAGTCCGCAGAAAGTCTCCAGCACAAATAGTGGTAAAGAGGAGCTCATCAGCAAGTTCGTCGGCGTCGATTTCGTTGCCATCAATGTCCCTATAACCAGGGTCTCAACATATAGTGACTCGGACAGTGACTGAACCACGCCGACTGATGAATGGTAGTGGCTCCAGTCCCAACAGTAGTAAGTGCTGCTGAACGACTGTCCCATGCTTTAATTTAATCATTGTTCCCTCCTTCGCTATATAGTCCTTGCAAACAAATGTCCTTTTGTTTCAATCATAGCGCGTATTTATTTACAACAAGAATAAGTTAAGCTACACGTAAGCTGCTGTCTGCTGTTCATATAAAAATTAAAGCAATAAATGGGCAGACTAGACCAGACCAGTTCAAGCGACCATTTGGGACTGAGCGTAAGCATAAAATTTTCAGTATGTAGCTTCATTCCTCTTCTGCTTCTTCTTCTTTTTTCACTTTTTTCACATATTGCAACTAAAAAGTTTGAGCATTTAAAATGCAATTTAAATAATTTATAACTTCGTTTTTTAAAAGCTTTGTCCATAGTTGCCTCTTATTAAAAGTATTCTATTAAATAAGAAAAAAATAAAATAAAAAATATATAAATGTCGCGGGCAAAGACATGCCCAAAAGTGAAGCTAAGTTAAAAGTGACCAAAGTGAAGAGAAGAACGACATACAAAACGATTGTAAGAATCTATTTAATAGCAAAATCGTTTGTTGCAAAATTTATTTACAACATCGAAGGACATGAAAGCAACTTATAAGCAAAGCCAGCAGTTACCACGCGTATATATGTGAGTGTGTGTGTAGCATCAAAAGCAACAACAACAAAGTGAATAACAGGAAACGTACTTTGTGCACAATAAATGCAAAATGAAAGACCATTCGTTCGCCTGCTATGCGAAGAAGAAACTGCGTCAGCTGAGCAAAACAGCGTAGATGAGAAAATGGTAGGGAGAAATGTCATAAAGTAACTTCCGTTCATATCGTTTCGCCCGTTCTTACGTCAAACTCAAATTTCCGTTTCCTTAAAGAGGCACTTGAGTACAGGCATAAACACACACAATGCAGACATTGGCAAATGTGTCACTTCGTGTGTGTGCTGCAAATTGCCATTTTCAATAATTTATGAATTCGTATTCGATGTCGGTCACATTTAAGCTACTTTCTTGCATTCTTTACAATCGTTCATATATGTATTTAGGTGGTACGTACCTACTATATTCTCTCTCTCTCTCTCCCTCTCTTTTTTAATACTGACCATTTCAAAATTACTTTTCTTTTGTTGCTACAGCAAAATACTAATAAAAAAGGCTCGCGCTGTGGTCACATTTCAAATTTTGAAATTCAATTGAAAAATAGTAATTATAGAGCACAGCAGGTGACCTTTTATCGTTTATGTCATCATTCGTTTTATATAAAGGCTAAAGTTGCTGCATACTGCATAAAATGTTGCAAATTAAATGTCACAAACGGCTTCAAATTAAAATAGTCGATTGCAGTGTTTACACAAAAGTAGAAATTATTCAACAAAAAATAGAAATAATACCAAAGCATTTTTTTTTTTTTTTTTGCAATTTCTTCACATGTGGGCGTTTTTTAATTTTATTGTTGCCTTTTATAAAATACTGTATTATTAAGTTTATATATAACAAAATATAGGTTTAGAAGAGACCTTTCATATGGCATTCTTACAATATTATTTACGCAACTATATAATTAAATTTCTAGATTTGTTGCGAACGAAAATCTGATGTTATTTTCCAAGTCGATTCACATGGATAGAGCCGGGTATTTATGGAGAAACTACCGTAAGGCGTTATTTAATATTTTTAAATGAGGTTCGATAGCCCTTGATCTGAGAAATTTTTCTGCGTACAACTTTTCCTGATATCGTCGATGTTAACAACTTTTTGCCACGCCCACTTTTAGGTATAGCTCCCATACAAAAAGTACAACATTTTGTCAAGTTCTTATAAGAAAAAAATGTGTTTATAAAACGAATGACTTCAAATATGGTTCAAATGTTTCTTATATAAAAATTGGTTCAAATCGGAGCGCGAATTTCTAATTTTTTAAGAATATTTTTAATTTGTTTACTATTTAAAAAAAAAAATTCAATACAAATGCTGCACACGAAGGTCTATCAAAGTCAAATGATATGTAACAGGTATATAAGCTTCGGTCCAACCGAAGTTAGCTTTTTTTCTTGTTTAATTTTTTTTACTCACATTACAAGTAAATGCTTACATAGCGCAGTCTGCCATCTATTGCCGATAAAGCTGCCATCTGTCGGCCAGTAAAGTAAAAAATAAAATATGCTTAATATAAATGCGTAGCGTATAGAAAGCTTGACCCTTTACAATTTTTTATAAGTGTAAACGGGTATATTCAATTCGCCGGAAAGTTTGTATTAGACTAAAAGGAGGCGTCGTAGACCCCATAAAGTATATATATATTTCTTGATCAGCTCAATAAGACGTGTCGATCTAGCCATGTCCGTCTGTCAGTTCGTGTATCTGTGTCCGTCTGTCAAACTGACTATTTATTTCAACGCGAATTACTCTGAAACTTCTAGAGATATTTAGTTGAACTTATTCTTTTCTCGGAAACGATCATGTCAAGTTCGAAAATGAAAACGGCACGCCCATTTTTAGGTACAGTCCATATACAAAATGACCTCTCATTTTCGAATTTTGTTTTAAAATCGTTACTATTTGAAAATGTGCTGACACTAAATTGGGTAAAAACCTCTTCTAACAGAATTCAAAATCAAAACCAAGGTCCCACGCCCATATTTAGACATATTTAGACCCCACACAAAATTACCGATTCTTTTAGATTTTTTTTTGTTTGGAATACCTCTTTTAGTTTAAAATTTGATACAAATATTGTATCTAAGCTTGAGTTGTATCAGACCATTGATCCCCAACCATCCCATATCGAAGTTCTATACAAGCCACTGATGAACACACATATCTCTTTAAATATTCGATTCCACCGAAGTAAACGTTTTCCTTGCTACATGTTTATTTTGTCACTAAATTGCAATTATCTCTGAATGCACTTAACCGATTTCGAAGATATTTCCATAAACTTAAAAGGTTATTAAATTTTCTTTACAAAGTGTCTACAACAATTTTAAATCCAACCGAGTTTTCGGAGTTATTTGAGAAGTTTTCAAGAAATCGACTTTTACACAATTTTATGCTTTTCTTTGTTATTTTTAAGAAAGTTGAATACAATAAAGAATGGGAAATGTACCTCAAGTGCTTCATTTTAAAACTGATTTTAATCAAAATATCTTCGTTTCTTCTAAAAAGATCTTCCGAACCTTTCCAAAAGAGTCATTTATAGCAAAACACAGTTTTTTAATTTCAAAAATTTCCTAAATAGCTTCTCAGGTTTGGAAACAAGAAATTGATACCGAGTAAAAACCAAATCTGGAGAAAATTTTAAAAATGGTTGTAGTTGGAGTAGGTGGAGGAACAGTATTTATACAAAGAGTATAAATACTTTGGTTATATTTTTTTTTTGTTCAATTCATTTTGTAAATTGTGTGCATTTTTCCACGATGCTGAAAATATTTGATCAAAGTGAATGCAGCTAGTTACTTCCAATTAGTCGCCAATAAATCAAAATAATCAAATCGACAAAACTTTATCCTTTTACCTATTCTCTGCTGAGTTGCTGATTTAAAAGTGCTTTAATTAGTTCAACAACTCAAACAGAACTCTGGCACTTTACACTCTTTTTTAATTAACAAAACAATTTGCACTCAAAAAAAAAAAAAAAAAAAACACACAAAATATATAAAAAAAAAAAAGAAAAAAATAGTCAAAGCAAACAAGATAGCAGGAGAAAGTGAACAAGTGAATCGGAAGCCGAAACGAAGCAACTAATTGAAACAGATATATTCATGAAATAGTAGCAATACAGCAGCAGCAGCAAGGAGCAACAAGGAGCAACAAGGAGCAACACTAGAGAAGTGGCACTTTAGCATACTACAACAACTTTAAGCAACAACGCCTCAATGCCGCATAACAAATAGACTGGCAGTATAAATTCAAAGAGTGTGTGAGAGAGAGAGAGAGAGAGAAAAAAAAAAAAAAAAAAAGGAACTAGAGCCTGAGCGCAACCAACATACCACATTGTCCAAACCAATCAAGCAGATGGCGTTGCATATGTCGGATAAAAATAATCCAAACAACAAAAGTTGGACATGTTCATGTGTCCAAGGACGATGAAAGCGCGCATCGGTATTGTATACTGGAGACAGCTATAACAAGAGGAACAGCAGAACAGCAGAATAGCATCATAAAGATGTCTACTACCGATTCCAGTGGTCCCGAACGGGGAGTTTGTAGCGTGTAAAGTTCATTGCTCACGGTTAAAAATTTTGCTAATTAAAACTTTTTAAAATTCACATGCTGCTACTCTTTCTCTCTCTCTCTCTCTCTCTTTCTTACGCTGTCTCTTTCGCTGCTGCTGTTGCTGCTGATGATGATGTCGACATCAGTGGCGGAAAAAAAATAAACTAAACTGTTCAAAACTGAATTATCCTGACGTAAGTAAAATAGAAAAGGAACAAAAAAAAAATAAAAATTGTTTTAATATTCCTTTCTTTGTCTTCTTTGCTTCTCCATTCCTCTACATCACTATTTGTCACTTTTAACTTGATTAAAAAATTATAAAACTTTACGCTTGCATGCAAAAGTGTCAAAACCAAAAAAAAAAAAAAAAAAAAAAAGATGAAAAAAAATTAACAAAAAAGTAGCACATTGTTGAAATATTTCAAGCATTTTTCGAGAAACAAATAAAAAAAAAAAAATTAAATACTTTAAACTTCAGTTGCATATTTAATCAAAATGTTTTATTGCAAATGCTTGGAATTACTTAATTTTAATATTACATTTCAATTGAATAATAGAGAAACAGTTAGGAGAGAATTGAATAATTGCTATGAAGAATATAAAGAATTCTTGGCAGAGTCGCTGGAATTGGGAAGGCCACTACAACCAGAACAAAAAAATTGCACAAAAGTGCTAAAAATTACCAAATAGTTTTGTCAAAATTACCCCAAGGAAAATATGGCTCAGGTAATCAATGTCCTACGACCATAGTAAAGAGGAATTAAAATTTTGGTAAAATTTTTAGGTATAAATTATCCCATAATTTAGGCATTATGATCGAGGGAAAATATTACAGATTAAGACATTTTGTTTTGATGAAAGAAAACTCCATCAGCATATGTACGAACCGATCCAAACTCAGCAGCTAAGTTGGTGGAGGTGTCCACTCTCCGGAGTTGGGAACTGACACATCTTTCAGGCTTTCTGATCACTGCAGTGTTTATTAGCAAAGGTCATAGCAATAAACAAAACGATTAACCTTCTCAGATCTTCAAACAGTATACTAGAACATGTTTTTCTATTCTCCGTTAGTCAAACGGACCTTAAGACGCTGGACTTTTACATTAATAAATCGAAGTCCACTACTTAGTGTCACAAATCTCTTAACGAGTTGTCACAACACTACAGTATTCATCTGATTTAGGTGCCAGGTTACAGTATCATTGAGGGTAACTGGATAGCAGACGAACTTGCCAGGCAGGGTACCACGGCCAAAATCATTCCAGAAAGGTACTTGATTGGGATGGCCTTAGCAACTTGCAGGCTGCTTACAAAAGAAAAGAATCTACTTACTACCAACATAAATCTACTTACTACCAACATAACTTGCGGTATATCCCGGATCATCTAGCCGGCTTACAACCATAAGAGGTCATATGACATTATCAAAATTAATAAATAAGATAAGTCTCTTCAGCACTCATGCTAAGATTCCTTTAAAGATTTTTGTGGAAGCTTAGCAATGAAGATGAGAAAAAAACTATTAAACTACTTTTTCATTGCCCAGCTTTGAGTAGAAAAAGGTTCGAACAATTGAGAAAGTTTTTCTAAAAAGATAACAACGATCGAAGCCAGAAGCCTATCTAAATGTGTTGAGGCGACAAAAGGGTGATAACTTATAGTCCTAACGATTAAATTGGAATTTCTATATTGAGACCGCCATCAACAAAGCTACCTACGCCTACCTACTACCTATTTGGAAGAATCTGGGGTCTCACATCCAAAACCATGTGGAGATTAAGACCTGTCCCACTACTGCTATGGAGGCGATCAGTGGTCTTCCTCCTTTACACATCTTCACGATGTCATCAGCCGCTATGGAAGCCCTTAGAATCCAAACTCTGAACAGTGATGTACTTCATGACTTTGGTCATTCAAACATCTTAAAACTCATTCCTGGTATCGTGATCTGCAAGATAACACACGTTTTTCGTTACTTCTCCCCAGTCGGTCAGATTGGACGAGTGGGGACCTAGGTTTCGAACCATCAACTATTAAATGGTCTGGCTCCTCCTTGCCCTTTACTAGCCCGCGGGCTCAGCTGGGCCTCAGCCTTACACATAATCGATAAATTCTCCGCAGAACCTCTTCGACAACATTGGGTTCTACGGGCCAATATTGTCTACGACAAGCTTAGCAATTAGATCTCCCTTTCTGCCGCAAAAAATATAGTATATCTTAGCCATCATGACCTCAAGTAGCTAACTTGCTACCTTACCTGTCATAACAGATTGAGTTATCATCTTAACAAATTAGGCCTGTCCACACAGTCAGAGTGTAGACTCTGCTTGGAGGACGATGAAACTAGCACACACACATTCTTTGTGAATGTCCGGCTTTGGCCCGCTATTGATTCATTCTATTTAAACGCTGTTTTATTACAACCGATCAAATCAGGATCGCCCCGACTAGGAATACTCATCTGCTTATTAAAGAGGCGGAGAGAATTCTCTGTCTATCAACCTAACCATTTCTAAATGCCGGGCTTGAATGCAATAGACTCGCCTGCAGTCGCAGTGTCTTTTTCATCTCCAGTTATCGGAGGGCCTACCTTCTATTATACTCTGTGCCAATCATGGGAACGTGTGGAGACTTACTTGAGTCTCCACTTTCACTCTAACCACTTGCTTGCTTCACGGCCTCGGCCCAGGCATAACGTCAGGCTTTTATGACTATGGGTATAGTCCTAGTTCTCTGAATTGTTTTTTGAGATCATGTGGCATTACAATGGGCCTCTTCTGGCCTAAGTATTGAAGCACGGCTTAATGTTATTGGTTGGCAAGAAAGTTGTTTAGGATTTCGAGTGCAAAACAAAAGTCTAAAAAACTATTTAAGAAAAAAAAGTGGGAGTGAAACAAGCTAGTTTATTAATACATGGATTAGTTCTGAAACTTCTTAAACTATTTCTAAATGTATGTATGCTTTCCAACAAATTTATAGTTTATCTAATTAGATAAATTCCTTTTTAGTACGAAGTATGTACTTTATGTATTGTCTATTAAATAGTAAAAAGTTTTGTTTTGTTTCGTTTTGAACTTTGAACAAACGAGCAAATAGCTTAAATGTGTGTAAGTGCCTTGTCTGCTGCTTGTATAGGAACACATAAATTCATTGATACCTGTGCGCAAAGTTAAATGCAGCTAACTTTTTGATGAACAACAAATAGCAAACAACTATTAATAGTGTTTTTTTTTACTTTATCCTTTTACAAATGCTTTAAGCAAAACAACAAGCTCTCCTGACGACCATTGAGGCGTTGAAACAGCAAAAAGCGCTAATTGGTGTGTTTTTTTTTTTATATTTTTTATTGTGTTCTTCTCTATTTCACTTTGCAAAAACTTTTGGTTTTTATTGTTGATTTCGTTGTTGTTGAGGTCTGAGGTTTGTGCGTGTTTTTGGTTTTTTTTGAAAGCCGAAAACCAAAAAAAAATACAAGTTTAAATTAGTTTGCGTGTGTACAGGCAACAACAACAGCTGGCAAAAAAAAAAAAAAAAAAAAAGTGTTGCAAAGTACCAGAAAAAATCTATGAAATATTGAAATAATTTAAGAACAAAAGAAAAAAATATTAATAAATAAATCAATAAAATAGAACAAAGTACTTTAAGTAATTTCTAGCAATTTGTAGGCATTATTAACTTAAATTGAAGTTTATTTTTATCTAAAAACAAATGCGTGAAATACAATAATTTCGTATATAATAAAAATAAATAGATACAATACAGCAATAATATTCTAGAAAAATTTCAGCAAGTGCCAAGACTCGGCTGCCTGCTCTTTTATGACAACAAACATTCTTAGTACTAATGCGCGTTTAATGCTTTAAATTGTCTGTCATACACATTAATTTAACTGCCACTTTCATTAGCTGGATACAAAATACAATTAGCCAAATTACGCACGCAGACAAAAACAACTGACAGACAGACGACGTTGGAATAGAGAATATAAGTATATGCAGACAGACAGACATACAAAATGAATGAATGAAAAAAAAAAAAAGTAATACATTTAAGACAAAAATATACAAGGACTATGGCAGGCAATAAAAGCAATGACTCCATTTTTACTTTTAGGAATATCTTTGAAGCGTACGTAGAGACACAAGAGTACAAGTACAAGTCACATTTGGCAAATAAAAACTTAAGAAATGTGCTTTTTATGCCAAAATAATGTCACATTCTAAGCACTTTATATGCGCACATACGAATGAAAGAAAGGCAATATACTCAACTGGTATACTACACTAACCCATTCAAAAAAAAAAAAAAAAGGCACACACAAGACACAGCAGACCAGACCAATGCCAATGGCACAGCGTACTATACAAATACATAAATTATTATGTAAATCAATTCATTTTCTCATGCAATTCAATTAAATTTCGACACAAAAAGGAAAAAATACCAAAGAGATATAATAGAAAAACGAAAGAAAAAAAAAACTGTAGCATAAGCAAAGGCGCATATACACGTACAAATAGAAATAATGCTGATTAGAAAAACGACAACGTTGCTTGTCGATCGAGCGTACGAACGAACGACAACAATGCCGCTAGATGTAAACTATAGCATTTGTTGACCCTAATTTCAATATGTCGAAAAAAAGAGAAAAAAAGTGGCTGCCCTTGTTTGTGAAAGACTTTCGTCGTTTTCTATACAAAAAGATTTACAAATACGTCTCGTCTTTTGCACTTATTACTTGCTCTCACACAACCTCATGGAATATATATTTCTCTACAATCGCTATTTCTCTATATGAATGAGATTTCTTTAGTTTATGTTGAATATTTTGTACACTGCATATAAATGTATGCGAACGGTTTAGGCGAACTTGTATCTTTTATTCATTACACAATGCACAATGAATATTTTAAAACGTCGAGATGGCGAATTCTGGTATTTCTAGAAAATTTTACTGGATCCACTGACTTTATTGTCTAAAAATTCATGCCTGAAAGCTTTTGAAAATAAAACTGCAAACTTAAAACAAAAGTTTCAATAAATACTACAAAAGCTTGCAGGCAAAAGAACGCTCTGAATCTGTCAATTCAGTGAATCTCTGCATCCGAAATTAATGAAAAAATTGCGAAAATAAATTCTAAAAAATGTAAAGACTATGAAAAAATAGTTAGAAAAAATTATAAAAAATCTTTCATTCGCTTCTTAGTATTAATATATAATGTAATTCTAAGGCTTGACCATTTTCCTACTCATTTTACGGGAACAAGCAAGCTGACACACTGGCTAGACGGGGTTCATCGGGTGAATCACAAATAGTTGCGGTTCAGATCCCAATGAGCGCTAGAGTCGCCCTCATTAGGAATCACTTCGCCTCTGTAAGCAATTAAGCTAAGCAATGCAGGAAAGCTAAGCTTATTTGGGCTTTGATTGTCCCCAAAAGTACCAGAACGCTACTGTTGAAGTCCCGAAAAGATCTTGCGAGACTAACAGCCGCCATCACAGGGCTCTGATCCATTGGGGAACACGCGGCGAGATTAGATCCCTTACAACAGCACATGCAGAAGTTGTAAAAAGAGGATATTCCAGAAACGTGAAAACACTTCCTCTGTGTGTTTCGTGCACTTAGATCGAGTAGACTAAGGCACTTTAGACGTTGGCATTTGGAATCGCTGAGCGATCTTTCTCTCTTATGTCCCTCAAAACTACGGTCCTTCCTTAACTGTACTGGTTGGCTTTGATCCTCCAGAGCCTCTCATGAACTTAAGGCTCACTTCCGGGATATTTTTAGTGGTAGCAAAAAGGCAGTTATATGCAAATTGTGTGGGGAGTACGGTTTTTTTCTCCTCAGCCACCTCTATCTATCATGATTTATAAACAAAATAAACCCGAATTTATACTCTCACCGTCTAATTAGCTTGCTGGTTACATTTTCCAAATTATTTGAAAGAATTCTTTTGAGAAGACTGTTACCAGTTCTAAATGATAGCAATATTATACAGGATCATCAGTTTGGGATTAGGAGAGGTCATGGAACTCCGGAACAGTGTCATTGCAAAAAGGAATCATATACAAATTACTTTCATTTAATCTGAGACTTTTGAGTTAGAGCATTGACAAAAAAAGTGAAAAATAAAATTCAATACTGACAAGTCGAAACTTGTAACTTTTGCTCTAAGAGGACCTCTCCAAGAGTCTCCCAAGAGTTTCTCATCATAACTCCGCAAATTACCTTGGACTGCATTAAGACCGCAGGTTAAAGTGGATGTGATACATAAAAGGTAAACAAAAGCAGCACAATATTAAAACGAAAAAAAATGTATTGGCTGAATGGCAAAAACACAAAATTAAGCTAAGAAAATCAAGTTCGCCTCTACAAGGCTATAATAAAACCTATTTGGACATTATGAAGCACTTCTAGCAATTCTAACATTGAAATTCTTCAGCGATACCAGTCGAAATACTTCGACTATCAGTTGATGCTCTCAGTTTTTTGACTAACGAACATATTCACAAGGATATAAATGTTCCATTCGTTAATGAAGAAATTGTTCGAATCAGCAAACGATGCCTTGAGCGACCACACAACCATACAAATGATCCTACACAAAATCTATTAAGCAATTCTGAAACACCAGTAGACTTAAACGATCTCATGTGTTATAATAGTTACACTCGGTGTAAAATATATATAAAATAGTAAAAATGTTTCTATGTCCGCTATGCACTTTGAAACCATAAAAAACGATGAGTGACATACCGGTCTCATTTGAGAAATAACAATGCAAGCATAACTATAGACCACAAAAATTCATATTCAGTTCATTTATGAAGTCGTTTTCTAATTCTCCCAAACAAAACTCTCAACATTTTAAGGGACGCGATGCAATCAATAAAAAAAAAAAAAAAAAATTAATTGTTAAAAACAGCTGATTGCAACGCTACCCAAAAAATAAACTGGTATTTTTTAGTATGTTTTTATGTTAGCCTCAACATACCAAAAAGTGAAAAATACCAACGAAAGAAAAGAACTACAATTGCAAAAAAAAAAAGCAGATATGAAACGAAAAAGTGCCGAAAGACTAGCCAAAACGCCCGCATAACGTAGTAGCACATGCCGGGTATCCGCTAGTAAAATATACAAAAAAAGTCTTGTGAAAGATTACAGCTCTCTGAGGAACACCAATCTTATAACACACAAACTCAAAAATGAGCATAATAAAATTTTTATTTATTTATTGCTAAAGTGGGTACTTATACTGCTACCTAGAGAAGTATATTGTACACCCTTACTGGCTAGATTACTGATTCTAGTTTTAGTCTTTGCCATTTTTATAGATTCGGTTTTCCTAACCTGCTGTAAGGAGAGTGTGTATCCTCCTTAGAATGGCATCCCATTTCTGGCTGTCGCTTACACATTCCGATAGAATATGGATAGGTGTTTCCCTCCATACTGCCACAGAATCTACACTCAGGAGAGCTTGCTACACCCATTACATGAAGATGTCTCCTAAGTCTAAAGTGATCCTTTAGGAGCCCTATCATGATCCTTAGCTGAGTTCTGTTCAGCTTAACCAATAGTTTGGTAACCTTAGAGTTGAATCCTTTTAATAATAATTTGGCATGTCGCATGCCCTGCCTTGAAAACCAGTGCTCATCCCTGACTCGTTTCCTATCATTACGCATTGTCTCATAAAGTGTGTGGCTTCCAATGGGACACTAAGGTTCTGGGCCTATTATCACTTTTCACGACACACATTCAAAAGGTATAAAAAAAGTCGTTTCAACTAAAACTAAAATATTTTGTTGTGAAATTTCATTTTTAAGGATTCTCTACCTTTTATTTGTGCTTCATTGTGCATACTTTGGCTGATAATAGATGACGCGTTGCTTGGTACTACAATGGCAATCAATGAATGAATGAATGAATGAACGGACGGAGTAAATGAATGTACGAACGATTGAATAAATGAATCACTGAATAAACGAATGAATGAATGAATGAATGCATGACTGAATCAAGTAGCCAGTAAGCAAAAGAATGAATGAAAATATGTATGAGAATGTATGTAATTATGTATGTTTGCATGTATGCATGCTGGCAGCCAAAAATACAAAAAAAAAAAAAAAAAAAGAAACAGAAAAAAAAAGTCATACGTAATGGCAAAAAAAATATTTCCAATTACGTTTTATCGCTTGCAGGCTGAGACTTTACTTCTTCGACGTATTCTTACATTTCAAGCTAACAGTGCGTATAAGTATTTTGTGTGTGTGTGTGTGTCTTTTACACATATACACGCGCATAAATTTGCTTTGTGTGCGCAAAATTGAAAAAGAAGAAAAGGAGCAGCTTTACATTTGAAGACAAAAAAATAAATTCCCTAAAGACTGTTTTCAGCTTCAAATGTCGTTAGTGATCATAAGCATTCTCTTATGCTGCTGTAAATGCCTAAACTAACTCAACGCAACGCATGTCCTTTTGAGTTATCTTTGGCATTTTGCTGATGCTTGTTTTTTTTTACACACACACACACAGACAGCATGCATGACCATAAATTTTCGACTATTTCAATTCAATTATTGCTGAAATGTTCAAATCAAATTAAAAGAAAAGATGTTACTTTGTATACAGACAGACAGACAGACAGACATGTGTAATTTTTTTTTTTTTGTACATTTTAATAAAATTAATTAAATTCAATTGCAAATATTTGTTGCATGAAATTTTGTGAAATATTTATGCACAAATATTTATGTTGCATTATTTTAAAAATATTGTTTTAACAAAGCAAATAGATAAAAATGTTTATTTTGAAATACAAACGCGCATAAAAAAATAAATATTATTATTATGCTGTGTAGTACAAAGTAAATAAAATAGAAAAGACCGACCAAACACATAAAACGTAAACAAATAAATACAAAAAAAAAAAAAAAACGTAACCAAAAATATAAAGAAAAAACATAGTAGATGCCATGACAAAATATACACACTAAAAGCAGCACTTACACTAATGAACAACACATGTATGTAAATATTCGAAAAAAAAAAAAAAATAAAAAAAATAAAAATATATAATAATAAATAACAAGTACGAATACGAGTACGCGTATATATAAAACGTATCCAGCAGATACAACTTCACCGGCAGCTATAGCAGCTACTGCAGCCAAGCATCACTAAAACAAGAACAACATTGAAAACTTCAACTTTGAATGACGACGACAAGTGGCAAAGTAAATAAATAAATATATAAATAAATAAATTGTATTTCAAGCAGCTGCAGCGCACATATGCACGAGAGTAGTTTAAAAAGTCTTTGCACTAAATTACAAAAAATTGTGTACTAAAATGAATAACAAAATTTTTTGTATAAGGTTTATATTGTGTGAAGATGGATGTCTCGAAGAAAAAAAATAGAAATCAAAACGTCGGTGTCAGCGAGTCTGTGTGGAAACGCTGAGCTCAAAAACGTTCCCATCTGGCGAACCGGATTCCAAATTATTTTTGGAAAAATTCAGACACATTTTGCACACACAGGGTGAGGCGCTCGAAGGCCATAAATTCGGTTTGGAACATGATTTTTATTTATTTCAAAATACAGAATAATTAAAAACTCAGAATCAATTGACTTTAGCTCGGATATGGCCACAATTGTCTTGACTATGACCTTGAGACGATCAAAAAACGAATCAGAAGCTGCATGTGAATGTGACTTGGCGGTTTTTTTGATCCACTCACAGACAAAGGTTATCTTCAGCGTCTTGAGGCTGGTGTATTTTTTAGCTTGGACCTTGCTCTCCAAAGTATTCCTGAATTCAAGAGCCATTGTGTGGTCGAAATAAAGTGTGAAGCGTTGTTTCTCATGCATTCTTGGTTAACTCACGCTTTGCGAGACGTTTCCGAGGCTTCAAAGCAGCCTCCAGAACATATTCCCGATAATTTTTCCCATTTACTTTAACGTCAGACTCACTGAAAACTATTGGGAAGCGGCTATCCACGGTTACAGCAGCCCAGACCATTATTTGTAGCGAGTGCGGCATCCTGGAGACTAACCAATTGCACAAATTCTCGTTGGAACGTTCGGTCAAAAAAATGTAGTCTATTTGAGACTTCACAATTATATTCCAAAATTGGAAGCTTTCGGCTAAACAAAACAACACATTCGCTCTCGCAAGTCTAACTTTTTACTGTTTAGTTTATTTTGGAACTTGTAAGGCTTGACCTTGACCTCATTTTTATACTCTGTACCCAAAGACCCGAAAAGCATTATCGAAGTAACCAGCGAAGTAACCAAAGCCAAACATTGTGACTGATCGACATGGCTTTTGGCGAGACAATACCGGGACGCAATTCCTCGACGGTCTTCTTGAATGCCAAATCTCAGATCTTGATTAGTTGACCATAGGCAACACAGAGCAAGTAGCGGTTTGGCGAGAAGTATAGAGCTCCAAAGACTGCATTTTCCTGCCATCATTAAGATCCCTCAACAGAGCCTTGGAATTCTTGCCACCGAATGTACACAAGGAACCATCGGGCGAAACGGTTAAAGTGTTGAGGTAGCCATTGTCGCCGTGGTTATTGCTTTTCAACTTGCAGTTAACAAAGTTCCAGAGCCTTTCCAGCAGCAGGAGACGATAACTGCGTTTGGAGTGGTTTGGCGAGAAACGAACGCAGGACACCCAATCAGTGAGAACATGTTCCTGGATGATATTCCATGGTCTTGTCCGAGAGCCAGATACAATCTGTCGGTTATCAGCAGAGAAGAAATAGACAGACTGCACATCATGGTGTATTCTTCGAGACGGTGAGTGGTGTTGCCAAATCACACAGGTGCAATGTTTGATCTCATGAACCAAGGAGAACTTAGTTGTTATCAGATAAGAGCACAACATCGCTTATAAAGTGGGAGTGTCCATAGAGACGCCCCTGGGGATAACCGTAGTTAGTGTACTCATCGCGTGTCAAATTCCAGACAATCACGATCTTACCAAGCGATGATGGTATCAGGGTCCTTGGTGTTAGTGGCAATCTGGGTAACCCAATAATTGTGGCCAATAAGGGTGCCACGCCATTGCAAAGTCTCAGACATTTTTAGCCTGATCGGAAGGGGCGCTAGTAACTTACAGATTACATATTACTCTATAGCAACCACGGACCTGCAATATCACTTCTATGAGTTTCATGCCAAAATGGTGGAGCGAATGGTAATTTAAGTCGGATTGAGTAAGTGTAAATGCAATTTCTTCCATTTGCTCTTAGAAATCTTTATTGAGAAACTGGCTTTCATCTTGTTTCATGTTTAAAAAATATAAACTTTTTTCGTGGTAAATTTTGTAAAGAAGCCGGAACGACACTGACGGCGTATAGTCAGCGACAAACACCGAAGACGAAAACGCCGTCATCTGGAGAACCGGATTCCAAATCTTCCAATCATTGTTTTTATTTAAATAAAAAAATTATTTCATTTCAAAAACGAAGAAGCGAGAGAAAGTTCTGAAGTTTGAGAGACATGAAGTTCACTTTCTCTTAGCTATATTTTCAGTATAGAAGCTACTAAAACAGAGCAGACTACACATACTCCGCATATAGGAGTAACAATTGTATCGAATCAGTGGTTGGGATTCTTATAAATATTACAGAAACTGAATTTATATCAATAAAAGAAACGTGCCCAAGGTCTAACATATATTTGCATAAATTTTCTTAAATAATATTGAAACCACTCTCCACAAACAAATAATCATATAAATAAAAATTTTACACTTACTTAAACGATTCGCACACACACACACACACACATACATTTATATAAATCTAAACTGTCCAAGTTTTGGAGTAACTGTTCATTCGTACCCGTCCGTCAGTCTGTCTTTTGATATTTACTCAATAAAACATCAATAGTAATTTATTTAAAATGTATGTACAACAGGAAACAAATAATGCAAAATTTTCAACTACAAATGCACACATACAAAAAAAAAAAAAAAACCAATATATGTATGCGTGTATATTTGTATGTATATAATAAATGGGAAGCGTAAATATAAAAATGTATTGCATACTTACGAGCGTACATATATGAAAATGCACGGTAAAGTTTGGTTGCACATTGCTCAAGTAAAAGGAAGTGTAACGGCATTAATTCATTACAACGAACGGAAGAATATGAAGAAGAAGACGAAGAAGTGGCAAGCGGAAGAGTGTAAAGTAAATGCAGCAAAAGAGAGCGAGTAGCAAAATTACAAAAACAAAAGGTGCAAGCGAGATAGCGCAACTAAAAGTCTGTTGGTGCTACAAAATTTGAGTTTGTGTTACGCAAAACCGGAAGTCAAAGTAAGCAGTGCTAACTTGAAAGTTCTGTTGCTATACACACACACACACACACACATACACATGTACTAAACTTTAGTGCGCTGCTTCAAAAAAAAATGCTGCCAAAAAAAAAAAAAAAAAGAAAGTGCAAAAATATAAAAAATAAATAAAATAAAAAAAAAAAAAAAAATAAGAGAAACAAGTTCCTTGCATAACTTTGGCTGATATTTGTTTCCATGAACGCCGCTTGTATTTCTTTTTATGTGTGCGTATGTGTCGATATAAAGTTTTTACAACATGGTAACCAAACAAACATACACACACACACACACACATGTTGACTAGCATATTTACACAGTAGCACGTTTTAATGCTGCTGCTGCTTTCATTTATAGCCACATTTCAGCATCTTAATACAATCACCATCAGCAGTAGCAGCAACTCAGCATCATCATCATCTTTATCACAACTGCCTCATTCTATGACGCCTTCATTTCCGCTCTAATTTCTCACTCAAATATCATGTGATAAAGTTATTTTCGACATTTGCAACACTGCTTACAACAGACAACAACAACAACAGACAACAACTACTGCAACAGAGCATTTATATGAACTTTTATTTCGGTTTTTTTTTGGTTAAACCTTTTTTCATTTATTTTAGTCGTTCATTTTCTTGCAAATGAATGAATTTTGTGTGTGTAAGTTGCTGCTTGGGTTTTTTTGTGCTGCTTCTTTTAAGTCAATTTGTACAAATTATTTCCATTACATTACATAACATTGCTGCATGTATTTGCTTCAACTGATGTTGCTGGTACTGTTGCAGTTTCTTTTTACAAGTTGCTTGCCTAACGGCAAAGTTAGTCAAGCGAAACTCCACACATGTCTGTCTGTCTGCCTGTCTGTACAAATGTATTTGTCGTTAACTTACATCCAAAAAAAAAAAAAAAGAAGAAAACTCAGACAAACTGAATGATATGACAATGTGCTAGTCTTAATTTACATCTCAGTAAAACGAACATAAAATCAAGTGATTTGAGGCGTTCCCAAAGATATGCAGTAAATTTGTATACACTTCATAAATAGAAAACAAAAAAATTCCTTAGCATTTTAGATAGATTGATAATATTTTTAATTAAGAATTTATAATACCATTTCAAACTATAAGCTACAAGCATTACATATACCGAATTGATTATAAGAAGAATTTTAATATACAGGGTCCGCCACGTAACTTTTTTTTTTTAAATGCAATAAAAACAAAACACAAGATCGATCGTAACGTTGGCTGTATGGCACGGTGCGCCGTCTTGCTGGAACCAAATGTTGTCCAAGTCCTCGTCTTCGATTTCCGGGAAGAACCGATCCGTTAACATGGCGCGGTAGCGTTCGCCATTGACCGTAACGGCGGCTCCTGCCGCATTTTCGAAGAAAAATGGGCCAATGATGCCGCAGGCCCAAAATCCGCACCAAACAGTAACTCTCTGAGGATGCATTGGCTTCCTCTTCGATCACGTGCGGAGTTTTCCGTCCCCCAAATACGACAATTTTGCTTATTGACGTAGCCGCCAAGATGGAAATGAGCTTCGTCGGAAAAGATGATTTTTTGGTAAAATTCGCGCTTCGGCCAAGCGCGTTCCTCAATCGTATACACAACCATTTTCGTTCAGCGGAAGGATAAAACTAACTTTCTGTACAATAAAATGTGACATCAGTGTTGCCACACTCGAAATAACCACTAGTTCAAAAAAAAAATGTTAGATGGCGGACCCTGTACTTCAAAGGCAGGGGTTGATTTGAAATCTAAAGGCCCTGGGGCAGCGAAGGAACCCCAATATCAATTAATTTCCAAATAAAAGAAATAATGTTTAAGATTTTGACACACTCGATCAAATCAAAACATGATCAATCAAGGCTTTCTGATTTATCGATATCAATATTATTATGTTTTGTGCAAGTTTGGGAGAAAAAAAGTAAAAGTTACTAACCCTGAATCTGGCAGCAGAGAGTAGAGGAGAGATCTTAACCGGAGCTATATCTATAGAACACATCACACTTTATAAGTTTTACTTCCGTCGTGTTTTTTTATCTTTATTATGGGGCCCCTCTTATGTGAAGCAGTAGACCTGCCTGCCCTCCCCTAAATCTGGCCCTGATCAAACGATGCTTAGATTGCCATTTAGGTAATAAATGTAAAATAATAATTAGATACAAAGATGATTTCCAATTGGGTTGAGTGCGGTTGTGTTCTTTGTTGAGGCTGAGAGAATCTCAACTGAGCGGAAATATGGCACAAAAAATCTAAATCACGAGATAGATGTTGCGAATTTCTCTAGTAATCGTGGATAAAATGCGGATCTATTACAACAAACTCGAAAGCAAAGAACTCTTAAGCCTGTGGACTAAAGAAAACTTCACATTAGGGTGGCTCGAAAAACCAACTTTTTCGAATTTAACAAAAACCCGAGGTGGAAAAGCTTGTATCTGTGGTCAGAACTATCTGTGAAAGACTAGACTTCCCTTAAGACTATGCAATCCGCAAACACACTTCCTGCTGACAGCTGCTTTGCTTGCACGTGTTTTGGATCGTCTTCGATTTTTACCTATTCAAAAAAAATGGATCAAAGAACCTGTATCAAATTTTTTTTTTTCTGAATGGAATAAATGGAATAAAAATGTTGGAGAAGGCTTATGGGGACCGAGCTCTACCAAAATCAACAACATTTGATTGGTATAAATTGTTGATAGAAGGTTGCGCACGTGTTGAAGACGAAGAGCTCCCTGATCAACCATCGACCTCAACGGACGATGCTCACATCCAAAAAGTAAAAGAATTAGTGCTTGCACACCGTCGATTAACTATGAGAGACATTGCTGATGAAATTGGCGTATCGAAAGGATCAATTAATACAATTTTGAAAGGATGTTTTGGGCCTCAAACGTGTCAAGTCTCGGTTGGTACCAAAAATGATGATTTTTTTTAAAAACTGTACTAATTTTTCGTGACTGTTTTTCCAAAAATCCAACCAATATCGTTCCGCAACCACCGTATTTGCTTGATTTGGCACCGTGTGACTTCTGGCTATTCCCAAAACTCAAGAGACCACTCCGGGGATTGAGGAGATAAAAGCTAAATCGAAGAAGGCGCTGATGGCTATACCGGAAAGGGACTATTTGGCATGTTTCGAGGATTGGAAAAAACGTTGGCATAGGTGTATTTTATCGGGAGGGGATTACATTAAAGGGGACAAAATAGATATTCATGAATAAATAAATAATTAAAAAAAAAAAACACAAAATATGTGATACTTTATGAACACACCTCGTATTATTGTGTATATCATTTTTAATATAAAATTTCATATAAAGTTCGTAAGTGAAATCAATTTTTTTCGAAGTCGAACGGTTTTGGAGATATTGTTGTCTAAAATTTAAAATTTTTTGAAAAATAACAAACAATATCTCCCGAACCGTTCGACTTTGATCAGGGATAACTGTAATCTCTTCGTATTCCAGTGTGTTTGACAAATGGCAGAAGTTTGTTATGAGTCACTCTAGCCATCTCTTTTAGTGATGCGAGCCGTGCGTGGTGTGTCTAGATATTTTAATCTTGTCCTAGAATTGCTGAACGAACCTGAATACCTAAAATTTGTTTAAGTCCTACCCATACTGGTCTATTTTATTGGGACTATCATAGGCATTATTTTTACTAAATTAAAACTTCTTAGAATAAGAAACAAAGAAGTTTTTTATGCAAAAACCCAAAAAGTTTGGTGTAGTTTTGCAAGGGGAGTAGCCCTTAAAATGGGGTTAAAGAAAAACGTTTGCAAGTAGACCCAAATGACGGCTTATGAGACCCTAAGATTCAAATATAGAAGCTCTTATCTCTTATAGTCTCTGAGATAATTGTTTTTGTATGGCAGACAGCACCATAGACGGACAGATGGTCGGACAGACGGATGGACAGACGGACGGACAGACGGACGATAGACATAGTAGTTCGACTACCCTTTCTATGCTGATCAAGATTGTATATACTTTATAGGTATCAAGCGTCCCTACTTCTGTCTGTTACATACATTCTCCCAAACTTAATATACCCTTTACCCTTTGGATACAGTGTATAAAAATTGTATTTTAAAGCTAATTGCTTCAAATATGGTGAAAACTTTTGTTATGTTACAGTATAGAATTGATAAGGATCAGGCAACTATATGTATTGAATAGAGTTTAGGTCACTATCGTATAGTTTCGTGTGAGATAGATAATGGATTACAGTTTTATTTAACCTTATATATATTTATTTTGTCTTTATTTATACAATATGTAAATTTATTAATTAATGCCACAATTATTAAGTGCATTACGAACAGAAACTTTATTGTAAATCTCAACTGCTGCTGCATTTTTTATATTTTTTCCCATTTTTTTTTAATTGAAGTCTTAACAAAGAAAATACAATTAAATAAATAAAACCTTCGAAATATGAACAGTAACAGCGTACATACAACTAAAAACATATATCCACATACACAACCCCATTCGACACACATTCACGCAATATGTTAGAGACTACAACATGCACATTTTATCTACTGCGGCAACAATCAAGGCTAAAGGATTTCGCTCATATACAGGTGCGCTCGCTCAGATTATTGTTTACTACGCGCGCCGTTCAAAAATTTTAACGAATTTTTATACCCGTCACATATAGTGTGAACGGGTATTATCATTTTGTCCGAAAGTTTGCAACGCATGGAAGGAGACATCGGAGACCCTATAAAGTATATATATTCTTGGTCAGCTCGATGAGACGAATCGATTTAGCCATGTCCGTCTGTCTGTCCGTCTGTATGTCCGTCTGTCCGTCTGTCTGTCTGTCTGTCTGTTGCAATAGCTGTTACTCCGAAAGTTTTAAAGATATTGACCTGAAATTTTAAACTTAAGCTTTTTGTGCTCCTAGTTAATTTGTATACCAGAACAAAGGTGCCACGCCCATTTTTAGATATAGCCCCATACAAACTTACCACTTTTTTCCGACTTTTTGTAAGAAAATAGTTATTATTTATAAATGCTTTTACTACAATATAGGGTAAAAACACTTCTAATGGCATCCAATATCAAAAGAATGTTGCCACGCCCATTTTCAGATATAGCCCCCATACAAACTTACGGTTTTTTTCGGATTTTTCTTGTGAAAATAGCTATTATTTATGAATGTAGTCACCCCAAGTTGGGTAAAAATACTCTTCTAATGTCATCCAATGTCAAACCCAAGCTGCCACGCCTATTTTTAGCTATAGCCCCTATACAAATTTACCGCCCATTTTCAAATTTTTGTATTAAAATAGGTATTATTTATGAAACTATTCACTCAAATTTGGGTAAAAACACTTCTAATGACATCCAATATCAAAACCAAGGTGCCACACCCATTTTTAGCTATAGCACCCTTACAAACTTATTGATTATTTTTGAACATCTATATGAAAAAGTAATTATTTCCAAATTTATATTTATAAATGTATATAAGCCACTGATGATCACACTAAACTATTCAAAGATTCGTGTGACGGGTATTTAAGCTTCGGTTCCACCGAAGTTAACGTTTTTCCTTGTTTTCTTTCTTTTTGTTTTGTTTTTGTTTTCATTTCGAGTATAACAACGTGAAAAGCGAACAATTTATTAAATGCGTCTGACTGCATTCGTATCTGTGTAAATTTATCTTTTTGTACAAATTCAGATACAAAGTTAGATAAATGTATCTGTGGCGCATATGTGCCTTGTTTCAAGAGTTTCGCCTTTTGTTTACACTAATTTAATTAATTACAGAACATATAAACTCGTTCCACTTGTCAAAAATATTGTTGTGCATGTGCAATAATCTCAGCATACTCGTATGTATTCATTCATTTCTCCTTTTTCCAAAAACAAAGTTAAATCAAAAATCGCTTACAGCAAATGTGTATGTTCTGTATTGTTTCTAGTATCACTCTTTCACTCTAAATCTATGTTTATTTGCACTTTGGCTTTTGTCTGAGTTTCTGCGTTTTAGTATAATATTTTTATCTGAGCTTTCACATTTACATATGTATGGGTGCGTCTGTTTGTATTTGCTTGTATGCGTATACTTTGTATTGTTTCGATTTTTGCAAATTTAATTAACATGGCGGCGCACTTTGTATATTTTTATATTGCGAAATTGATTTCGGGAAAGCACTTTGAAACTATTTCTAAATGCATATTGCATATTTTGGAGTTACAAATAAATAAAAAATAAATATTGATATAAATAATGATGAAATAGCTAAAATATATTGAATGTCTGAGGGCGTTATACAGTCAGAAACCAAGTGGGTATAATATAATTACTCCATTTTTGAAGTATTTACTGATATTTTTTATCAATTTTCGTATATTTTTAAGATTTTTAAATATTCAGTATAAATAAAATCTGGATGCAAACCAAAACGGCAAAACGAAAAGAGTTTTCAAATAGCTCTCTTCAGCAAAAGGTGTTCTTAAATAGTCCATAGACTATAGAACTTTTGCCACTCCGACAGAAAGTGCATTTTCAAATCATTAAACGCTTTTTCGAGAAAAAAAATAAACAAGGAAAAACGTTAACTTCGGTGGAACCGAAGCTTATATACCCGTCATACGTATTTTTATACCCCTGTACCCAAAGGGTAAAAGGGTATATTAAGTTTGTGCGAATGTATGTAAGAGACAGAAGGAGGCAAGATAGACCCTATAAAGTATATATATTCTTGATCACCATTGGAAGGGGAGTCGAACTAGCTATGTCTGTCTGTCTGTCTGTCTGTCCGTCCGTCTGTCCGTCTGTCATGCTGTCTACCGTATGAAAATGATTATTTCGGAGACTATAAGACTATAAAATTGAAACTTAGACTCTCCTAGGCCGTCAAGTGTGCACTTACTAACGGTTTTTCTCTAGACCCATTTTAAGGAGTACCCCCCATACAAATCCACCCCAAAATTTTGGGGTTTTGCATAAAAACGCCATTGTTTTTTATTCTGGGAAGTTCAAATTTAGTATAAATTATGTCTTTAATAGTCCCAATAAAATATCCCAATATGGGTAGGACCAACCAAATTTTAGGTATAGCCCCCATACAAATTTACCCCAAGTTTTTTGGTTTTTACATAAAAACGTCATTGTTTTTTATTCTAGAAAGTTTGAACTTAGTTTAAATTATGTCTATGATAGTCCCAATAAAATATCATAATATGGGTATTACCAACCAAATTTTAGGTAAAGCTCCCATACAAATTTACCCCAAAATTTTGGGTTTTTACAAAAAAAACGTCATTGTTTTTTATTCTTAAAAATTTAAATTTAGTATAAATTATGTCTATGATAGTCCCAATCAAATAGACCAATATGGGTAGGCCCAACAAAATTTTAGGTATAACCCCATTCAAGGATATACCCGATTTTTTAAGTTTTTCTATGAAAATCCAATTCAATGAGATATGGCAGTCAAATAGAACCTAACTAAAGGTACAAATAGATTGGGTACAGGGTATCTTGCAGTCGAGCATACTTGACTTCAGCATTCTTTCTTGTTTTAAATTGTTAATGTGTTATCATCAGTGGCTTAAATAGAACTTCGAGATGGAATGCGACGGGATCAATGGTCTGATGAAACTCACGTTGTGTGGGCCTATGCCAAAAAAGGGGCGTGGCACTTTGGATTTGATATTGGATGATATTAAAAGTTTTCTTCACCCAATTTGGATTCAAAACATTACTAAAAAATAAACATTTTCATATAAAAATTTGAAAATGGGCGGAAAGTTTGTATGGGGGTATATCTAAAAATGGGCGTGGCACATTTTGTTTGACACTGGATGACAGTAGAAGTGTTTTTACACAATTTGGAGTGAATATATTCATATATAATAACTATTTTCATACAAAAAATCGAAAAAAACGGTATGTTTGTATGGGGGCTATACCTTAAAATGGGCGTGGCACTTTCATATTTAAACTTGACCTGGTCGTTGCCGAGAAAAGCTTAAATTTCAAATTTCAGTTAAGTATCTCCAGTAGTCTCCGAGTAAATCGTGTTGAAATAAACTGACAGACAGACAGACGGACATGGCTAAATCGATTCGTCTCGTCGAGCTGATCAATATTTTATATACTTTATGGGGTCTCTGATGCCTCCTAATACCCTTCACACTATGTGTGGCGCGTATAAAAATGCGGATATGTAATAGATAAATTTTGATGCTGACTAAATTATATTTTACAAAATTAGTTTTAAATTAAAAATTTAAAAATTATGATCTACTAATTTACGAAATTTTAGCGATTGCTAACAAATCAAGAATAAAAGATATATTAACAATTTAAACGATATTTTGAGGGTTGAGTGCGTAATTTATGAAGCCAATCGAGATCTTTATCAAATTATACGAATGACTTAAAGAATTTTTAACGAGAACAAACTACATATAAAAAACCTAATATATAAATGCACAGGTAATCTCCATTATTATATTTTATTTACAATAAATTTTAAGAAAAACTTTGAGCTTTTGCAATATTTTAAAGTTTTGCATTTTACATAAATTCTAAAAAATTCTAAAATGTCTAAACAAAAAAAAAAAGTAAAATTCTTCATGCGCGTGAAAATTTGATTTTACTAAATGCAAATTTAACGCCTGTTTTTATTGCATACTTTATGGCGGCCAACGTAAACGTAAAACATATTTATAGCAACTGCAAGCGTACAGAGTATAATGCGCCTGCATATATGCAACAAAATTTTTTATATTTTTTGTTAAATCAAAATTTTTTTTTTTGTTTGAAAAATGGCAACTTGTTAGGTTTACGTCACAACAACTTTGAATTCATACAAAACATTTTTTTTTTTTGTTGCTGCTGCGCAGGAATGCTTATTTTTTGCTTAAAAAATTTATGCAAATACGATTTTGAGAGTTTGAGAATGAAGTTTAAATTTACAACATTTTAGAAACAAGAAGAATTTTAATGGATTTGCACAAATTCACACACAATATAAAACTTTCATAGTTTTTCATAAAATTTATTAAACAAACAAATGAAATGTTGCAGCATATTAAAAGTCATTAGCATTGAATTCAACCGACATTTTAGTAGTTTAAGCACATTGAATAAGAGTATTAAAAATAGAAAAATAGTGAAGTAAGTTTTGCTTGTTTGCAGCGTTCTTGGCTCGAGGCCATCTATCCATGCATACAGTTTATTGCCAAATAAAATTTTTATTCAAGGCAAATTTACACGCAGCAGTTAGATAGTTTGAGAAGTAATGGAAGTGCTGAAGAGAAGAGATGGAATTTTTTTGTGACTAAGAAAAAAAAACTTGCGTAATATTTATTGCACACAGCATGAGCATGAGGAAAAAAACAATTCAATCTAACAAGCAATCGCAGCAACATTGCCACGCCCACACACACACATATTTATAAAAATATTTATTAAAAAAAAAATCACCATGGTGTCCCCTTTTAAATGTAATTGTGTGTGTGCGTTGAACGCAAAAATAAATCAAACTATAAACCACAAATAGACAACACTAAATGATATGTACAGCACACAAGAGGGGTACTAAAAACAGGCGTTGGGGTCAAGTGGGTGGTAAAAAAAAAAAATATGCAACCCTTCTCAGAGAGACTGAGAGCTTACAACGCAGGATACTATGACACAAACAAAAGCATCAGCAGTGAAAGAAAAAAAAAAAAAATAAAATAAAATACAAAAGACAAAGTAATACGCCAACATGCTTTCAGTTGTGTTGTTGCAAGCTCTGCTTGTGGGCGTAGTTTGAAGTAGTGAGGTGTTCAAAATTGGTTACTATAGCGAGGCCAACAATACAGCAACATCAGCTGTTTTGCTTGAACGCTTCTATACAAAAAGCGGAGAACAACAAACAAACAAAAAAGGGCTGCATGATGCGAACCATGCTTGCGGCGTTAAAGGACCGGTAGCAGCAGTAACAGCAACACTTGGCAACATACAAAAGAAAATCAATAAATTTTACGTTTATCTTATTTTCAGCTGGCAACAACAGCAGCAGTAGCAGTGGCAGTAACAGCAAAGAGATTTGGAGAATGTGTTTAGTGGACAAATATAAATCTTTGTGAGCTTAAGCTGCCGCTATACAGCAGCAAAGTAATACCAAGCAGCAACAATGGAGGGTAAACTGAAGAAACTGCAGTTCATAGCTAAAAAAAGAAAAAAAATCTATTTATAAATATTTGTAAGCCAATGTAGGTGGGCATCCATTTATGACAAACAATACAAACAAATAGCAATCTTGCAATTTTATAATTCATCTAGAATTGGCTTTTTTCTACTTCTATAAATATTTATATTGCATTCAAAGTTTGTGTTTGTGTGGGTTTCAAGTGGTTTCTTCTATTAAAAAATAAAAATAAATGCTTTGTTATGAAAATAAAGCTAAATACCAATTAATTTAACAATATAAATAAAAATTAAATAAATAAACAAGTGGAAACCCTACTCCAAGCGGCTGCTCAGCTGCTCTTTTGGCTCTTTTTCGTTTCACATCTTCCTTCTTTTTTTTTTGTGCAATTGCAATAATCTTCGTTGGTATTTTTTGTACTTTTTGCAGCAAAACCAAAATATATTGCGGCTCATATGAAAACATGTTAAAAAAAGTACTAAAAAATACCAACTCTTTTTATTGCAGAGAAACTAAAAAATTTTGGGTCTAGAATAAAAACATACAAGAAAGCAAAATATTTTTGTGGTATATTCGAAAACAGACTTTATGAATGAACAGAGGCTAAAATGGAAACATACAAAAAACACTAAAAAAACACCAGTTTTTTTTATATGTTGGGGCTAGAATAAAAACATACATAAACTAAAATATACAATAACCGACTTCATGAATGAACAGGGCCTAGTATATAAACATACAAAAAGCACAAAAAATACCAGTATTTTTCAGCGAGATAACAATATGCTAATATAGAAATATATGTATATAAAAAGCAAACCATTTTTGTATGGAAAAAATTCAAAAATCGTCTTCATGAATGTTCGTAATGCATTGTTTTAGTAGTCTATAATTATACTTGCATTGCTGCCTTTTAAATAAAACAGGTTTGGGCATTATCGACTGGATGGTTGCAAAGTTCATAGCGGACATAGAAACTCTTTGAAAAATTTTATATGCATAATCTGCTTTAAAGTTCTGAATAACGAATAACACATTAAAGGATCAAGGAGAGACTTGTTAACTTTTGTTTATTTAGTTTTTTTTTTCAATAATACTTTAGATTTCTGCTATATTTTTTGGTAATTGTAAACCTCAAAGAATTGATTTAAATACTGTTTTTACGCTATAAAAGTGGTGAAAAAAGATTTGTTCTAGATTCGATTACAGAAGACAATTAGTATCCTGGATTCGAAGATACATAAGTGAAGGCTTGGCTGAAGAAAGATTCCTGTCAAACGCAACAAAAACATACAAATGCATTGGGGCTGACTGAACAAACTATTTCCCATCGCTTAAGAGACTAAGGAAAAGATATCCTCAAAGAATTTATAGCTAAATTTAATTGTTACCATTTGGACAGACGGACAAATTCATATAAAGACAATTCCTGAAAAAAAACAAAAAAAAAAACTTTAAGAATGGTGAATTATGTTTTAATCTGGAACAATGAAAAATGAAATTTTTAGGCTAACCTTTAAAAAAAAAAAAAAAAATTTCAAAAGAAAAACAAAGAACTTAGGAGTCCGTTTATATCTTAGAAAAATAAGAAAAATTGTTGGCAGTTGAAATTGACTTTTTCTTTAAAGCTGATTTGTAAAAGGATATACAGCCATGTTCCTGAAATCGTAAAAATTTTGTGATTTACTTTTAAAATCTATAATTTTTATTTGTGCTCCGGCTTTTGCAAATCGGAAAATTTTTAGAATAAAAAGAAAAATAGATACATAATCTATATTTATATACATAAAATAGTAAAAATGTTTCTATGTCCGCTATGGGCTTTGAAACCATACAGCCGATGAGTACCAAACTGATTTCTTTTGAAAGGCAACAATGCAAACATAATTATAGAATACTTAAACAATGCATTAGGTACAATCTATTCATTCACGAAGGCGATTTTCGACTTTACTCATACAAAAAATATTTGGGTTTTATATATGTTTTTAAACTAACCTCTACCTATTGTGATCTCGCTGCAAAAAAAAAAAAATCCCTGGCATTTTTAGTACTTTTTTGTATGTTTTCATATTAGACGCAACATACTAAATATAGCCAATATCTTTCTGCTGACAAAAACTATTCAGACAACTGTGAACTTTTTTAATTGATACAAAGCAATTACGTTGTATTTCGTTATAATAAATATAATTCAAAACATTTTAGGCTAACCTCGCACAAAAGAAAAAAAACAAAATACATATACGTTACGAAAGGCTCAAAAGTTGTCTTTGTTGTGTGTGTGTATGTACAACATTTTTAGAGTTGTGACGCCTTTAAGTAAATAAAATGCCACAAAATAAGAAACAAAGCAAAGGACACAAAAAAAAAAGTGAATGGCAAAGTAGTGAATGAATGAATACAGAAAAGAGAGAATGCGAGAGAGAGAGAATAAACATACGGAAGTAAGAATAAGTAAAATAACTTACCAGCAGGATTTTTGTTGCGGCAGGCATTAGGCCAGGATATGCGTTACGTTGTGATGTGATGCGATGCGTTGCGTTGCGGTGCGTGAAGCAGCGTTTGACGCTAAGTCGAGCTAAACTGAGCGACACGACGCGATGTGTGTGTAGCAAAGCGTAGCGGAAAATAGCAAGTTTTGATGCCTTACAAAAAGCGAGCACGTGACTGAAAATATGAAAAATATAAGTGTTGAAAAGGACGATTTAGTAAAGAAGAAGAATTTGATTTATTTTATTTTTGTTTTTTATAAAAAAAAAAAAATTTTTTATTGTATTTGAAATGTGTTATAGAAACATTAACAAAATGGAACGTATCTGAGCTTTGCGTTTCTTTCGAGTGGGTGAGCAGCGGAATGTATATGTCTGTCCGTCTGCCCGTCTGTCTGTCTGTCTATGTTCTTAAAGTGATTTTCCTTTTGACATGTTTGAACGCACAAGTGTTGTGTTGCCAAGCGGTGTATAGCATACAACACAATAGCCAAGTTGTTGACCCCCATTTTTTTGTATGTGCAACAAAAGCTTTCCGTAGCAACAACTTGACGGGGAAAGAATTGTCGAGGGATTTTTGAGGGATGTACGGTACGGTTTTAGGTATGCAATAACAACAACAACAAAAGCAACAAAAGTGCGAGTTACAAGGAAGTTGCAACCGAAAAGTAGATAAGTTTTCTTTTTTCTCACACTGCGCGAACGTAATAAAAGCACACTTCAAAGTAAAAAAAAAAAAAGAAATGCACGGAAATAAAAGCAAAATTACTAACAGAAAATAAAGAAAATAGGAAAAGCGGCCGCCATTGCCGCCAAGAACAGCAGCAATGGCGTTAAGGACGACACACACACACATACACAAATACACAAACATAAATGCCAACTGAAAACTTTGAAATCGTGTTTGGGGTCAGCAGACTTTCCATGATGTGACGCATGCAAGTCAAGTCGTGCTATGCTCAGACGCGCGCTGCGCTAGTCAGTGTTGGCGCAAAAGGAAGTTAAGTTTCAAAGCATAAAAGTGGGCATGGCAAAACGAAGGAAAGGAACGAACAAATAAACTAACCAGCGAAAACATTCAAAAAAAAAAAAAAAAAAAAAAAAAAAGCTTAAGAATAGCTCAAAATAATAGCAAAGGACGACGACAAAGACAAAGAGACAGACGGGCGAGAGATGGCATATAACAATGATGTCGTGTCATACTCATTCAGTGGATAGCTAGGTACACACAGTCGCTCGTTTTATTTTTGCATTTTTGCCGACAAGCGAAGCATGATGAGAGAGATAATTTCATGAAAAGCCATGAAGGAAAACAGTAGCAAAAGAAAAGAAAAAAGAAAAAAAAAAAAACACGAGGAAATAAAGCAAGATAATAGAGCGCCACTTGCAACAGTTTAGAGTCGGGACGAGGCAACAATATCTTTAACAACTAATATTACCATCTATCTCGTACCTTGCCAAAGTTATCGTGTCGAAATTTGTTACAAAGTAAATGTGCTGATTGAATTTAGAAATAATTTGAGCGACTTAAAGCTTTAAAAAAATGTTCAACTAACGCATAAAGTGTGAACTTTATTTTGTAAAAATTGTTGGTAACTTTTAATCTGCAAACAAAAACAACAACTTACAAATAGTAAAATTAAACAATAAAATTAAAAATCTAACACCTGGAAAAAAATCAATGAAAACAAGAAAGAACGCTGAAAGAGCATGCTCGACTCCAAGACACCCTGTACCCAATATTTCTGCACCTTAAGTTAAGTCCTATCTTAGAACTATACCTTATTGTATATGGGTTTCATACAAAAACTTAAAAAATGGTTTAAGTTTTTACGAGGGCTACCGTAAAATTTTTTGTTCCTCAATTTGGAATTTCCAAGAATAAGAAACAATAAAGTTTTTATGCAAAATCCCTAAATTTGGGGTAGACTTGTGGGGTACCCCTTAAAATGGGGCTAGAGAAAAAACGTTTGTAAGTGGCCACTTGACGGATCAAGATAGTAAGATTCCAATATGGTGGGTCTATCTTTCATAGTCTCTTTCACTACCACCAGGACAGACAGACGGATGGGCGGACAGACAAAGCAAGATCGACCGTCCTATCAATGCTGACATAGCATACAATTGGACAAACTTGGTATACCCTTTTGTCTCTTGGGTGCATTGACCAAAATTTATTTAAAAATTAAAGATGGAAGAGAGTGTATTGTGTAGTAAAATAGAGATATTTATTCCTCTCTAAATAATACATAAATTTGAAATTTGAAGAAAAAAAAAGTTCGAAACTGTTTCATTCAACCAACGTCTTTTGTATGCCTAAATCGAATGAGAAATAAGATATTAAATTTTTTTGAGTTATGTAAAAACAAAATATGACTTTACTAAAACTCTGCATGTATTTATCTGATTTAAAAAATAATTTTCATAAAATTTATAAAATCATCTATCAGAAGTGTATACAACACATTTTGATCAAACTGACGGAAAAGAATCTATTAAAAACTTAATAAAATACTTAATGGGGTCTCCTCTACTGCGTAACAAACTTTCCGACAAACTGAATATACCTATTTTTGACAGGCATAAAAACAGTTTTGTACTGAACGAATATGATTTTGCGGAGCAAACCGTCTCCAGTTTCCTTTTTTGGAGCTGCCATTACATTGGCACCGACTGGATCTTGACGGTCCACCATCATATATATAATTTAGTTCAACAACTACCAAATAAAAATTGGTTCAATTTCAAAGCTTTAGTAAGGTAATCCTAATTTAATAGAACACAACTTTCTAAAGTATCTGGTATGAACATTTTAATACCCGTTACACATAGTGTAAACAAGGTATATTCAGTTTGTCGGAAAGTTTGTAACGCTCTTCAGGAGACGTCGTAGACCCCATAAAGAATATATATTCTTGATCAGCTCGACGAGGCGAGTCAAGCTAACCATGTCCGTCTGTCTGTCTGTCCGTCTGTTTATTTCAACGCAATCTACTCGGAGACTACTGGAGATACTAAGCTGAAATTTGAAACTTAAACTTTTCTCGGCAATGGCCAGGTCAAGTTTAAATATGAAAGTAACACATGTTTAGGTATAGCCCCCATACAAACTGACGGCAAATGTTCAATTTTTTTATATGAAAATTGATATTATTTATGCATATATTCACTCCAAATTGGGTAAAAACACTTCTACTGTCATCCATCGTCAAACAAAATGTGCCACGCCCATTTTTAGATATATTCCCCATACAGACTTACCGCCCATTTTCGAATTTTTGTATGAAAATGGTTATTAGTTAGCAGTGTATTGACTCAATATTGGATAAAAAACACTTCTAATATCATCCAATATCAACACCAAGGTGCCACGCCCATTTTTAGGTAGATTCCCCCTTACTAAATTACCGCCGGTTTGAAAATTTTTACATGGAAAGGTTGTTGTTTAGAATATATTGCCTCCAAATTGGGGAAAAATACGTCTTATATCATCCAATATCATATCTAAGGAGCCATGCCCATTTTTAAACATAGGACCCCTTACAAACTTATCGATTATTTTCGATTTTTCCTGAATATCTGTATTTTTAGCCTAAAACTTGGTGCCAATATTGTCACTGATGATAACACATTAATTATTTAACAATACATGTCACGGGTATTAAAGTTTCGGTTCCACTGAAGTTAACGTTTTTCCTTGTTATTAAATTTACCAATGATTTGAATTGAGTTGTATCTTTAAAAGTAAAAAGTTTCAAATCAAAAGATATTTAATATAAATTCGCAAACCATTATAAAAAAAACATTGCTATGTACATATGTACTTGCATACGTATGTGTGTGATATATGGTAACTATGTATATAGATTTGCATTTATGTACGTAAACATAAAGGCAACTTTTGGCAAGTATATAGATATTTTTTTTTTACGATTTTTGCTTTGTCATTGCGCAACCCTTAATGCCATTATCAATTTCGAAAGCAACCCAGAAAGTAAAACTTAATGCCACACGCCCGCTTGGTGCTGTTGCCACCGTAGGCCGCAACAGAGACAATAAAGTTTTGAAGGTCAGAAGTAACGCTCAAAATTTTCAATGCCAAAAATACATGCTGCTGTCGCACACTACTTTGATGTGTGTGTGTGTGTGTGTGTGTGTGCGTGTTATCGTCGTCGTCTGACAGATGCTATCTCTATTACACTTTCTGTTTGATATTTAGGAAATTTGCACATCATTGTTCGAACAAAAAGGGTTGTCATACAGAACCAAATTCTAGTTAAACGCGAAAGCAGAGCAAAACGAATTTGTATAGATGTGCGGATTTTAAGAGTACCGAATTTTTATTTACGTACAAATATACTTGGTCGTATTTAAAGTTGCTCAAATTTAAAATATTCTTTTCCGCTATTTTTTTTATCGACGAATTCCTATTCGATTGAAACAAATAAAATAAAATTTGTTGCGATTTTTCATTTGGACTTTAATCTTCACTAAATTCAGAGTTCAAAGATTACATAAGAGAAGTGTACATGAAAAACATAAATAGTTTGGGGGTAGATTTGTATGGGGGGCATCACTTTATATGGGGCTAGAAAAAAGCGTTTGTAAGTGAACACTTAACGACTTAGAAGAGTCTTAGTTTCGAATATGGCGGCAATATCTATAATAGTCTCCCGAGACAGACAGCAGTTTGGACCGACAGAAAGATATACATAGCTATATCGTCTCGCCTTTTAATGCTGATCGTTCATTTCACGACCTTAATATACCCTTTTCCCTTCGGAACCAGCGTATAAAAATAGTTACATTTGAATAATAAAATCTTCCATCTATGTTCTGACAATTTACTTATATCAGCTCGGAATAACACCCATATCAGCTCATAAGATGTGAACCATTGCCCGGCTGGGGCATGACTCATCCACAGCTGGTAGTCGGTAGGAACAATATAGTATTTGGAGAATAACGCGGAGGAGTAACACTTCCCATTTGACGGTTTCAAGCTGGATTTCCAAAAATGACGCAAAACCTAACATTCTAAATTTTCTGATTCGTTTTTCCGAAAACATAGCATTGGCATACTAAAGCACTGAGTGATTAAGAAAGTGAGTAGAGAGAGTGAGTAAGTGAGTGAGTAAGTAAGTGAGAAAGAGAGTCTGTAAGTGAGTGAATAAGTATTCATTCTTTGTTGCTTAAGCAACTTTAAATTTAAATTCAATTCAGAAGTGAATAAGTGAGTGAGTGATTGAGTGTTTGATTGAGTGAGTGGTTGAGTTAGTGAGTGGTTGAGTGAGTGAGTGGTTGTGTGAGTGAGTGGTTGTGTGATTGAGTGCGTGAGTTAGTGAGTGAGTGACTGAGTGAGTGAGTGAGTGCGTGAGTTAGTGAGTGAGTGAGTGAGTGAGAGTGAGTGAGTGAGTGAGTGAGTGAGTAAGTGAGTGAGTGAGTGAGTGAGTGAGTGAGTCTGTGAATGAGTGAGTGAGTGAGTGGGTGAGTGAGTGGAGTGAGTGAATGAGTAAGTGAGAGAGTGAGTGATTGTGTCAGTGATTAAGTGAGTGATTGGCGAGTGAGTGAGTTTTTGAGTGAGTGATTGGAGTTATTGAGTGAGTGATTGGTTGAGTGATTGGTTAAGTGATTGATTGCATATTTAAGAGTACTCTTTTATGTATTGCTAAAACAATTTTAAAATTCAACTTTAATTTAGAAACTTTAACTTATTTATTTCGTTTTCTTATGTAGGAATGCATCAATAATAAAACTAAAATGTATGAGTACGACAATAAGAATGATGTACACAATTAAATTGCACTCTTATTTAGAAGAAACAAACATTGTTAAGCTGATTAATTGATAACAAGCACAACAATTACTTGCTACTTATTTCTTTCAATGCATTACATAAAAAACTCAGTAAATTGATAAGTATTGAATCTAAAAATACATAAATGCATCACACAGACAGAAAAAAATGCAGAAAAATTGCTACAGTCGCTTCGTTGCTAGATTTAGAATAAGCAGCGAGCAGAATACTACATAAAAGCTCTGCTTGGTAACAGCAAAACATTTTATAAAAGCAATAAAAGGTAAAAAAAAAAAAAAACACAGATATAAGCGTTGTAAAGTAAGATTTATGCTCGTGAGTTGTTGCTAAGTCAGCGCCTATTTAAGTATACATTTTTAAAAATGCTTTTTTCTCTTTCTCTCTCACTCTTTTTTTTTTTTTTTTTTTTGCTCTTTTGTAAGATTATAAATGCAACACTAAAATACACACACATTTAAAAAGGGTGACACGAAAACAGAAACACTTATAAACATACACAAACAGTTAGAAGCAATTACACACATACATATGTACATGTGTATATTCATTTATACATATAAATGCAAGTGTGTGTGTGTATGTGTATGTTTATTTGACTTCCTTTCAGCATCACTCATACACTCATCATGGCTCAACGCTATTTGATGGTCCCTTTTGCACATACCTCTTTGACACTGCCCACCATACGTCTTACTCAGTACCTCATTTGGTTTTACATTTTAGTTCACCCTCTCTAAATGTAGCTGACTGCCCTCGCTCATAAAGAATACATTACCGGACTACTTTGCATTTGAAAGCAAACCAAAAATACATACAAATAGAAATGAAAGTGAATGGCAGGGTTTAAACATTTTTATATCAAGTTAATTTTTGTAAAATATTTTATGGTTTTATAATGATGAGGACAACATATTTCCCTAAATCAAGGAAGCTGCCATTGCTCAATATGCACGGATGGTGTGCACCCTGAGCAAAAAACACAAAGCTTTGAATAGTTTTGTTGAATGATTTAGGTAATATTTTTCAAAGCGATAGGTATAGTTAAATAGTCCGATAGAACCAAAGTTTAGAGACAATGTTAGGATACGTATAAGAATCAAATATAACAAATAAAACAAAAATGTTCTCTTTAATAAACCAGAGATTGAGTTTGTCTGGGCTAGAAATGGGCGGGATCGGGAAAGAAGTTAAAAATTCGAAGGCGGCACGGCATTTTAGACTCATTTCGAAATTTCCGAGAAAAATAAGTAATATAAATTTCAGATTTAAGAAGCAAGCAACACATGGTCATCTTGAGATAGGAAAACCTAGTTTCAAATAGTTGTCCCATATTGAAACCAAGAAAAATTGTCATACGAAAACTTAAATATTTTGGATAGGCTTGTATGGGATGGAAAAATTAGAGGCTAGGGTTCTGTAGAATCTAAGTTTTAGTTTTGGTGATTATATCTCTTATAGTCTCTGAGATGGACGTAGAAAATTTGATTCAGCTTTCAAGCTGATCAAGAATATATGTATATGTTAGAGTTTAGTGTTGTAGAGAAAGTTTGGTGGACGGTAGTGTATTTTTCACAATCGGCAGGTTCTAATGTAAGAATAAAGGTAAGCAAAAATACATGCAGAAAAAAAAAAAAGAAATGAATTGACATGAAATAAGTAAATTTAAAGAGAAACAAGGAAAAAACGTTAACTTCGATGGAACCGAAGCGAAATACCCGTTACATGGGCGTGTCGTCTTGGTTTTGACCCTGATGACAAAAATGTTTTTACCCAATTGGGAGCGAGTACATTTTTAATAAATCACTATTTTAAAAAAAAAAAAAAAAATCGGTAAGTTTGTATGGGGCTATACCTAAAAATGGGCGTGGCACTCTCATTTTCCAACTTAACCTAGTCGTTGCCGAGAAAAGCTTAAGTTTTAAATTTCAGCCCAATATCTTAATATCTTCATCGAATCAATGCATAGCAACAAACAGACGGACAGACAGACAGACGGACATGTCTAGGTCGATTCGTCTAATCGAGCTGATCAAGAATATATATACTTTATGGGGTCTCCGATGCCTCCTTCAATGCATTACAAACTTGTGGACACTAATATACCCGTTTACACTATATGTAACGGGTATAAAAACATGGGCTTGCTTTGCTCTCTAAAATAATAAGTAGTGCATATGAAAAGTGTTCTTACCGGAGTGAGATAGTAGATGGGATAGATATTCGGCTACAAAAAGATATATCTTCATTTTATATTTTAATACGTAAATACGTAAATAAGTTTGAAAAAATAAGTTTGGAATCCCCATGGCATTCACGGGACGATTTTGACAAAACGCGGGATGGGTGGAATTGGGACAAAAAATAATACTTTGTGGACTAATGGGACCATTTTGGGACTTTAGTAGGAATACTATGATGCTGTAAAAGCCCGATACTCATCAAATCGGGTTAACACTAGAATTGTTTTTATACAATTTGGAATTAATGTTTGAGGGGACTATAATTAAAAATGGGCGTGTCATTTCCGATTTGACAAACTTATTATACCAGTTTGAACTTTAAAACCTTTTCTTGTCGTATACTTTGGAAGCTTTATATGCGCTTAAGTACAGCTCTATATGTGTAGTATAAGTGAGTGTGTATGTATATGTATTTGTACGATTAAAAGAAAAAGAAGATGTAAAGATTTTTGTTTATGTAAATGTACCACGACTTTCATATACCATATTTTACCATACTGTATATGTATGCAATGAAAAAAGTGAACAGAACAACATCATCAACAAAATATTAAGCACATCTATTACGATGTATGTTGAAAAAAAACGGAACAAGTTCTAATAAAAAAAAAAAAAAAATATCCTCAAATTTAAATTTTTGACGTTTATTTTTTATGCTTTGAATTTTTTTTTTTTTTCGGCGAGTGACAAGAAAAAAATCACTCGGAAAAAAAAAAATATTTTCACAATGCACAAAAACGTGCTTATCAGCATGAGTCTACAGCTTATTTATCGTTTGTAGCAGCATCCATTGTTATTGTGCTTTATTTTCAGAGAGTGTTGTGGGGGTCTAAAATGCGGGCACCATCAGCACTTCACAAAATTGTTTGTAGAAAAACAATGAAGAAAAAAAATCGAAAATAGAGAAAAAAACAAACGTTCCAGCAAATTGAAAACGTTTAAAAAAATAACGTTTACCTACAACGACAAAACAATTCCTAAATATTGTACAAAAATTGTTGTTTTTATTTTATTATTTTTAATACAATATAAACTTTTTTAAATAAAAGATTTAAATAAAAGATTAGATGATTTCAATATGTCACAACAGTAAACTGAAGGCAAGTCAGGGGGCAAATACTTAAATTAAATGATGTAAAATTTGTGAGCCAATATTGTTGCATGACAATTTTTCGATATATCGACACTATCGATATTTTTAGAATCGATTTTTTTTTGAGCACGTTCCAGCGAGTTCTTGAGAACGCGACACTGAAGCGTAGTCTGTTATTCGGTAGTTGTTTAATAATGCTGCTATGATTTTCAATCGATTTCGATGTCATATCGATTTTTTTTATCTTTCAAGTATTTTTAGTGATGGAACAAGTATCGATATATTGATACCATACCGATTTCATAAAATATATTAAGAAGTTTAATTTCTAGAGCTTTAGTTGTTAATTATACTTTTCTATGATTTAAGTTGACAAAATACTGGACATATACTCGATGTAATCTATTAATTTGGTGTATCGAAAACGAAAGATACTATACATGCATAAAAACATGTTTGGTCCGAAATGGAAGTCTGCATTGATTTTGCATATGTTTTTGGGTAGCTACTACTACCGGGAGTGCAAACCGGTTTTGAATCGAAGAACAGCATTTTAGATCGTTTGCTCCGAACCAGTTCTTCAGAAAGAAAATGGTTTTGAACCAACAACCGAACCATATATGAGACAAAAGTTGTTCGGTTCGAACCGGTACTCCATACTTGAGTGAGGATGTTGCTTGAGATGTTGAAAATGTTGAAAATGTTGAAAATGTTAAAAATGTTGAAAATGTCAAAAATGTTGACAATGGCAAAAAATGTTGACAATGTTGAAAATGTTGAAAATGTTGAAAATGTTGAAAATGTTGAAAATGTTGAAAATGTTGAAAATGTTGAAAATGTTAAAAATGTTAAAAATGTTAAAAATGTTCAAAATGTTGAAAATGTTAAAAATGTTGAAAATATTGAAAATGTTAATACACGTTCTCATAAACGCAATAATATTAGAACCAATAGATACGAGTAGTCTATAAATTTAAAGTAGTCCTTTTTCCAATCGTCAGTTCACCTCAGCAAATAATATTAAGACTTTGCTCTAAGTTGAACATTAGAGGAAAATCAATCAATCTGAAGGTCAAGTTGGGATCGGTCAATAGCGGTAAGTAGAATGACTTTCCCAGAAGATGTTAATAAGTAACACAGCTCGAGATTGCTGAATTTTTACGCAAACACAAATATAATACCTACTTCTATTCAGTTAAATAGGAAAATTGTATTAGTTGATGTGAACCGAACCGAATCGTGGATCGACACTAACTTAAAACTGCTTCATGAACCAAACCAGCAGTTCAAAGGCATTCCGAACCACTGATTTTTTTATTGGTTTGCAGCCCTCACTATTACTACTTCATAATTTTTGAGTTCTAGTTGATTGGATTAGGAAACTAAATCTGTTTAACTTGAAACAGAAAAACTTTATAAAAGAATGCCAACACACACCATTGACCTCCATTAGTGGAACCGAGTTAAGCTAAATGATTTTTTATTTTTTATATATTTTTTTCAATTTTTTTTTTTTTTTTTTTTGCGATGAAATTTAATACAAATACCATTTGTGGAGCACACAAAATGTAGGCAAAAGAGAGGCACGGTCGGTCAGTGACTTGGATGCCAGTTACAGAGCAAACGCTTAATGAACGCAATGCGACACAGCAATAAAATTAAAAAGAGTAGAAACAAAAAAAGAATGAATCAGCAAAGCACTTGTGACTAAGACAAAAAGAGAAAGAAGAAAGTGTGTGAGTGAGTGAGTAGTATGAAAATAAAAATATTGAAATATGAAACTTTTATGCGTAAATTATGGAACGAGACTGAAGAAATGTTGAAAATGCAAAACGCGCCGATTGTAGCCCACTAAGTGAAATGTTAAATATGGAACAGAGACTGTGCGGATAGTTAGGATTTATATTGAACAAAGAGAAAAAATAAAAAAGAAAGGAAAGAGAGCAGAACATGTGACGCTTATATTGCCATGCTGTTTGGGGTGGTGCTGAATGATTTAAATACACGCAGTGCTGCACATATGAGGCTTGAAGCTTCAGTACTATGCATTGTATTCAGGGTTAAGGTTAATTTGCGGCAAGCGTAACCAGACACGAGGCAGCACCGGTAACGTCAGCAAATCTGTCGCTGTCGCCGTTTGCTTGCCTGGTAAAAGAAAAACAAAAACAACAACAACAACATTTGCCGGCTTTCTCTTAATGCACATTCTGTGATTCTGGCAGACAGCGTGGCGCGTACAGTGGCATGGTAAATGTTTTGAATGTGGAATTACGACAACAACTACAACAACAATAACTGACGTAGCAAATAATGCTATAAATACAAAAATATGCAAGAGAAATAAAAGCCGCAGCAAAAATGCAAATAAGTCGTTTAGTATTTGCTTTTTTTTTTGTATTTTTTTTTTTTTGGTTTTGTAAGATAGGCGACATATCTACATAACAAAAAGTACAAAGTGTATTGTATATCGTAGAAGTGTCACAAACGACTTTACGTATCGATTGTTAATTAAGCAACAGCGTCATCAGTTTGACATCACATCGAGAACGTTTTTAAGGGAAATTTTACTGAATTAATCTATAATATAAATTTTTTATTATTTACCAGCGGATACCCGGCGTGTGCTGTTCGAAAGTTTGGACTGCTCTTTCGGCTATTTCCGTTTAAGTGGCTTTTTTGTACTGTTTTTTTTTTTTTGCACTAAAAATACCTTTCTTTTTATTTATTGAAGTGAGACCACAATATGTTGGGACTAATTTATAAACAAAAAATTAAAAAAACAAAAAAATTGTCCAGCAGAAAAGTCGAAAATCGACTTCATGAATCAACAGAATGTGACTTATGCATTGTTTTAGTGGTTTATAATCATACTTGCATTAGTGTCTTTCAAACGAAAGAGGTTTGGGACTCATAGGTCGGATAGTTTCAAAGTCCATAGCGGACATAGAAATTTTTTTTCTATTTCTATTTCAAATTTACCCGAATTTGAGTGAATATTCTCATAAATAATACCTACTTTTATACAAAAATTCAAAAATGGGCGGTTAATTTGTATGGGGGCTATAGCTAAAAATGGGCGTGGCAGCATGGATTTGACATTGGATGACATTAGAAGTATTTTTGCCGAACTTGGAGTGACTACATTCATAAATAATAGCTATTTTCGTACAATAAATAAAAAAAAAACGGTAAGTTTGTATAGGGGCTATACCTTAAAATGGGCCTGGCACTTTGACTTTAACACTTGAACTACTTATTACTGAGAAAAGCTTAAATTCCGAGTTTCAGGTCAATATCTTTAAAACTGAGCGAATGAATCGCATAAATACAGACAGACGGACAGACGGACGGACGGACAGACGGACACGGCTAGATCAACTCGTCTCGTCGTGCTGATCAAGAATATATATACTTTATAGGGTCTACGACGTCTCCTTTAATGCGTTACAAACTTTCTCACAAAATGATAATACCCTCCACACTATGTGTGATATGCATTTGGTCAAAAGTTATGAGCTAAAAAAGGTTAGGGTGCCCACAATAGGCACATTGCCCCTATTAATTAAAAAAATTAATATTAAATCAACATTAGTTTAAATTTGTCGGTGTTGCCAGATTGGCTCACCCATCGAATATGGTGTGGCTCTCCTGAAAAAAAAAAAAACTAACGGACAAGGAGTCTTGTCGAGCTGATCAAGAATATACATGATCTGTTTAAAAATAAAGGTGAATTTCGCTGTCAACCCACGCTCGATGCTTCGATGTGTCTAGTTTTTTTTTCCAACTGTTCCACTTTAAACTGATATACTGCACCCTGATAAGAACACCCTAAATGTAATGCATAATAATTTAAAACAAACAAAATAAGTGCTTTAAAATCTTTTCTAATATTCAGGTTAAAAAAAAAAATTATAAAATGTTCAATTTTAAATTTTAAGAATTACAAGAAAATGTATTAAAAATCTTTGAAGCTTTATTTTACATAAAAAGGAATTTCATACATACGAAAAAAAGCTTGTAAGCTGATAAAGCGTATGAACGTAGCAAATGTAGCAGATAAAAGCCTAAAAATCAAATCCTTAAAATACAAAAAAAAAAAAAAGCTGCTTATTGAACATTTTAGTTAGAAATAGAAGCAGTTGAGTTGGGACGGTCGAATGGACAGCAAGCAAAATTTAAGGTAATACATAAAAAAGAGTGAGAAAATCATACAGAAAAGGACTCAATAATAAAAAGGCTCTGATATCAAGTGAAATAAAGGCTAGCATACATTTTCTATATGCGTTATGAGTTGCTCAAAGCACATACATAGTATTTTTTTTTGTAAATAGGAGATGCTTGTAGAATGATTGAGTCGATAGAGTCCTTTGAAAGAAGGTCTAATCATGATTTCAACACACAAAGCTCATTACACAAAATACACAAGAGATATACGAAGAAATAGGCACAGGAAAAAAAAACATATCAAAAAGAAGACAAATCGATAGAAACAGAGAGACAAGATAATAAGCAGCAAATGCTTTTGACAAAGGGCCAAGCTTACCAAAGAACAAAATGACACCGGATATGCAGAACAACGTTTAAATATGCCATTTGAATAGGGTGAAAGGAATGAAGCCGTAGGGTATGCCGTTGGCCAAACCGACAAAATTCTATAACGAAAGCACGGTCACACGTTTCATTCATTAAAGTTAATAAGCAGCTTCGATGGCAGCCTCCCGTTGCTAACATTATACAAAAAAAAAAAAAAAATCAGGGGCTATGAAGTGTGCTCACGGTCGCTTGGGACATCACTCAGCATAATTTACTTGGGTTTCAGCAGATTTGTTGCGTTTGGCAGCCAACGATTGAGTGAATGTGTTGTATGTATATTTTTGTAGTACGTCTATGTTTAATTGTAAATATTTCTAAAGATTGTGCAGCGTTAAAAAATCGCTCATACTGCATAATCTGCGTCTAAAATAGAATCTTACAAAGAAAACGGAAATTTCGTTGAGCAAAAGATGCTACGCCGTGTGTCACTGCATAAATAAAAAGTTTATTAGCTTCGGATTAAGCCCCACTACGTGTATGTATGCTGAAGAGCTATTAATTTAGCATCTGATGTCTGTGGGTGGTTTGAAAAAGATTCAAGCATTAGGTAGGAAGTGAATATAATTTTTTTTTTTTTATTGTACCATGCATAAAGAACCATGTACGTGCGTTTCGGTCCTTGCTTTTCGCATCTGCTTTCTAGGCAATTGCAGCTCACTTTGGTGGCATTTTTGTACTTTTTTTGATTGCAGCGACACCAAAATATGTTGGGTCTAGTATAAAAACATACAAAAAATAACTAAAAAATACCTTTCTTTTTTTCTTTTGAACGCAACGATAATACAATTTGTTGGGGCTAATATGAAAACAAACAAAGAATCAAAAAAAAAAAAAAATAGAAATTCTGTGGGAAAAAGTCGAAAATACACTTTATGAAGGAACCGAATGTGCCTAATGCATGGTTTTAGTGGTCTATAATTTGTTGCCCTTTAAATGAAACCTGTTTGGAACTCATCGGTTGGATTGTTTCAAAATCCATAGCGGACATAGAAACATTTTTGTCTATTTTATATGCACACATTTTATTATATTTTTCAAAAGAAATAATTCTAGCCATGAAAGTAGCAAAATCAATGACTCGAAATGAAAGTTTAGGTCAAAGAAATATGTTATATCTACTAGCGTTTAAATAACGATTCACGAACAAAGGGAGTGTGTACAGAAGCAAGTATCGATAAAACCATACAAATACAAGTAAAAACGTTAACTTCGGAGGAACCGAAGCTGAAATACCCGTTACATAACACTTCTAATAGCTTAAAGTTTCAACAGGGGCTTAAAGATTAAATTTCACGATGTATTTGGTCATTTTTGTATGGAGGTTTAATGTTATATTAGCTTGATCCTTATCATATGGATAGAATTCTCTAACGTGGACATTTTACCAAATTTTAATTGAATATGTTCAGAAATAATAATTGTTTTCATACAAAAGTTCGAAAATGGAAGGTAGATTTGTATGGGAGCTATGCCCACCTTGATTCTGCATAAGTTTTAAGTTTCATGGCAATATCTTGCAACTTTGGCTGTGGAGATGGAACATCTCCGTGGAACACAGAGAAGTTGCTTCATATGACTTTTTGCGACCTGCAGGCTTAACTGCCTCCCAGTCAGCCTTCAAGGTGCTCTTTTCCCAGTGGTGGACAAGGCAAGGTACCTGGTCCTCATCCTACGCAGGGTCTTAATTGGCAGGCTGACCTTGAGACAAAAAGAACCTAAACTTAGCTACATTGAACTGGCTACTCGGAAGAAGATCTGAGCTGAGCACTCGCAACAAAGTATTGCTCTACAAAGCTCTGCTTAAGCCCATATTCAGCTGAGTCTAACATCGAAATCCTACAGCGTTTTCAGAGCAAGCTGCTTCGGAACTCCGTCATCCACAGAGACCTAGACGTACCGTCTATGCGAAATGAAATTCGGAACCCACTATATCTCTAGGCTAAAGCAACATAATAATCAGTTAGCGATAAACTAACTTGACAACAGCCAACACACAAGGCAACTCAAAAGAACTCACCCTCTGGACCTACCTCTCAGACTGAATTGAACTGGTGAAATTACTGTTCTTGATTATTTTTGATGATGTGATGTTCCTTCTTCATGTAATGTATTAATTATTGAAACAATTTGCTAATTGCTCGAGTATGCTCGACTGCAAGATACCCTATACCAAATCTTAATGTATCCTTAGTTAAGTTTTATCTTTTTATAATGAATTTTTATATAAAAACTTCAAAAAAATCCATTAACATTTTTTTGGTCCTACCCTTTTTGGAATATTTCATTGGGACTATCATATGCATAATTTGTACTAAATTTAAAATTCCTGGAGAAGAAAGAAACGAAATTTTTTATGAAAAAACCGAAATTGTTAGGGTATATTTGTATGGGAGCTATCCCTTACAATGGGACTAGAAAACAACTGTTTGTAAGTCACCACTTGACGACTCAGGAGAGTCTATGTGGCCCTCTCTTGAATAGTCGTCGAGATAATCGTTTTCATACGGCACCATGCATAACAGACGGACGATTGGGCAGACGGATGGCGGCCATATCGACTCTTTTTTAATGTGCTGATCAAGAAAATAGATATACTTTATAGGCTCTATTAAGCCTGCTTCTTTCTTTTACATACATTTTTCCTTCGGGTAAAAGAAATAAAATAAAAATAAAAAAAATTTTGTGTTTAACTAAACACCTTTAAATTTAATATAACGATTTTTCGAAGTAAGAAAATAAATATTAAAATAACGCTATAAAATGAAGAATAAAATCAAGAAACTTTTCAGAATATGCCGTTGCACCGTTAGTAAAACTTTTTACGTTTCAAGGATAATTGACGTACGCACACTGTTAAAAGTTGTAAAAAAGAAAAAAAAAAAAGGAAATCAACTAAATGAGCTCTTAAGATGACGCACTGGGGTTTATGTACGAGACTAAAGCAGTGCAGTTTTGCCAACTGCAGATATCTGATATAGCTTTCTTCTGTTTGGGTTGTTGTTGTTGTTTTTCTTAACTGGATGTGCGCTCTAATAAAATGTCGCTGACACTGATGTCGGCTACAGCAGCAGTGCGACGCTCATGATTTGTGGCCAAGTTGAAAGCGCACTAATTAGCAACAGCTAACAATAAAGCTAACAGCAGCATATAACATAAAGTAAGAGAACGACATAAAAGAAGATAAAGATAGTGGAAAGAAGAAGTTGAAATGAGTTGCATACTTAAGTTTTGCAGCAAAAGGGTTTCAATGAAATTTATGCGCCCTAATAAAATGCAAAATGAAAAGAAGTTGACTGACAGTTTTGAGAATAAAAACTTATAAGAAATGAAAGATTCAAAAGACGAAAGTACTTATTCACATCACTCATACGCATACACAAACACACACATACATATACACAGTTCCTTTCCCTGCACTTTCTTTCTTTCGTTCGTTCGTTCTTTCTTTAACATTTTGAAATTCCCATTTGTAAATCATTTCACTCTCTCGTTCGTTGCATTCTTGCTGCGTTAACTTTTCACATTTGCGTCAATTTTCTGTTCTGGCAACAAATTCTTTGCGACATCAAATGAAACAAATTTTCGAAAATAACAATTTCACGCTTGCACGACTTATACCGAGGAAGAAGAGGAAGAGAAACAAGAAAGAAAGCAAATAAAAAAAATGGGAGGAATAAATTTATATTGTAAGTTGAATCGAAAAAGATCAAAAATGAAAATGTTAGACAAGAACGATGACGGCAAAAAAAAAAAAAAAAAAGACAATTGCGAAAAAAAAAAAAGAAAAAAAAAAATGTAAAAATGTGAATAGAACTGTCAAAAATTACAAGGGCGATGACTTAATGACAATTGACGCTTCGCTGAACAGTTTCTTGCAATGTGTGTGTGTGTGTGTGCATTTTAAATCGTAGCAAGATATTTTCAAGAAAAAATTTTCAATAGAAAGTGAATTATTGAAAAAGTAGAGCATAAAATTTAAAACGCAAAAATAAATAAGTTCAATCATTCGAGTAAACTACTGGATACATTGTACCTAACCTACATATATTGCATGTTGCATGATTAAGTCATGGATAAGTCATGTATAGGTTTAGATTAAATCTTCGAAAAAGTAGAACCTACAATAACGGAGGAACATAAAAAAGGTCAAGTAAAAAAGTTGTCACATGGTAGATTCTCTTCGTTTGGACGCGTGTCTGAAGACTTCATCGAATCTTGAGTTTGGTGCCAGTTACGAAGGTGATATTTGGTTTGTATTGGTATTAACCCACAATTTTTTCACTCAAACTGAATTTTTATGGCGATCCCATAATGGCGTATATAGTATTATAAATAAAATTTGGGGATTCTGCTAAAATTTGTTAATTTATGGGTTTTTTGTATCGCCGATTTTCAAACTGAAGTCGGATTTTAATTATACAAAATGGTTTCACAAAATGGCCCAATGATTTGTTTTATAAATTTCAATTTACGATTTTGAATATTAAGAAGAAAGAACGCTGAAGTAGAGTAGCTCGACTGCAAGATACTCTGAAGCCAATCTTGATGGACCTTAAGTTAAGTCTTAACATAGTACCATTCTTTTGTATTGGATTATTCATACAAAAACTCAAAAAAATGGGGTATATTTGTATGGGGGCTATACCTAAAATTTTTTTTGAACCTACCCACACTGGGATATTTCATGGGGACTATTTGGGCCTAATCTATATATATAAAAATGAATAGCTGTGCATTAACAACGTTTAAACTCGAGAATGACTCGACCGTTTTGAACTTTTTTTTTGTTTTGTTGCTCTCATCATATATGTGGTCAGAAAGGAAAAAAAAATTTCGACCCGGGGCCTAATGGGGGCCTTGAAACCGGAAAAGCCGTATCTTTGGAGTGAATAGACAGTAGAGTAGACACTTGAAACAGGGCTCATTTGAAAGATGGTTAAAAAACAGTTTTGGCGTTCAAGGTTTTCAAGTGATTTCCGGAATTTGGATCTGGGACCCATATGTGGACCCAATATAGAGATTTTCACCAATTTTTTTTTTTTTACAGGTGAGCACTTAGATGGGATTTTAGAAAATTCTGACCCGGGGCCTAATGAGAGCTTATAAAAAAAAAAGTCATACATTTGGATTGAATAGACGTAGAGACTTGAAACTGGGTGCATTTGAATGATGGTTAGTCGGGTTTAGGGGATTTCCAAAATTTGAACCCACATTTTTTGAACAATTTATATTTAGCCACCAAAAAGAAGCAAAAAAAAAAACGCGAGCAAAGCCGCGGGTACCTGCTAGTTTATACGAAATTTGAAGTTCCTAGGATAAAAAACACAGAAGTTTTTACGCAAAAAGCCAAAGTTTTGTGGTAGATTTGTATGGAAGCTACACCTTAAAATGAGGCTAGAGAAAACCGTTTGCAAGTGCACACTTGACGCCCCTATCTCTTAAAGTCTCCGAGATAATCTCGACAGACAAAGCTATATCGATTCGTCTTTCAATGCTGATCAAAAATATATAAACTTTATAGGGTATGCTCTCTTCTATCTGTTACATACATTTGCACAAACTGAATACACCCTTTTACTCTCTGGGTACAGGGTATAAAAATTGAACATAAGATTAGAAATCAGCGACAGCAAAATATCTCCGAGTGAAGAGATTTACTTGAACCCGCTAAACTTAAATAAATTCGATCGCCATATTGAATCCGCCATTTTGTATATTAAAAATCTGATATTAGATTTGAATCTAGCGACGGTAAAGACCTCCTGAGTAACAAGTTTCAAGAAAATCCTAAAACTTTTTAAAATATTCGACATATTTAATCCGGATGCCAAGGGTAAAAGGTTAGAGTTAAGCAATATATAAAGGAAGATAAAAATTGAGCAGTTAAGATCGCAATTTAAAATCGTGTAAAACGTTGGAAAGCGTGAAATGATAATTTAATTTTTAAATGAAATCACAGATCTCCTATCTTGATGCCCTGTTCGACAGATCAAATCTTTTATACAATAAGTAAAATTCTATCGACTCAAATGAGGTACTATATATGCAGCTATGCTGCCGTAATTCCAAAATGTTATGATTCAAATCCAAAACGTTTCTTTACATTGTTCATGACAAAATCGGCTATCGGTTTCAAATTAAAATGTTATCGGTCTACGCACATCCCAAATTGTTGGTGATTCGACTTAATTAAATTTTAGGCATGAGTATAAAATATTAATTTTAAATTCAATTTGAGTTCGGAAGTATTTTATATGATTGTCGCACAAAATTTGGGATTTAAAAAGTAAATCGCAAAACTTTTACAATTACGATTGAGGACCATGACTGATAGAAAAACCAAATTAAAATAAATACTAGTTAAATTTGTATTTAATCAAAACTTTATTCTTTCAAAAATATATAAATTTTCAAGAATTCATTACATTAAATTTATAACCAAACTAGCTAATGTACAAACTGCTTTAGTTCGTTTTTTTTTTGTATTCGTATATTCCATTACGCTAGAGGTTAAATTTTCAAAATTTCATAGTAATATTTACAAGATGTAAAATGAATATGAAAAAGGAAACGAACGACGTTGCAAATATTATACATTTTAGGTAGCTATGCTACACAAGTATACAAATTTATGTGTGTTTGTATGTAGATGTATCTAAATATATATTTCATATGAAAATTGTAATAATCTGCTGTTGTTGACAGCTCACAAATAAGCTTAGCTCAGCTGCTTTGACTGTTACTCTAACATAAGAGGCAAAACTTGCATCATGTTTGAAGAAGAAGAAGTACTATAGTACTCCCACTTACCTAACAATTTAAACTTTGTGCCCTTTCTTTACAACTTATACATGTATAGATACAAATGTATCTCAGTGTACAGGCTGTCGCATGCATTTTATAAACATACATACACATAAGTGTGCACATACGAATATAAACGACTACACTTGAAACTTCATTACAATCCCTCTCTCCTTAGCCTGGACTATGACGGGTTTGCTTCATATTCGTGCCATTCGTGCTCAAAATGCATTTATGCAAAATAAATAACATTAGTGCAGCAGACCGTTATTATTGTCATATTAGACACAAAAGTAACTCAAGCTACAACAGCAACAGCAACAACAACAAAATGACAACAACAACAACAACAAGAGAAGCTAGTAACAAGTTTGCCTACCATTGCCTACCCTGCACCATTCTGTATCTTCTGTATATGTATCTTATAGTACGCCTGCTGCACTTCTTTCTCTTTGAATCAGTTTTAGATATAGTATACTACTATATGTATATGCTATATGCTCGTATAACAAAAGTAAGTATCTTCTCCATAAAGCTTAAAGTCCTTTTGGCATTTTATATTCAGTGGAAATTTTGTAGCTACGTCTCGGCATTGTTAAAATTGCTTAATTTAGCGCAAAAAAAATTTATGCTGATGTCTCTATTACTCTTACGGAAATCCAACCCCAACTTCTCACTCTTTCTATACAATTCTCTTTAGTGCATAAAAAATTACACGTATATGATACACATATATGAAATTTTAATAAGCATTTGACAAAACAGAACTGCAACCGATGTACAAGAAATCATTTAAAAGTTCTTGCGAATTAAAAAAAAAAAAAAAGAGTGAGGAACTTCAATTAATCGAAAGAATTTGATAGATTTTTTTATTTAAAGTCTTAATCGATTAAAGGGATTTTTTAATATCATCTTTCCTTTTTTTTAGAACTGTGAAAAAAGTCGATAAATCGAAAAAAATCGATTAGTCATAAATCGATTAATCGAAAAATCGATTACATGTAAAATTCGATTAAAGGAGATTTGTAAAACTTTTTTTACTATAGAAAAGGGAAAAATCGATAAATCAATTAATTGAAAAATCGATTAATCGAAAAAAATCGATTAATCGCAACAAAATCAATTAATCGAAACAAATCGATTAATTAAACATTGCCTAATCGAAACAAATAGACTAATCGAGCATTGATTATTAGAAAAACAATCGATTAAAATCGATTTTATTTTCAAATAATTGCAAAGGGTAGGGTGAAAATTCAATTTTAAAATCTCCAAATCAAAAACTCTTAACAAAAAAAAAAAAAAAAACAAATCGATTAATCAAACATTGACTAATCGAAACAAGTCGTTAATTACAAATTGATTATTAGAAAAAAAATCGATTAAAATCGTTTTTTTTTTTTTTAAATCGCAAAGGCTATCGTAAAGATTTACATAGTTTAAAAATCTATTTTAACGAAAAATTTCAAATCCAACTCTTTCAAATCAGACCTTCGATAGCGAAAAAATATAAGAAGGAGAAGCATATAGTTTACGAATGAGTCAGATATATACGTAGTATATGCAGGGAAAATGAAAACTCTGATGCAAACGTAGCTCTTTATGAAAATCTGTTTAAATATACACAATAAAAATGTGCACAATATACAAACTTAGAAGTAGGTAGTAGGTAGTTGGGCGTCGTGCGTTCTATAAACTTTCAAAGGCTTACTTCTATTGAGCATAAAAAATATACATACAAACAGTTGCATTTAAAATCTAGGCAAAAAAAAAATACTATAAAGTAGTTTACGACTGCAACTTACCACAATGCTAAGTTTTTGTAGAGATTTCTTTTTTTTTTTTTTTTTTGCTTTCAGTTAACTATTGTAAGTGCGTTCTTTTGATATTGACTCAAGGGAACATAACAAAGATCTGAAAAAAATATAAGAAGGGTAAACGAAAAAGTTAATAATATAAATTAGATAAAAATAATTTTAATAGATATAGTATTTTATTGATTCTAAATTCAATGAATATTTTTTAAGCGGTTTGAAGTGTTAAAAGAACACATGCGTCCCATCTTCTAAATTGGTCTAAAAAATATACATATTTAAAATTTCATGGAAATCGGTTGAGTTTTTACGGAAATATTTGACAAATTTATGCTCGATTTTGTGGGTGCCATGCCCATAAAAAAAAATTTACTTCATATTCTCAGAACTACTGAATATAAACACAAAATTTCATAAGAATCGATCAAGCCATATCGGAGCAGTTTTACGTTACAAATACTGCTACACGAGAATTTTGAAATAAATTAGATAAGAATTACCAACTTAAATTAAACAATTTCTTGTAATACTCGAATAAATACAATATTTGATAAAGATATATGTTATCGATACTTCGAAAATCGAAGGTGTGTTATATGTGGGCATCCTCCAGTTGTGGGCACCCATGCATATCATGTGACAGGAAGTTTATTCTATTGAAATGAGTACTGTAAAAAGTGTATTTTGCAAGTACACTGTTATCGTTTTGATATCAAAACGCATACTCGGTTTCCGGTTGAGGGCACCCTAATGTCATCAGTTGTGAACATCCGAAAGAACACTAAAAACTCTTTTTAAATAAATAAATTTTCATTTTCACTGTTTTTATGGTAGTTTTTCTTCCCTATATTCAATATATTTTTATTTGAATTTCAGAGGGTGGCCCATATACTAAGTATAGCGTATTCTTACCCCATTAAAAATTGTTGAATTGACTTTTTTCAACAAACGTTTTTTAGATAAATAAATTTTTATTTTCACCGTTTTTATGCTAGTTTTTCTTCAAACTATTTATATTTTTATTTGATTTTTCAAGGGTGCCCACAACTAAGTATAGCGTTTTTACCCCAAAAATTGTTGAATTGACCAACAAACGTTTTTTAGATAAATACATTTTTATTTTCACTGTTTTTATGGTAGTTTTTCTTCATACATTTATATTTTAATTTGATTTTTTCAAGGGTGCCCACAACCGAATATAGCATTTTTTCCCTAAAAATTGAATTGAATTGACCAACAAACGTTTTTTAGATAAAGAAATTTTCATTTTCACTGTTTTTATGGTAGTTTTTCTTCATATATTTATATTTTTATTTCTATTTTTATTTGATTTTTTCAAGGGTGCCCACAACCGGGTAGGGCATTTTTTCAACAAAAATTGTTGAATTAAGCAACAAACTTTTTTTAGATAAATAAATTTTCATTTTCACTGTTTTTATGGTAGTTTTTCTTTATATTTTTATAGTTTTATTTGATTTTTTCAAGGGTGCCCACAACCGGGTATATCGTTTTTTCCCTGAAAATTGTTGAATTGAATATACTAACTTGCTTTGTATAGATAATATGCAATTGGTCGAAAGTTATGGACGACCTCGTAACGTGTTAAGATTTTTTTTTTTTTCTAACACAATTAAAGGGGTATCCGCCATATAAACCTAAAATTTAATTTTGAGTTTTTGAATAAAAATATATCTAACAATAAAAAAACAATACGTCCCGTTTTCGCACATACAGTATTTTTTTAAATTTATTCACTGGGTCTCATAAGTCCTGGTGTTGCATGTCCATCTCTATTTCTTCATCTTGGAACTCTTAATTTAGTTAGATTAAATTAGAGCCTATTTAATAACTGTGCAACCTGAGTTAAGTTGCCATATTTTACTTTGATCTTTTAAGATGTACCAGTAATTTATAGAAATTATCATTCCTAAAATCTTAATAAACATAATAATTTCTTGTAATAAAGGATTCTGCAGGCCCTAAAAATTGGTTTATCCATAGAACAAATGACTGCTGTAACTTTAAATACACATTGCAGTCAATTAAACTTTATAAAATCATATAACAAGGCTAAAATTCTTAAAGAAAACAATAGAAACCCTCAGGCTTATATGTCTACAATTTGAAGTGTTGCTACTGGTTTACTCTAACCACAAAAAAAAATGTATATAGACACATAAGTATAAAAAGCTAAAAGGCATAAATATATAAAAAGAAAAAAACCCAAGCGAAATCTTTTTAAAGTAAACGAAAGAATATCACTTGCTTAACTTTTGAGTGACTTAAGTTAAGCTTATTTAAAATTTAATGAAAATTTATTGGAAAAGCGTTTGCTTGCTATCTATTTGCTGCTACTTTTCATTTTTAGCTTTTTTCTGTTTTCTAGCTTAATGCGTATAAGAAATGCGTTCGCGTTTTAGGTTTATAAAATATAAATGTATAAACTAAAAGATCCGGCAATGTGCGGAAATATTATATAAAACAAAAATATTATTTTACAAAAAGCTGAAGCCAAGAGAAATTTATAATTATGAAATACTTTTTTGGAACCAAAATGCATTCTTTAAGGTTTTAAAAACTTTTCGATTCACAGTTCTTGTAAACAAAAAGTACGTAGAAACGTACCAATATTTTTTTTGCCATTCACATAATATTTTCTTTACATTTTTCATAGCCAAAAAGGTTCTTCGTCTTCATCTGTCTTAACTTGATTTCTCTTGCGTGTGTCACATAAATGTCGCAGGAGATTTGACACCTTCGTTGTTGTTGTTGTATTGCTATTTTCGCGCTTTTTGATATTGCTCTCCTTTTTTATACCCGCCACACATAGTGGGGAGGGTATTATCATTTTGTCAGAAAGTTTGTAACGCATTAAAGGAGACGTCGTAGACCCTATAAAGTATATATTTTCTTGATCAGCACGACGAGACGAGTCGATCTAGCCATGTCCGTCTGTCTGTCCGTCTGTCCGTCCGTCTGTCCGTCCGTCCGTCTGTCTGTATTTATGCGATTCATTCGCTCAGTTTTAAAGATATTGACCTGAAACTCGGAACTTAAGCTTTTCTCAGCCCTAAGCAGTTCAAGTGTTAAAATCAAAGTGCCACGCCCATTTTAAGGTATAGCCCCCATACAAACTTACCGTTTTTTTCTAATTTTTGCATGAAAATAGGTATTATTTATGAATGTAGTCACTCGAAGTTGGAAAGAAATACTTCTAATGTCATCCAATGTCAAATCCAAGCTGCCACGCCCATTTTTAGCTATAGCCCCCATACAAACTAAACGCCCATTTTCGAATTTTGGTATAAAAATAGGTATTATTTATGAAACTATTCACTCAAATTTGGGTAAAAACACTTGTAATGACATTCAATATCAAAACCAAGGTGCCACGCCCATTTTTAGCTAAGGCACCCATACAAACTTATAGATTATTTTCGAAAATTTGTATGAAAAAGTAATTATTTCCAAATATATATTTATAAATGTATATAAGCCACTTATGATCACACATAAACTATTCAAAGATTCGTGTGACGGGTATTTAAGCTTCGGTTCCACCGAAGTTAACGTTTTTCCTTGTTTGTAGATACTTTTGTATCTTTTTCCCAAATATACAAAAATTTATAAAAAATTTACTGCCATTTTGAATTTTATCAAAAACCTGCAGCATGAAAAAAAAATTTCGCGTAATTTGTAAAAAAAAAAAAAAGATGTGAAAAATTTCATGCATGCTTAGGAGAAAACAGCTCCCCTGCCGCTCACTTTTCAGTATCTTTGTTCGATTTGTTTCAACTGTTTTACTTAACAACAATACTAAGATACATATTTGTATGTATAGATACAAAAAAAAAACACACACATATTGTAGATACTTTATCAACACTCACGTGTGCCACATAAAAATTGCAAGCAAAACAAATTTGTATAGATTTTTGCTTTTTACAGCAGATTTTGTACATCATTGTTGCTTTGCATCCTTATTTTTAGAGTTTTTTTTTTTGGTATATATTGTATACGATTATTTGTTTGTTGGCTTTTCTATACACGCACATCTCAATTACTTTTATTCGCACACACACAAAATTCACAAGGGCAAATTGCATACATGTTAAAAATTTGCATAAAGTTGGCAGCACTGATTCTGATGTATTACCCAATTCAATGTTCGAAAATATTTGCGTCGCATTGGGCTTCTTCTTTTTTTGAAATTTGCACGCAAACGATTTCATGAATAATTTTGGAAAAATATTTGTTTGCTCAATGTTTAAGCAGGGTTTTTATATGCATGTGTGTGTCTTTGTATTGTTCATATATATTCTATGTATATGTAAAAAAATATATATATTTTAAAATAAATGGATTTCATTTCACTTAATCAACAGACACACACATGAGTTTTGAGGTTTGCATTGGCAAATCGATTTTTGCTATCAATCAAATTGACAACTTATATAATAATTTGATTTTATGTAGTGAAAAAAAAATTTTAGAATTTAATTATTTTATGATTTACTTAAATTATTTATTAGCTAAAAATGAGATTTTATATAAAGCACTTTAAGTCTCCTAGCAATCCCAATTCTGCTAATAGGCAATTACGCCCTGCTCTACAAAACAAAAAAACAAGGAAAACGTTAACTTCGGCGGAACCCAAGCTGGAATACCCGTTACATGCTGGAATACCCGTCTTGGTTTTGACCCTGGATGACAAAATAAATGTTTTTACCCAATTGGGAGCGAGTACATTCATAAATAATTACTATTTTTAAACAAAAAATCGATAAAAATCGATTAGTTTGTATGGGGGCTATACCTAAAAATGGGCGTGGCACTCTCATTTTCGAACTCAACATAGTCGCTGCCGAGAAAAGCTTAAGTTTAAAATGTCAGCCCAATATCTTTATATCTTCATCGAATAAATCGAATAGTAACAAACAGACGGGCAAACGGACAGACGGACATGGCTAGATCGATTCGTCTCATCGAGCTGATCGAGAATATATATACTTTATGGGGTCTCCGATGCCTCCTTTAATGCGTTACAAACTTTTGGACAAACTGATTATACCCGTTTACACTATGTGTGGCGGGTATAAAAAAAGAAATAATTGAAATGTTCTTGGTTGGCTCAGGATTTTGTCTAACGTTATTTTGGTCCGAACATTCTATTCGATAAAATGACAAAACAGTTGTTTGATCTTTTTTGTAATCGTTAGGTAGAAACGGTTGGGGCAGTGTACCACATATGGGCACCCCCTAGTTGTGGGCACCCCATTAGATCTTTGAACAGAAAATATTCGTATGGATCTGACAAGGAGCACTAAAGAACACGGACTCGAGGATTCGAGTGAATCAAGATTTTTCATTTAAGATATGGAAAAATATTAGATACGTATTTTTGTTATGTGCAAAGGCTCAAATTTAAGGGTAGATACCACTTCTTAAGTAGTAAACTTTGATGTACCCCAGTCTGAAGCAAATGCGGCGAGCAAAGTGCTTAGCTTGTCGTAGACGCAGATATTGCATCCAATACTTATGAAGAGATGCTTCGGAGAACCTGTCAATTATACTTATAGCTAAAGCCCACTTCAGCCAGCAGAAAGGCTCCGAGCAAAAAAAGAGCAAGCAGGAGTCAGATATCACGACTTCGTTTGCGATTTCATTGTAATCAATAGCTCTGTGACCAGGAACTCAGCAGATAGTGACTTGACGACCTTGAGAGAGGTCTCAACGAATATATGTATTTCCATTTTTAATATGATATTTTTGCAAAGGTGCCCACAACTGGGTACCTATAGTTTTTAAAAATAAAATTCACTACAATTTGAATAAGTTTTTTTCGAATTGAAGTCAGCTTAAGCATTAAGCTATCCAATGGTACACAGTGCATTTGTAATATTCATTTGATCAAGAGTTATAAGCTAAAAGCTATAAGGGTGCCCACAATAGGCACATTTCAGCTATTATTAGTTTGTCGGAAAGTTTGTAACATATTAAGGAAGCCATAGGAAATTCTATAAAGTGTATTTTTTTATTCTTCACCAATTCCACTGGACAAGTCGATTTAGCCATGTACATCGGTCGGTGCTACTTTCTGTCCGTTCGTCCGCTCGTGTGTCTGCACAATAAATTTTTATATAACAAAACACAAAATCTCTTTTGGCTGATTTCAGATTTCTTTTAAAATTCATTTAAATAATGAATCTAATTCACAGTTAGTTCAAGCATTATTTTTAAAAGTAAATATAGTTAAAACTAATTGTGAATTGTATTCATTATTTTATTGAATTTTAGAAGAGATTTGAAACCAAATAAAAGAGATTTTGTGTGACACCTGTAAATATTTTTATATAAAAATATGAAAATATCTAACTTTATTTCAATTTCAAGTAGGCTTTCACTTTATTAGCAACTTTTATCAAAATTATCTTTATCATTTTTATATATATTGTATATAAAACTATATTGATAGGTACATATAAAACAACTTGTTTTATGTAGTGCGCATATATATATTTTGTATAAAAAAAAACAAGAACAAAAAAAAAATAAAATAAAACAAACAATAATAAAATAATAAATAAAAACAAAGCAAAACTAATACAAAATGCCAACAAACGAAATTGGTGATATAAGCCTAATTGAAGCACCCAAATGCAACGAAGAGATAGCAATGACCGATCAGATTATTATTGAAATTGATGTGCCCAAAAATGATAACCAAAAATGATGAAGTACAAAAAACTGCAACAGCAACAACTGGCAAAACAGTCGGCTGGAACTTGGAACCGTTGAACAGAACAAATACAAAACCTGAGGCATGTCAAGTAGCAAGAAATCGAACAGAGGAGGAAGTGGCAGTTCAACATGGCAAAATCAAAAATCAATTTACCGAGCTGCTCGAACTATTTAATAATTATACAAAATTCGTTATGGCTGGTGAACGAAATCGAGAGTCGCATGGTGATGCAACGCAAATTAATGAACTAAAAAATACCAAATCATTGAGTGCACTCAGTAATATGCAAAAAATGGGTAAGCGTATTTATATTAACTAAAAATAAATATTTAAAAAAATAAAATAAAAAAATTTGTATTCCAAAAGGCACTAATTTAACAATTGACGATTTAAAACGACCCATACCCATGCCAAGACGTAAGCGTCATGTTGGCAATGCCGCAACAACAACAGCAACTACAGGCATACAAACCTCTTGCCAGTGCATGATGACAGGCGCAGGCGCAGCTGCAGCTGCGTTCTATAATCAGTACAAATTTAATACACGCACAAAACATAAGCGTACACGCTCGGCGCCTGATCCATGTCCAACTGTGAGCGCGAGAGGATGTAGAACGTGCAGCAGTACCAGCAGCAACACGCACTACTACCGAAGCAGTAGCTGCTCAAAATCGAAGCAAACGTTTAAATAGTTTCATTGTTTTTATGGGACGCATCTGTTCTCGGGGTTATCTCATACTTGGCGAAAATTGCACCTATGTGCTTTTTGTATTCTTTTTGCATTTGGTGCCTTTATCTGATTTTTGCGCATTCCTATTCATATCTTTCGACAAATATGGAAAAACGTGCTTTGCCACCGGTGCCAAGTACACGTTGGGCTTAGCACATTGAAACTAAATTGAAAAGTTATGTTGTGATTTTAATGAATAAAAAAAGTGGTTTTTTTGAATTTATCGTTTTTTTTTATTGCGAGTGTTCTCAAAATCCACCACCCGGATTACAGCAACACATTACCAAAACGCCTAAATAAATAGCCGATGCAAATTCTGCTAGGGTATAGCATAAACGATCACCAATCGGTAAACGATACATTATCTGAGGCGGCAATGGTTCGTTTAAGGCATTTATATATATGGTCTGTTCTTTTAGTTCACAAGGTGCCAGTGGCAAATCAGCGCGTTTAAATGAAGTTTTCATCTTTTTCTTCGTCGTCATAGAAATTGGATCTGTTTGAGAGCCACGCTGCACTTTAATTATAGAAAAACGTTTTGCATAACGTTCAAAAATTATTATTTCATCGTCGGAATTCTCTGAGAAAAAACAAAAAAAAGCAAAAATTAGTTATAGCATTTTATTCCCGAATTATTTAGTACCATTGCATAAGATTGTCAAAAGTTTTTCATCAAGTTTCTGCTTTTTGCTGTGCTGCGATAACACATTTGTTCTGCCACAACTAAGTCCTCCGCTGCATCATTTCGCAGACATGCACCAAAACCCAATGCATCAAATATTTTTGTAAAACTTGAAGTCCATAATTTTTTTGTACCAACTTGATACGAGGAATTTTGTTCATTCAATTCGTCACGTATAATTTTTTTGCACTAACTCAGCAATTATTTCATAAGCCAGCATATTCGTAACCAAGGCGCTGTCATTTTCATTGCTGGTCATAACTTGAATAATTTATATTTTTAAATTTTTATTTTATAAATTTTAACATATTTACATAATAATTTCATAAATTTTATTTGAGTAGAAATTTACATGCAAACTGACAACTTAAACAGACGAGAGAGAGAGAAAAATAGAAAGAGACAGAATACGAATACGAATACACCACCTTGTATAAATGAACATCATGTTGTCACATAGTGCATGGCGAAGGCATGTTAGGCATGACTATTAAAATTGTATTTCTTTTTTATGCAAAATGCTTTTTGATATAGAAAAGCTATGGAAGTCACACCCATGACAGATATCTTGTAAGACATGTCGTGCATGAATTCATGAAAGGTATGTCAAGCATGAAGTCTAGCGATACATGACATGAATTATGACGTGGAAGATATGACATGCATGAAATCTTGCATGACATGTCATGCATGAAGTCATACCTGACATGTCATGCAATGCAAGTCATCCAAGACGTGTCATGCATGGATTTTGCCGATTGCAAGATATTTCATGAAATGATATGCATGAAGTCTTGTATGACATGTCATGCGTGAAGTCGTGCAAGACATGTCATGAATAAAGTCTTACAAGACATGTCATCGAAGACAACTTCGACATTTGTAAAAAATGGAGCTATTGTCGGTATGTCAAGGAGGAAATGGACTAGTCATCACTGCTGCGTTGGTGACTTTCCTGCTGAGTAGGCATATAAAGACTAAGAAAATGTATACCCAAATCCAAAATTCAAGTTGAGAACATGATGTTTCTTAATACTTTTCTGAATTTATTGATAGTTAAGATAGTTAGACAAGTTTGGTCAAAGACTGATCCACTTTATTTAGATAGCATCCAAGAAAACCCGTTAATAACCTTAGGGATTTACTGATATATCTATTTGTTGAATTTACGGTTTTATTTCGTTGGTACACAATTTGCTTGAAGGGTGTTTATACTGAGGCCTTCAGGACTCTAGCAGTTAGCGATTATGATGCATGTAAACCAGGTGAAGTACTCCGGAAATGTTTAATTACATAATTTTGGCATAGTTTGTGGTGATTTTTTTTGATTTCACCACGACAGGAGAGAAGAGTACGAGAAATTATGAAAAAGAGATAGTAAACAAACATTATATTTTCTATATTTGTGCTTCAGATGCTTTGCTGCTTTTAAAAAGAATTTATTTCTAACTTTTTAATTTTATCAACCGTTTGCTCAAAATCAATAAGCAGAAAAACTGACATTTATAAGGTGAAATTATATAAATTCACCATAATATGCATACTCAACAAAATTTTGTTACCAAATTAGAAAGAGACAGTGGTGGAATATGTCACCTGGTAAGCGACGTAATTTAACCAATTTTTAAATTTTTATTTCATAAAAAATTTTTCTTAAAATTGATATTTAAGAATTTGCTGTCATTATTTTATTTCTAACTTTAAAAAAAAATAGCAAAAATGTTCAAAGTATTTTGCAAAATTTATGTTGATTAAAAAAAAATATTTTTAACGAAAAAAAAAGAGCAAATAAAACACATTTCATGGATAATTCGAAACCAGTGAATGCAAATAGCAAAAATGAAGAAGTTACAAAAACTTTAAATAATATCAAAACTCTTGAAAACAGATGTCACTGGCTATACTAGCGCAAGAAATCAGCAAATAAATGATCCAAATAACGCCGCTAGTAGTAGCGCTATGTGATAACACTTGAAGGTACACACGTGGGTGCCACAGATACAGATGAGAAGCATGTCAGTTTCGAAGAAACAATGAAACAACGACACCAATTATACACCACAATGAAGATGCACCCATTAAGGAACAAGTTATCGCAGATGTTCTCGAATCTGTGCTGCCACAAAGTGAAAATTCTAATGGAAATCCGCTCGAACGGCAATCCAGTGACACTAGTATTGACAATATACTCAATTTATTGGATGAATTTACACGCAGCCTTGACAGTGTTGAGCAACATGTTTCTGAGCATAACCATGCGCCGCCAACAACATCAAAGATTAAACTAACAAATACAACGGCGGATAATGAAGAGTTGGCGCCAGTGCATACAAAAAAATATTTCGAAGTACATCGTGAACCGCTGCGTACTTCATTCACGGATACACATTATAAACGTTGCAGTTCACGTATTTCATTGGGTCGTCCAAGTTCACATAGCTCGGAACTGTATATTACGCAATTATATCAGGCACCAATCGCTGCGAATGCAAATAGTACATTTCCTTCGTCAGAGATTTCGGAAACGAATTCACGTTTATCGGAATTTTTGGAACGTGCCAATAAACTGGAACAATTACAACGACAATCAATCATACGCATTATTGATTTGGCTTCATCTAATCCACGTGGCAGGCGCAATAGCAACAACAACGCCAACACCAACAATAACAACAATAGCACTGTGATCACACGTACTCCCGAAAGATCAAGAACTGAAACAACGGAACGTGCACCATGTGAAATGACGCATCATACGATAACCATAAGCAATCATTCATCTCTAAATCCTCCAGCGCCACGTCCACGTAGATCGTCTCTATGCGCGCGTATTATGAGTTTCTTTAGTGATTTTGCTGCTGCTTTATGTCTTTGTCTGCAGGTCAATAAGGATTGTGTCTTTTGTCTTGGCTTCTTTGTGGCGTTCGTTGTAAGTGCCTCATTTCTGACAGCTTTCTTTTATCGCACAATGAATCTGACACCACAAACGATTCATATACAGCAAGAAGGATACTTTGCTGAGCCTCAAACATCGACAACGAATCGCCTGAGCGGATTTTATTACGTCTACAATCGAAATCGTCCTTTGCCAAATTAATTGATTTGGCATCGATTTGTTTTTGTTTTCGAGAATTCGATGTAATAAATTAAAGAATTTTGATGTAAAAAATAAAATTGTCTTAAGTGACACGTTTTCCATGTTTTTCAAAAGAAAAAAAGGAAAAGCCTTGGACTTTTAATTCAAAACAGAATATACACTTCTTTGATTTTCTTTGATTAGGGCTGAAGAAATATCGACATTACTAGTGACACGTTTTCCGGTGTTCTCAAAAAGATAGGAATAGGTGGGAAAAAGTCGCGTTAATTTTGAACGACTTTCGATATACACGCGTTCAAACCTTTCCACCGATTTCAAACCGATTTCAAACCGTTCTCTTATCGGTTCAAATAATTTGGCAATCGTAAGTTGCGCATACTTATGAAAACGGCTGACAAAGTAACCGCAAAAAATAAACATTTACATAAAGGTTCAGCTGCATATATTCAAATGACAGATTAACTTATCATGCTCGTATTGGACAGCAGTTACTAAAGGAACAAAACCTTCATCCATTCGTTTTTATTAAAAATCTGCATTTCAAAAAAAAAAATTTTTTAACCTGTACAATTTTTACTACATAAACAAAATCAGCTGTTTTAACTCGAACGCTTACGCTAAAACGCAAGGAAACACCGTTCCGCGTTTTTCGATAAATTGTTAAGGCGATAACAAAACGCGGCTCAGTGGAAATGGGCCATTACAGCGACAATTATCGATACATCGATACTAACTATCGATATATCGATAATATATGTTATATAAATATCGATAAATTTATAAAAGCTCCCAACCCAAATTCGAGATAGCTCAGAAGATAATCTTTCTTAAGAAATATGAATCTTTCTAAGAAATATGAATCTTTCTAAAAACCTTAGAAAAGTCAAAGGGAGGAAATTGGTAAACGTTGGTAAGATGATAAAACAGCCGGTTAAAAATAAGCAAAAACATTAACCGATGTTTTGTTACGCGACACTCGAGATTTTCGTTGCCAAAACTCGGAAACTTGAAACGACTATGCATAGGGACTTTATTATATAGAGAACTAATCTATATTTAATGTATATATATAGTTACCTGGCCGAGTTTTGCATGGATCTAAGATATCTCCTTTAACGCATTACAAACTTACCGACAAAACTAGAATACCCTCTACTCTATAAAAAGTATGATCATTAGGTTGGTAAATTTGTTCAAATAGGAAAAAAAAGTGCGTATTGCAGGAATGTATTCTTTGGGGCTAAAAACATTTTCAAAATGGAGAGACAGTCAGACCTTTCACATTTCCATTTCAAAATCAGCTGCTATATAGGTTATTTACGATTATTCAAGTCCTTATAGACGTCCATATCGATAGCAGAAACTATATTGTTGCTTAAACTGTTTGAGAATACACGGTTATAAGAATTTATTTGAAAAGTAAATTAAATTAATTTGGAGCCTGGCTGAATTTTGTAGTTTACACTAAAATGAAGGTCCTAATGGACCTATTTCATGTACATATTTTGAAGCGTAGAATCCAAAAAATTGAAAAAAAATGTTGACCAATGGTTTTTCAGGAAAATGTTCTTCGAATATTCCAAAGATTACGTTTCTGCTATACGCTTGGTCGCTAAAAAATTGACCCACCCTAATAAGCAGTAAGGCGGGATTTTAAAAATTTGAACCGGGGTCCTAATGGGGCCCAACGGAACCTTGAAACCGGAAAGATAGTTAAAAAATAGTTTAGGGCGTATTCAAGGGAATTTCTAAATTTAGACATGGGATCCATAGGTGGACCCAAAATAAATTTTGTGAGCCAATTTTTATTTATTTAGTTATTTTTTTTTTTTTTTTTTTTTGATTTTAGCTGAGCACTAAGACGGGATTTTGGAAAATTTTGACCCGGTGTCTAATGGGGACTTTGAAACAGAAAAAGCCATATCTTTGAATTGAACTTGAAACTGATAACATTTGAAGATGGTTAAAAAAGGGATTTCCGAAATTTGGACATGAGACCCATTGTTTGACCTAAAATAAATTTTTTGACCAATTTATATTTAGTCCACAAGTAAAAGCAAAAAAAAAAAAAAAAATTAAAAACTGAAAAACCCCAAAACCCCAAATCAAGGAAATGAGTCACAATTAAAACTGTTTCCACTTTTTTCTACATTTTGGGTATCTTCGGTGAACGTTCCCAAACATAAGTGATTACTTTATGATAAGAGAGACTGCATTAAGCTCGTACTTTCATTTTTTTTTACTTTATTCATTTGTGCTGAATATATTTCAGGAATAAATATAAAAAAGTTCCCTTCTCACACAAATTTTCAACTCATTTTAATTTACCAAATTACTTAATATATTAAACAAAAAACTGTTATAAAAAGTTAAAGTAATTGTTTTCATATCGTTATTTATTTTTTTATAGAAAATAAAAGATAAAGAAAAAAATTAGCCAAGATGTTTGGAGACTGCGTAGCGGGTAAAGGAGTGTGTGAGGCAGCAAGTTGCAGCAAGCAAGAAAACAAATGGAAAATTGAATAAGTTTTTGTTTATATTTGAAATTGAATTGATTTGAATTGAAATTGTATTTGAATGTGTATTTTTGTGTATATTGATTGCGCTTATATTTATTGTAGCCAGCCAAGCCAGCCAATGTCGGTTTGAGAGACGCTTTTCTTCTTCTAAGACACTACTGCGCTGCAGCAACGCAACAATAAAATCGAAGTACTAAACAAGGAAAAACGTTAACTTCGGTGGAACCGAAGCTTAAATACCCGTCACACGAATCTTTGAATAGTTTATGTGTGATCATAAGTGGCTTATATACATTTATAAATATATATTTGAAAATAATTATTTTCATTTATAAATGTTCGAAAATAATCAATAAGTTTGTATGGGTGCTATAGCTAAAAATGGGAGTGGCACCTTGGCTTTGATATTGGATGTCATTAGAAGTGTTTTTACCCAAATTTGAGTGAATAGTTTCAAAAATAATACCTACTTTAATACAAAAATTCGAGAATGGGCGGTAAGTTTGTATGGGGGCTATATCTAAAAATGGGCGTGGCAGCTTGAATTTGATATTGGATGACATTAAAAGTATTTCTTTCCAACTTCGAGTGACTACATTCATAAATAATAGCTATTTTCATGCAAAAACTAGAAAAAAACGGTAAGTTTGTATGGGGGCCATACCTTAAAATGGGCGTGGCACTTTGATTTTAACACTTGAACTGCTTAGGACTGAGAAAAGCTTAAGTTCCGAGTTTCAGGTCAATATCTCTAAAACTGAGCGAATGAATCGCATAAATACAGACGGACAGACGGACGGACGGTCAGACAGACAGACGGACATGGCTAGATCGACTCGTCTCGTCGTGCTGATCAAGAATATATATACTTTATAGGATCTACGACGTCTCCTTTAATGCGTTACAAACTTTCTGACAAAATGATAATACCCCCACACTATGTGTGGCGGGTATAAAAAATAGAAATTTTATGCTTTAAAAGCATCTAGCTTCTTTGCAAGAGCAAAGTTGAGCATAAAGAAACTTGAATATAAATAAAAATAAATAAAAGACAAAAAATGAAAAAAAAAGTTACAACGCATTTGCGTATAAATGTTTTTCTTGCGGAATAAATTGAAAATACATTTTGAAGATTTGTATTTGTACTTACATTGTCTGAGTGTATGAAAAGTGTATGTGTGTGTGAGTGTGTGTGTGTATTTGCGGTATAAGCAGCAAAAATAATAATAAAAATAAATACATACAAAAAAAAAAAATAAAATCATTGAGAAGAAGCTTAGGAACGAACCAAAAGCTTCAGGCAAAGGATTTAACTTAATACATTTTTATGTTGATTTCTTATGTAAAAAAGTTTTTTTTACTTGTTTTTGATATTTTGTTACTAATAAAATTATCCGGCAGTGTTAGGGAATAATGCATATTTTTTTTTGTATATTTTTATTTAAATTATTTTGTATTAAAAATTCAGGAAATCAGAATAAATCAGAAAATGCAATGAATATATATCAATTTAGATGTTTAGAATTATGGATATATATTTTCTTTAATCATAACAAAACTTGAGAATGACTTCACCGATTTCATTGATCTTTTTTTTTAATACTTTTTATACTTTGTAGAAGGTTCTTACGGAAAGAAATATGAATAAAATTGCAAAAAAAAATACTTTTAAAATTTCTGAAAAATTCTGCGGCCTAAATAATTCCAGATATCCAAAAAAAAAAAAAAAAAAAAAAAAAAACCCAATCGTCAAAAATCCCAAAATTTTAAAATACCTGTTCCCAAATCCCTTGACTGGGAAAATACTAAGCCATGAGCAAACTTGTATTTTTTAAAGTTGAATCTAAAGCAATACAAACAAGGAAAAGTTTTAACTTCAGTGGAACCGAAGCTTCAATTCCCGAGACTCGATGTTTAGACAAACTTTCTTAATATCTGAAAATCTGAGATCGGTTTGTATTGAGCCAAATTCTACTGGGGGCTATATCCAAGTTTAATCATATTCAACCTAAATCAGTGGCTGCTCAAGAAGTATTTTGACCATATTTGACACAAATCGCTTCATAAATAACGGCTTTTTACTCATAAAAACTCAAAAATTGGAGGAAGATTTTTAGGGGGCTATATGTCATAGTGGTTTCACATAAACCATGGGTCCTTTTTTAAGCAAGGGCTGCTATAAGAAGTGTTTTTACCACATTTGGAACCAATTGCTACATAAATAACTAATTTTTCATATAAAAACTCAAACATTGGCGGAAGATTTGTATGGGGGCTGAGTTTCGTAGTGGTCCCACCTCAACCATGGGTCATTTTCTGAACGTGAGTTGCTGTAAGAAGTGTTTTTACCACATTTAAAACAATTCACTCCCTAAAAAGGTATTTTAAATATAAAAACTAAAAAATTGGCCGAAAATTTCTATGGGGGCTGTATGCCACAGTGGTCTCCACCACCTTAGCATGGTCTGATCACTGGTTGCTGTTAGAAGCGTTTTTACCAAATTTGAAATAAATTGCTTTTTAAATAATGCATTTTTACATGCTATAGTGGTCCCACCTTAACCATGGGTCTTTTTCTGAACATGGGTTACTAACAGCGGTGTTTTTACCTTATTTGATATAAATCGCTTCATAACAAATCCATTTTTTACTAGAAAAACTGACGAATTGATATAGGGACTTTGCCCCGAAATGGGCGTGACACCTTGTTTTTAACACTTTGACTGCCTAGGGCTACCCAGAAACAGGGTATTAAAAAGCGGAAAAACTATGATTGGTTGGCGCTGGATAAAGATGGTTAGTGTCACCAACAAAAATATTTGGACAACCTTTTGCGATACCCAAGCAAAGTCAGGTATTTCGGATAGTATCGTATGTAATAAATTCAATCAAAAGAGGATCTCTTACAGTTTTTGGATGCTGAATCCAAACCATAAATCATATATTAAAATGATGACGATTTTTTTAATTCCATTGGAGCTTTTTAAAACCTGATACTGGCGGTTTTTTGGGGTTACTGATTACGAATTTGAAGTCACTTTAGAGAAATTTAAAATGGAAAATCCAATAATGTAGGATTTAAAACTTATTGAATTTATTACTTGGATTTTTATAGCTTGCCTTTATGGATTTTGAATTATATTTTTTTAATTTTCGAACATATATCAGACCTGATATTTAGAATTTGGCTAAGTTGACTTCAAAGACTTCGTTTTTTTTAGACAAAAATGTATCAAAATGAGTATTAGGGTATACCAAAAATTATTTTGGGACTTAGGAATATAGGAATAGGTATATGTTTTTTAAGAATATCGTATGCATTATTTATGCTAAACTAAGAGGTCCTAGATTAACAAACAAAAAAGTTTTTATCAAAAAGCTTAAAGGTTTGGAAAAGTTTTGTATGGGTGTTACCCCTTAAAATGGGACTAGAAAAAAAACGTTTCGTAAGGGATCACTTGACCGCTCAGGAGAATCTAAGTTCCAAAGATAATAGATCTATCTCTCAAACTCTTTGAGATAATACGCAGACAGACGAATGAGCGGACAGACAGACATAACTAGATCCAGGTTCTGCGCACCATTCGGGGATAAAAAAAAATTGCACATGCAAACGTATAAACATAAATTTATTTATTTATACATTTTTTCTTTTGTGGCATTTATTTTTTTGTTTTTATTTCGAATTATTTTATGCGATTTGATTTGAATTAATAAATTGTTCAAAAGTTACAAGTACAAAAGACGATGCCATTATACAAAAGTGGCTTTATTTATTTATAAGCAAAAAAAAATGAAAATAAATTTCAGTAATTTGGCCAAAGTATTTGTATTCTAAAAATAAAATTGTAAATGCTTTTTCACATGAGATTTTTGGCTTTGCACAGACTCTAAGCAGCTTTAAAATTCTTATAAAAGGATTACTTGTCTTGTTGTTGTGTATATACGCTGCGTGTGTGTGTGTGTGTGTGTGTGTGTGTGTATGAAAACTACTTATAGAATTTTCACAAAATGGTAAAATCTGCTTAAAACCCAATTAAAATTTATGTTGCTTTCGAGCATACTTTACATTTCTAGTGAAAACTATTGACCGAATACAACAAAGAAACAAACCATATTGACGTTGGCCATAATTCAAATCGCATTGAAAGTTTTTGGTACATGTTCAAAGGATGAAATCAAATTGAACAATACACACACACAGACACACACACATACAGACTCCACCGATCAGAATAGAAAGCACTCAATATAGTAGCTATTTCGATTCATTATGCTTAACACACAGAGACGCAATCGCCTCATTTGAACGTGAACGACAGAAAACTAGCATTAAAGGATAAAAGTATTCAGTATACAATAACAGCAGCAGGAGCAAAGGCAGAAGCTTGTACATGCGCCGATAAGTGGAAAATGAAATAAATATGCATGAGTAGGGCGGAGAAAAAAAGAAGAAAAAAGAAAATCCAAGAAAATAGAGCGTACAAATGAGCAATAAGCACACGAAAAGTATAAAATAAATGAAATAACGAACGAAGCTATGTGGCATGGCATCTACATATTTACAAATGACCAAGTTGTACACCTGTGCCACAGCAACAAATAAAGTAAAAGAAACAGAAAAAAAAAAGTACGAACAGGACACATCGAAAAGGTTGCTGCAAGCATAGCTGTAAGGGGACATATACACGTAGGCGGCAACATCGTCTAAAACCAAAATTGTAGAACAATTAAGCAAAATCTAAAAGCATACTTTTAGCTATACAAATACAGAACGCCAAAGCAAAGCCAGTGCAGGTCAAGCGATTATTGTTTTTCTACACTGAAAATAAAAATTATGGAAACTAGAATAAAGCCAATTGAAACGTGGCTTTGTTAAGAATAAAGATAGACTCACGATGCTAGAATGTATTCTAAAGAGTATTTTGATATTTTGATAGAAAAGCGTTTAAAGACACATCCATGACATGTCATGCATAAACGTCTTCAAGACATATCATGCATGAAGTCTTGCAAGATATGTCATACATGAGTTCATGCAAGACATGTCATGCATGAAGTCTTGGCAAGACATGTCATGCATGAATTCTTGCAAGAGATGTCATGCATGAAGTCTCTCATGACATGTCATGCATGAAGTCTTGCATGACATGTCATGCATGAAGTCTAACAAGACATGTCATGCATGAAGTCTAACAAGACATGTCATGCATCACCTCTAACCAGACATGTCATGCATGAACTCTAACCAGACATGTCATGCATGAATTCTTGCAGGACATGTCATTCATCAAGTCTGGCAAAACATGTCATGCATGAAGTCTTTGATGCCGATTCTTTCGATACAAATTTTGACATGCTCCTTAGTTTTGATGCTACAAGTTTTCTTGTCTCTATTTTATGAGGACTCTAAAGAAAGCAACAGCGGCAAGGCATCATTTTTGCCAAATGCTGTATCAGTTAACAGCATTAAGATGCAATGTTGCAACTTCTAAATATTCCCAAAGAACCCAAAAGGCAAAAGCCAATTGATTTTATTTAATTATTTGTATTTCTTAATTTTATAATCAAATATTTCGGAGAACCAAAACCAAAAACCAATTGTTATATTGAACAAATAATTTTATAAGTGTACAAAGTGTCAAAGAGACGAAACGAGACGAGACGCGGCGAGACAAGTGAAGCATGAGTAAACCAAGTAAAGAGCAAAAGGCAACACACAAAAATTTATTTGCAAACAACAAAATGCCAAAGTGCCATGGCACTCGTAGATCTACAAAGTACCACAGAGCTGGCCACTCGACGAATGTCCTGTCAGACATCCGTTTGGTATTTCGTTTATACGTTTGTTCACTCTTTCATTCATTCATTCATTCATCCATTCAGTTCGTTCGTTTCGTTTGTTCACAGTTTTACAAGGATATACTTGCAATGCTCCTTTCAGACAGACAGACACTCAGTCAGTCATTCAGTCTATTTGTCCATCTGTCTCTCTGTCTTTCTGTCTGTCTGTCCATTCGTTTGTCCTCTATCTTTCTCTGTGTGTGCGCAAAAGTTTTTGCGGTTAAGTGTGTGCACGTTAGTTTATCTGTTTGCTCAGCAGTGCAGGTCAATATCACTAGCGAACAAACGAACAAACGACTTTGTCCTCAGCTCCTAACTTTCAATACGAGTAAGAGAAATGTCTAACTGCAGGCTTGAATGGAATCGAGTCAGCGTATTAATCATTCTGACGCAAAAAACGGGCGACATAAATTTCTTTAGCAGTAAATACAAAAGTTCGAAAAATAAAAAAAACAACAACAACAACAATAAAATAATGGCAAAGTGCACCTAAAATTATGCAATGATTTTTTTTCAATTGAATTTAAGTATTTAAGCTGTGATTTAAATTCTTATTAATAAACACTCAAAGTAAAAAAAAAAGTTTTATATAATCGCAACATAATAACAATAAGATAAGTCTTTGTTAAGCATAAAAAAAAAAAAATCATTTCAACCAAAATAAAATTCATTTTAAATACAAAATCTTTTCGATTTGGATTGTATTTGACTTTCTTAAACTTTTTTCATTTTTATTTTGCTTTTCTTTTCAATCCTAAAACTTTTTCATTAACAATTTAATTAAAGAAACAAAATAAAAAAAAAAAAAAAAACCAAGGACCTTTTTTTCTTAAGCAGTTAAGTATTTATCACCGTCCAGCAACAATCTTATTAAAAATCGAGTCATTGTCAATAGGGCTAATTAAAAGGGAACAACACTTGAAGAAAACCTAAAAAGTATTTGCCTAAATCAATTTAAATATAAAAGTCAAATTAATGTTGAAATAGGCGTTTGGGTTGAAAAATCAAATTGAATTAGAATTTAGTGAATATGAAAAGCAGCATTGAAAATGTTGTCTATCAAAGCATATCTGTGGTGTTACACAAATCGTTAGAAAATCTTTCGTCGGTTGCTTTGAAAATCGCTAGAAAAATTAATCGGTGTCCCAGACTTTCGAAAGATTTCCTTTTTTAAAGACAGTTTTGCAAAGCTCTCTAAAAATTATTTAGGCTTTTGTTTAAAAAGTTTAATAATAATCGAGAATTAATTCAACAAAATTAATACGGATACCTTCCGAAAACAACAAGGAAAACCATCCACTTCGGATGGACCGAAGCGCATATAAACGCCACACGAAAATTTTAATAGCTTTCTTATGATCATCAGTGAAAAATTAAAACATTTCGTTAAGGGGAATGGGTAGGGGTGTAATAACCGATACAACCTAGCTTTAGACACCATGTTAGGGTTCATATAAGCAGCAACTGTATGTAAATTTAACCTAAAACTAAACATTCGTACCAGTTTTACAATATTTTTCTTGAAAAAATCAAACAATGTGAGGTGAGTTTCTAAGGGAACTGTGGTATATACTTACAAAGGGTAACCCTAGAAGTGATTTACCTAATTTAATAATAACAATTTTCATACAAAAACTTTATAAATGGGCGATAGGTTTGCTACATCTTAAAATGGGCGTGGAATCTTGGTTCTGATATACTACTTAGGACCAAAAAAAAAAAAAAAAAACAGAAGAAATAAGTCATTTCATACAAAAACTCCAAAATGGGCGGTAGATTTTATGGGAGCTCTCCCTAAAAATAGACGTGGCACTTTGGTTTTAACACTTAAACTGCTTACGGCTGACAAAGGCTTCGAATTTCTGGTCAATATATACAGACGGACGGACATGGCTGGATCGACTAGTCTTCTTATGTGTGACGAGAATAAAAAAAACTTATATGGATTTTTAAAGTAAATCTCAAGTCTCATGGTCACGGATGCAATTATATAAGGTGTAGCATTTTACAACTATCTCTTTCTATTTTGCTGCCATAATTTGGTGTGTTTTATACTATATGAAAATAAACTGTGTTTTAACTAGAGTGAAATTTTTTTATCTCACCCTAGCCTTCTGCGAAACTATATAGAATACAATAGAATTAAGGCAGCAAACAAATGCGGAATACTACACCTAGCATAATTGAACCATGGACAAATCAATTTTGAGAGTCTACCAAATGCCTAAATTACTATTTGGACGACGTATATTTTTAGAAACATGTGATTTGATAATTGCAATTGCATCTCTTAAACGGCATTCTTCTGTAAATTGTGTGGGGAATATGAGAATCCCCACAGCAACCTCTATTAAAGCATTATGGTATATGGTAATTTTACTTTAATTTTAGCTTAAATCGCAAAAAAAATATTTGATAAAAATTTATCTTCCAGAAATGTACAAAAGAAGGCCATTTCGCATAAGTTGGCATGTCTAAATTTTTGGTTGGTTTCGCACAAGACAAAAAAAAATAAGTCGCCATTAATTTACTATAAATGCTAGACCAATGCAATTTTAAATAGTAATAATGAAAATACCGTATTTACTAAAAAACTCAATCAAAAACAAAAGATATGAAACAAGACCAATAACCAAAGAAATTTATGCTTAAACTTCAAATCTCTTTTCATTGGAATTGTCTTGAAAGCGATTTGTATGACATCCCACATAAAATATAAAATCTCAAAAAGTAGGCCAATATAAAAATATTTAATACTCTTCTTAAAGCCACTACTTACAGACATGCTCCAGTAATCGAAATCGCAAGAACTTTGTTATTTAATTTTTAAATCACAAATTTTGCTGTTCCGAAATATGCAAATCGCAAAATTTTATACGATTTCAAATCGCTTGTTTAAGTAAAATGAAAATTAATTGAAATTTTAAATAATTTTTTTCTATTTATGTCAAAGTTTGGCAAACAGAATATTAAGAACAAATAGCGATTTGCTCAAACCGTTTGTGAACTTTTTGAAACCGATAATTTCAAAATGATTTTAAGTGCTAAGAAGTGCAAAATTTTAAAAACACAACAAAGTATATCGAGCTAACAGGAAATGAAAATCAAAAACAAATTTCATGTTAACCAAAATATTTGTTTTTGTTTAACTAGAACAAACATCTCATCTATCAAACCACTCACTCACTCTCATAAAGAGAAACATTTTCATAATTTTTTTTTTCATTCGAAAATTTTTTTTTTTTTTGTGGTTTTTTATTACTTTGTTCAATTTAAACTGAAATCCTGTAAAAGGATTTTGTTTTAATTATGTTGCTTTGCTATACAACAGCTGTTTGCATTTGCCTATGCGCCTTACGGTTTTCAACACTCTTCATCTATCTCTCTCGCTCGCTCGTCTATTACTCGTACACCATTTTTTACTTTGTATATTTACACAGCTGCATGTGTGCCATGAAGTATGCTTTACATTCTGCTTTTTTATTCAACGATCAGCGTGTGTTGCACACTGCACTCCGCTGCATACCGCTTTGCTTCGTTGGCCATTTACAAACACAAAACGCGTCAGCTTGTTCAGCGTTTTCAACTTGTGATAACTCCATAAAACGACGACAAAACACACACAGATATACACCACATCCTTTTGTGTGTGTGTGTGTTTGTGTGTGTGCTATCTTTATTTGCCTCGTTTATGTGCATACATATTCCAATGCCTTCCCGTCGTCTGCGTGCGTACGTATATGCGTGGTGGTGGGGGGTAAAAAAAGTGTTCGTTGCAGTATTTCGCACCTGCAGCACTGGTGAATATGTAAAATACATGCAACATCGTTTCTTGTCTTTTTTTATTCCTTTTTTTTTTTTGTACCTAGATTTTTTTTTTTTTATTTTGTGTTTTGCGTCATGACTGTGAATGCGGCGAAATGCGTTTTTCGGCACTTGAGGCGTTAAAAATAATTTCCTTTTACGAGTTTTTCTATCTTTTTCACTATGTGTACTCTTCTTCTTCTTGATTCCTCATGTGTTTTTTTTTTTTTTTTTTTTGTCGCATGAGATTTGTATAGCGTTGCGAAACAAGCTTAAAGTTTTGTTTGACAAAACTTTTTACCCGTTTCCTTTTGTTTTTTCATCTGTTTTTTTCTTTTTTTTATGGTCCTATACGGTTGACGTTTATATGTGACAAAGCGGCTATAGACACTTTGTATCAAAATACAGACACACTGAGTACTTTTAAAAGTCGACCAAATGCGGTGTAAGTTGTTGAGTGTTAACCGAAGATAGCCAGTTAAGATAAAACGAGATAAAATAGCAATTTCGCTATCAAAAAGGCAATTGGTTTCATACAAAATGCATGGGACGCTGTATTTGAAAATAAAAATAGCAACATCAAGTCTGGCTGTTTCAATGTTATCCTTATTTAAATTTAAATGAAATATTTAGTTCACACTTCTGGGTTAGAACTTTCTGTAACGCTGATACTTCTCCTGACGTTCCGATGGGCCTATCGCTTTTCTGTCGTTTCACAATCTTTCAGCAAATTCAATTCTCGGAGTGCTATTATGCCTCAGGATGAATGGAATACATACTACATTTTGGAGTCGAACTATATTAAACAATTTTTTTAATTCAATGTCCAGCTTAGATTTGGTAATGTGAGTTCCCAAGACCTTGGTTGTCTTCATCTAGTAGATGAAGTGTGCCTATTGTGGGCATCCTTAGGCTTATTGCTCACAACCAAAAGATATGTACCAGTGAATAGCTACATGTCTTAGCACGTTTATAGAAAAAAAAAGTTTAAAAAAAGTTTAAAAAAAAATATAAAAATAATGGACATAGTTGTGGGCACCCATGAAAAATCGAATAAAAATGAAAATATATGAAGAAAAACTTCCCACAAATAAAGAGAAAATTAAATTTTGTTTATTTTAAATGGCTTTATTGGCGAAAGATATTAAAAGTTATGACCCATTTTCATATTACTTATTATCTTCGTAATCAGAAGAATTATGTTTGGTGCGGTTAGTATGGTTAAGTTGGTATTTTGTAGCGCTTAGTTGATGGTTTGATTCCTTTCTGCCTTTTCGGATGGGAAACAGTCGCTTGTCTAGCTGGTAGCCCATATCCGATTACATTAAGGGTGCCCACAACAGGTTACCTTAGAGTGCCCACAAAAAAAGCCACTCATTTTTTAAACAGACCAAAAAATTTTGTGGTTCCAAAATTTTTACTAATTACAGCACTCAGATCTGTATGATATACTTGCTGTTCAAAGATATGTCAGGGTGCCCATCAACTAATGGGGTGCCCACATGTGGCACATTTTGCTTATAGTATGATGCACAGCAGAGATGCAGTAGATCTGGGCCCAAAAGCAATAGTTCATCTTTGAACTCTTTGTTTAGAGTCAAGCATTACAATCAAGCACCACGTCATCCAGTTCGGCAAAAAAAACGAATAGAAAGCTAACGTTCTATAGACGCATGTTAAATGTATTTAAAAAAGAAACATATTACCCATTTTAAAAATGATAAAAGTTTACAACATTTTTTGACCGAAACCTAAGAGATCCCCTTTGGAAAGATAGCCAGTTAAGATGAGAAGATTATGTTTAGCAGATTCATACGTCTTACTTATGAAAACGAGCAAATCAAGTTTAATAAATATTTATAATTGCTTTTAGATATTTTAAAAATTTTGAATTTGTCGAAAGTTCTGGGTTCTCATGGACGCTTTTAATAACGCTTGTAATTGAATAACGTCGTGAAGAAGAACTAAATCATTCTCTTGATGTATAGTAATAACGGAAAAAAAGTTCCAAAAAAACAGTTTGTTTTTAGGATTTTTTAAGAACCTTAAGAGAAAACTTTCCTCAAAAAACTTTTTTCCGGTGGCTATTTTTGGAATATATGGCCCAAAATACATGGGAAACTATCTATGAGAACCATTTAGGCTGTAAACTAGTGTTAACTCTTACAAATGGATTGTAACGCCTTAAAAGACATATTGAAATAAAACAAGACTATAAAGTATTTCAGTCAGTCTCAAGATTTCATTTACTATTTAAAAATCACAAGTAGGTATTCCAAATAAAATTTAACAATTTTAATTCCACAAAAAATATAAAATATTTTAAGTTTATACATATTTTCGAAGAGTGAAATACAAAAAAAAAAAATAATACTACCGGGTGCAGTTGAAATAAACACACAAAAAAAAAATTGTTTTAAAAATTTCAACTTAACTAAAATCACAGAGCATGAGAATTCGAAAAATAAAAAAAAGAAAGAAAAAAAACTGCAGACAAAAATACATAAATCTCAATAGAAATGACGCGTAGGCACGAGAAAACAGCAACAGCAGCAAGGATATGTAAAATACTTTATTTATGTAGATGTATTTGTCTGTCCGTCTGACTGTCTATTTGAGTTTGTGGGTCACGTAATTAGAAGCGACAGCAGCAGTAAAAAATAAAAAAAAAAAAAAATACGACAACGACGACGACAAAAGTAACACAACAATTGTGCAATAAAAAAGCAAAATCTAAAAAAATAGATAGGAAAAAAAAAAAAAAAAACTCAAATGTGTAAATATTTATATGGCTTGAGCCTGTGCAAAAAAAAAAAAAAAAAAAGAAATCCTGGCCTAAAATAAAAATAGAAAGAATTGCACAATTCTGCAAAAACTAGAAAATTTACACAGCACTGCGCACGTTGGAGACAACAACAACAACAAGTTTGCAATCTAACATAACATAACATTCACATGTTCTAACTCTTAAATTGTATCTATAAATGTATCTAGCAATGTCAGCAGCGTATACACATAGTTCGTGCCACATTGCGTATGTGTAATATACATAAATTGTAGCAATAACGTTTGCGTAATAAATATGAAACATAATTGAGTTTGTGTGGCAGCAATCTGTATTTATGAGAAACACAAAACTAGATATGCATATTCTACAGAATATTTCAACTTCAAATTGCATACACCACACGTAAAGGTAGCAAATCCTAGCAAAAATCCTGACAGCCAATTTCTAAAGTGAAAAACTTTAAACAAATCCCCTGATTAGTCTTAGCCGCAACAATAAGTCCTGCCGTGCTGTGATGTGCTGTGTTGCAAGATGTTCTTTCTCTTGACTCTGATGTTTCTTATTGCGGTTTCTCTGTCTTCTACACACAAAAACACCTTTTGTCAACTCTGAGAATAGAAATAGACAGGACATTTTTTTTTTATTTTTCTGCGTCAACATTTTCTCGCAAAAAAAGGAAAATTTTTCTAGCTTTTGAAATTTTTTTCTTCTACTTTTCTGTGCATTGGAATTGTGAAAGTTTTTAAAACATTTTCATGTTTTTATTTTTTTTTTTTTCGCACAGCAAACAGCAATCAGTACACGCCTCAAAGTCATTCGTAGTGCGTAGTAGTGGCGCAAACAGGACACAACACAAATCGAGAAGAAGCAGAAGAAGAAGCAGGAGAAAACTGCATTCGTCGAAGTCGAAGTCGTCGAATGAGTAAAAGATTTGAGAATTGTACGCATCGCTTGACGCTTGCCAACACAACAATAGGTATCCAAACTTATTGTTGGCTGTTGGATTTAAGTGGTTCGTCAATAGCAACAGCGACAACATCTGAGAATTGTCGTATTGAAGGCACTGAAGCGCAGCTGCACTTTGTTGATTTCTTGATTAAAGAGAGCGGCGTGCGGCGGTGCATTGTAGTTTATGCTGCATTTCTGTGCTTTTTTTTTTTTTTGTATCTGATTGCTACTTGTCAAAGAAGGAAATTTTCAATTTTCACTTGCGTTCATGCATTTCATTCATTCAGTCATTTTTTTTTTTCATTTACTTTCCTGTTATACACGGGGATGATCTAATAGATTATCGAAACAACATTGAGAATCCTAGTTTATAGATAAAGTAGCTAAGAAAACGATCAATAGCAAATTCAGTAAACAGAATGGAAAAATAAGCACGCTTACTACAAATTTATTAAATTTTTATCAAATACCAGCCTAATAAATGGCGTTGTACGGGCATTTTGGCTGCTCTATCGTCTATTTTCCGTATCTGCTGTTTTTTTTGTGCGATTGCAGCTATTTTCGGCGCCATTTTTGTACCTTTTTTTATTTATTTATATTTTTTTTAGTGCAAAGTTTCCAAAATATGTTGGGGCTGCTATGAAAACATACAAAAAAACACTAAAAAATACATGTTTTTTTATTGCTGGGGCTAGTATAAAAACTCACAAAAAAAAAAGAAAAAAAGTTAATTATATGGTAAAAAACAAAAATCGACAATACCTGACTAAACACCACTATGCCTAAAAGTGCATTGTTTTACAGGTGCTTAGTTAACTATAATTGCATTGATGCTTGTTCAAATGCAATCGATTTGGTACTCATCGATTGGATAGCTTCAAAGTCCATAGCAGACATAGAATAATTTTTACGTTTTTATTGTGAATTTGTGAACCGTTGTGAATTTCGTTTTGCTGTTTCGTTAAATACTTTCAGAAACTGAATTAAAAATTTAACAAATTTTCAAGAGAAATGCGAATAAATGTTGATTCACCTTTATTTGAATTGCATATTTAGAAGTCTGATGAGTTTGATGCAATATTTTCATATCAGACTTGTTCCATATTGCTTTCTTCAGGTAAGTATGGGGCTATATCTACAATTATGCTGAGGACACATTCTTCGACAGCGGTTGACGAATTAAAGGCAAACATTTTTAATACTTACGAACTAAACTAGAAAACCCCAATTGGTGTATAAATAGTTTCGATTGAAACTTTCAGACAACTGAAGTCAAAAAAGAGTGGTATATTTTATGTGTTGCTAGCTATCTCTAAAAATGGCGTGGTACCTTGGTACAATGCGAGTATTTCTTCGCAACTTGTGGAACAAAAAGCAAGACAAATTCTATGTCGGAAGATTCCTCTGCTTTTTTCAAAAAAGCCGAAATGGAATACATGTTCCGTTAACAGAACAGACGCAAAAGAAACCTACTGTACAGCCGCCAAAGAGCGAACGATAATATCCGCTTTATGGAAAAAAACAATGCGTTCAAACTATCGGAAAAAGAAAAGTCTGAAGAAACCAGTAAAAAAAAAAAACGTATAAAACGTATAATAGGCGTTGTAGATGACAGTAGTGAGAAGGCCAGGAATCTATGGATTCTGTGGAGATTTAAGGTTTGGACGTGAGAGAGAAACATGACCGTAACTCTTCGAAACTCTCCTTAAATCCTGTCTTTTTGTACTGAAAATGATTGATTCAGAGCGTAAAAATTCCACAGTTTTCCGTCTTGGGACCACAACTAAGCAAATAGCGTAAATTGCCTATGCTTCAAGTTGTTCTGGTTTTTGTACTGATCTTCATCGCCGCTCTCTCAGCCCCCAACGCTCTAATCGTTTCGGCTCTTTTCCATTTTGCTTCTCAATTTTTTTTGCTGTCATTTTTGTACTTTATTCTTTTTGTTTGCAGCGAGATTAAAATATGTTGGGGCCAATATAAAAACATACAAAAAAGCACTAAAAAATACCGGTGCCCTTTTGTCTTCAATGCATATTTGCGCAAAATGCAAAATATTTTTATATGGGAAAAGTGGAAAAATAAACTTCATGAATGGAACGAATGTGCAGTATATTATTTTAGTGGTCTTGAATCATATCATGCATTATTGCCATTCAAAAGAAACTGATTTGATATTTATCGCATGAATGGTTTCAAAACCGACAGCGGACATAGCAATATTTTGTACTATTTTATACATATTGATTTGTTTTTTAGGGGCTTTGCGGCAAGGTTGTGGTCATGTGACTGTAGGAATAAAAACTTGTATCATTGTTTTAACTTTTAAAACGGTTTTATAATAATTCAATTGAACCTCGAATGGATGAATGAATTAAGGAATGAGGGAATTCAGGTAAAATAAAATCTGCAACGTGCAACTCTATTTGTGTATAATTCTAAAGATGTGTGTAAATGCTTGAGCATAGATATATTACTTTTTTTTTTTGTATGTTCTGCTATACACAATTGTCAACGTTACGTTACGTTACATTACGTTACGTTGCGAAGGCAGTAAGAAAAGTGAAGCGAAGTGAAGTGTAGTGAAGACAGCAACACTCATTGTGTCAAGTTCGCATTAGCTTCTCGAATACACACACACACACTCACAAATACATATTTACACCGATTGCATTACTCTGTATTGCATATTCGATTCAACAACTATTCCTATTTCTTCTTTCACTCTTCTGCACACAGCTAGTATCCATATGTCTTGTGCATTGTTGATTGTCTTTTGTATTGCGTTACGTCGTACTTCAATCTAAATCTTACACACACATACACAAAGGTACAAAGAAAGAATAAAGAGAAGAAAAATAAGGCTTTGGCTGTGTATAAGGATACGCGTAGCTGACATGTGAAGTGTTTGGTGTCGTCACAAGTGTTAGTTGAGCTCACTCACTCGCTCACTGCTGCTGCTTTTCGACTTTCAGCTTAACAGTTAACAGCAGCAAAGAAAAAGAAATAGAAATGAAAGGAGAATGAATGAATACGTGGTAAGCGTAAGAAAAGCAATTCCGTGATTTGTGATCCTGGTATTTTGCTTTCGATTGGTTTTTTACTGCTCATGCTTTATCGTTCATTTTTGTCGTTGCTTGTTGTTGTATTTTACAATTTGAAACCTTTCATACAATGTAATTTTCTTCGCATTTATTTTATTTTCCAATTGTTCCTTTTTATTCCGTTTACCCTATTTATTTATATATTTTATTTTTATGGTTTTTGTTTTCATGCACACATTTTTTATTAAGTTGACAACTCTGGCGCTAAAGCAATGACAGCTTTTAAAGGACTTAAACGCGCGTACAGTTTCCAATTGGATTTCTTCTTCTTCTTAGTCATCGTTTTGAGCCAAAAGCAAAACAATTGACTAAGAATGAGTTAAAATGAATGCCAGAGAGATTATCAAATATTTGCACACGCCAAACACACACACACACACACACACACTCAGAAATGCGGACAGACATAAAGCAACATATGCAATTTATGATTTCTGACAGTTGGCAACACACGAGACGACTGCAAAACGCTGTGTGCAATGTTGCCAACAATATGTTAGTCCTTTTTGCTCATCATTTACTCCGAATGCCAAGCAAAGACCAAAGCCGCGACAATCAACATTTAATTCAATAAATACGCGACTACATTGCGCGCTAGAATAAGAACGTCTGCCACGCCCCTTCCCACCAGAACAGAACGCTTTTGTTATAGTCAACTACAGTGCACTGCAAGCGTCATGCTGTGCGCTTGACACAATTGCTACCAAAATTTGCTACTGCAACTTGGCATGCAAAGCGTCACACGCGGCGTATGCGAATTTATTTATTGGATGACAATCGCCTCCAAGTCGGTTTTTTTTCTCTTACTTCCTTTCTATTTTTTTTTTTTTGTTTTAGCGATACCTGATAAATTATGATGATTTTTATTTATTTCTTCAAATTTAATTACTTTAGAAAATGTATTTGTTTTTTTGAAAAAGAAGCCTAAATTGTAATTGTATCTGCAGCTAAATTTTAAAACATTAATTTTACCTTAAAAATTTATTAAACATATAGTTTCGTTTCGATGTAATGTACAGGATAGAGGACTTACCTGGAAATAGAAGAAAATATTTAGGATTAAAATTTATTTAATTTATTTAGCTTCATTAATCTACTTCAAATTAGTTCATACAAGAAAATAGACGAAACTTGCTGCGACACTGTTTTGGAAACTTTTCTGTGAACCTTTCCCAGGGACTATTGTCGGAGCTTAAACATATATTGGCTAGTCCAAAAAAAGGTTCATCAATGAAGAAAAAAATTCAAAGTCGCAATTATTTGTTTAAAATAATATTGGAATATCAGGATGCATACTCAAATTTTAAAATATTACTAGTCATTTCTTAGTCGGGGCAAATGGCAAAAACACTATAATATTGTATATATATATTCTTGAAATCTGTCTATCTGTCTGTTTGTCAAACCATTCAGAAGTGTCGCAGACCATCAGAGCTGTCATACAATATCTCTTTTGGTTCGTTTCAAATCTCTTCTAATATTTAATGAAATAAAAATTATAATTCACAATTAGTTCAAACATTATTTAAAAAATGGAATACAATAGGTATGCAATGTGGAACTAAGTTTTAAAGGTTTTTTTTTTCGCTTTCGAAACTTTATTGTAAAAAATTGGTACAATGTATTTTATGGAAAATACTGCCCATCACTAGCTATAACAATTTCCCACTTTCTGGCATAGCATGGATTCCGTGCCGAAAAATGTATCGAACTAATTTTGGTTAGCCGGTTGGGACAGAACTTCCCAACCGCCAACATCTAGATAGATTTTTACCAATTGTGCTACGTGCGGTCGAGCATTGTCTTGGTGAAAAATGAATGTCTCCTGTCCGTTGTTGCCCATTCGGTCCTTTTTTGTGCAATCGTTCGCTTCAGTCACATAAGTTGTTGTCTATAGGAGTTCGTAGTATACGATTCCCTTCTGGTCCCAACAAACGAAGTGCCATGCTGCCATGAATTTGGCTTTGGCTTCGATGGTCCAGGTTCGCCACGCTTAACATACGCCACCTTGCACTTCGGATTGTCGTAATGAATCTACTTTGTATTGACACGGCGTTCGACATTCCCTTGGTTTAAGGCACCCAGTTTCCGACCTTCTGAACCATTACAAAGGCTTTAAACCGCTTTGAAATGGATGATGGGTCCTACCTAGCGTTGTCGCAAATACTTCATGGGTTTAACACGGGTCTTTGTCCAAAATTGCCTCTAATTCGGAGTCTCCGAAGGTTGGTGGGCTTCCTTCGCGCTCCTTGTCGGTTGTGTTAAAATCACCACATTTGAATCGTCGGAATTCAGAACGTTAGCGTCACAACATTCGATAACTTTCTGCTGCACTTTTCTTCAGATGGAAGCAAAATAGCCATGCTTCCCGCGAATGAAGATTTGTAGGCACAAAAACTGACATAGCGACTATGAAAAATTAAAAAAATTTTTGTCAACAAAACAAAAATTTTGCGATTTTCGATTTTGTATGTTCAGACGATTTTCAATTATTCGTGCTCCAAAACATTTGTTTGTTTGACTATCGGTCACCAAACCTTAAAACCGTTATCGGTCTAACCAAATCGCACATTCTTGTTGATTTGACTAAATTCTCTGGTTATTAAATTTAGGCATGAGTGGGAAATATTGATTTAAGATTCAAATTTAGTATCAATGAGATTAAAAAGTACAAATATAAACTCTATAAATATATGTTAGGGCTAACATTAAAACATACTAAAAAAATACCAGTTTTTTTGTTATTGTAGCGTGCCCAAAATATTTTGGAGAAAGTTGTAATCAGTTTTTTTTGTTTATATTTTTTGATTGCAGCGAGTCTCTTAAAATTTTGGGGCTAGCTAATTAAAAAAAAAAATAAAAATAAAAAACAAACCATTTTTGTTAGGAAAATTAGAAAATCGACTTCCCAATGAACCGAATGTGCCTAATTCATTGTTTTTGTGGAATTTTAATTTACTTGCGTTGTTGTCTTTCCAATGAAACCGGTTTGGGACACATCGGTTGCATGGTTTCAACGTCCATAGCGGACATAGAAACATTTTTAACTATTTTATATATAAACTACTGTGATCAAAACGTAGTAAGACAAATCGTTTTAAAAATCCCGGGCATTAGATACTAGGCAATTTTTTTCCTTAAGTTGGTGGACCTTAAAAAGTAAATCGCAAACTTTTAACGATTACGGGAACATGACTAAATATCTAAGTTTGATAAAAAAAAAACTTACATATTAAAATTATATTTGATAAATTTCAACCTATGTGCAAATAATATACTTGATTGAACTATGTCTTAATTTGATTATAAAAATTAAAATTAGAGTACGGAATGAAGCGTACCAAGTATTTTTGTTTTCTATTTAAAAATGTTAAAAGCGTACCCTCATTATCACACTTACGCTTCTACTTTATTTTCGCTTTAAGTTTATTTTTTTACTTCATTTTGTATTTATTTTTGCCCGTTTTATTTCCAACTCAATTCCTTTTGCAAATTCTTGCTCGTTTAATCCGAAAAACTACTGTAAAACTTTTGCTCAGCAACACGTAATAAACACGCAAATCATGCAAAATAAAATAAAAAAACAAAATTAACAATTCTAAGATACTCTGCACAAATTTATGTATCTCGTATCTGTTTCTCGGAACTGTGAAAACTATTAATTCTATCTAAAATATTTAATAAGTAATTTCAACGATCTAAAAACAGGCAAATTAAAGTCGAGCAATTTTATAAAGAAGCATATACAAATATGTGCGGTGTATAAAATTCAAAATATAACATAAAAGTAAAATGAAAATCAAAAGAAGAAGTAGAATGCAATGGAAACAGAAATGAAACTCTAAATGCAAAAAACTTTTACGAAAACTTTCAGTGTAGCTCAGTTTAGTGTGTATGTGTAATGTCGAAGAGGACGACGCGGTTGTTGCCTTGGAATGGAAGTTGTTCGGTTGGTTTGGCTTGTTAGTTTGCTTCGTCGATGCAACATTTTCTACTACTAATTCCGAGGTCTATCTGACACAGACTTACTGTCGTTCTGTCTGTCTGTCTGTCTGCCCAAGTGTCTGTTGTTTAGTTTTACTACTATATTTGCTTGAATCAACTTACCAAAGCTCAACTCAACTTGAATTGTTCGCTCGCTTTGCTCGTGTTCGCTTTGAATAACCCAAAAAAAAAAAAAAAAAAAAAAAAAAAAAAAAAAAGGAAAAAGCCGTAAGACGTGAAAGAAGTTACTTCCTGCTTAGCATATGAAAATCCAAAGAAATGTCTTGAATGCACGCACAATTGTGGTATGTACAACTACAACTACCATTTTTGCTACTACAAACAACACGCAACATACTCTTACACCGATACACACTAACACATACAAACAAACAAAACAAACTAAAGTTGCTTAAGATACTTCCCCTCTTTTTGAACTCTTTAACTGTAACTTTTTCTTTTGGGGTTCTTCTTTTTGTTTCCAGAACGCAATTAGATTGAAGTAAAAATTAAATTTTTTTTTTCAGTAATTCTTTATTTTAGTTTTACTTTTTAATGCTTTTTAATCTTAATGTACATATTACCCTTTCTGGTGTTAATCAATATAAATACAGGGTGCTCCGTTCTGTTGCCATCGATGTGAAACTGTTATAAATGATCTCTCTATGTATATGTATTTGCATAGAATTTTAGTGTTGAGCAAAGAACTTAAAATTTATATAAATAAAAAATTTTAATATTGACTTTTCTCTTTTTCAAGTTTAATCGCAACAATTCAGTATTTACGACCAACACAGCATTTACACAAATTCGGAGTAACTCCGAATTTACTCCGAAAATTTCGGAGTGCTATAAATATATAGCAGAACTAATTTCTTAACATTGTTACATATGTGCATTGTTCAACAACGATTTGACTCCAATAGACTTTTTTCCTAGGGAATGCCTGAAGTGAAAAGACCAACTAAAAACCTATATATGAAGAGAAATTGCCATATTCCCAGAAATATGCTACTAAAAGTGTTGGAAAATGCCGCAAAAAGAGTAAATCTTTCCGTATTAAGGGCGGACGTTGGTACAATATCGTCTTAGGTAAAGGACAAAACAAATCCAAAACAGATCCAAATAAAGTACCGACCAAATGCATACCAAAAAGTTTTATTCACTTAAAATCATAGGGAACCACAGAATGGAACACCATGTATTTAATCATCGAATTTATAATTTATAACATGGACCAGGTTTTTAATGAATTCTATTTGGAAGACCTGCCTGGCATAGTAATATTCCCGGAAACAGCGGGGAGGTTTAGCGGATGAATTCCCAGGCCAGTCGAGGAACAGAACCCAAGAGTGCTAGGGCGCTCAAATTAAGAATCACTTCATCTCTTAAGGCAACAATTAATGACAAAATCTGAATAGCTGCAGTAAAGTTATGCTTCTTTGGCCTATGCTGACCAAAAAAACCCTTAAAAATAAACTTGCGAGACTAACAGCCCCACATCGGGGAACACGTGGCCAGATTAGGTATCCCTTAGTACCTGTGGTAGTTCTAGGAAAGAGAACACTACAGAAACGTTAGAACACTTTTTCGGAGAGTTATGAAGTAGACTAAGGCACACCGGACGTTGGCAGTCAGAATCGCTGAGCGATGTACCACTCAGGACTAAGGGCCTTCCTTAAATGTACTGGTTGAAAGGGACTGATGGGGTTTTCCCTCAGCCATCTCTATCCAAATTTAGTCCGGATTATTTTTATGCCAAACTAAATTTCTGATTTCATTGAGTGTAAAAATTAAAAACCTTCGAATCCCAAAACGTTCACAAGAGGAAATCTCTTCTGGTAAAATCTTTAATTCCGCATTTTCGAATCGGGAACGCTAATTGCCTTCAACTTTTGCCTTTACTTCTGTACACTTACAGAGCTTGTAGAATGTTACATTTTATATAGGGGCTGAGTGGTAAATAAAGTAAGAAAAATAGTTTAATTTAAAATATCTCACTAGAGTTCTGGAGAATCTTGATTTAATTTATTATAAAATATAATTTCTATATTCAAAAATTGATGACTTTTCTCCTAATTATGGAGTATAAAATTTGCTGCATGTTAATACTTTTAATTTTTAATTTTTACACATTGCTGCTCTCCTTCGAATATTTGTTGCTGCTGCTGTTGGCTTAAGTCGTTACCAAAAATATGCGAAAGTTCATGATATAAACTATTTCTCGAATGATTTCTGCCATGGAAACGACATGTCTCCACAACAATACGATTAAATTCTTCCGGTTGATCAGCCTGTAAATGATGTCCTGCATCAGCGACAATTTTAATTTCAACGTAACTTCCGCACGCAACAACTTGACTTGGTAGCCAAGTTTTGAATCAACCCATGAATTGGCACCAAATATGAAACGTAATACCAATCGAAGGCATCAATTCGGTAATACGCAGCAACATTGGATGCTTTGCAAATGCAAAATATTTTGATATTGTATGAAATGCAGCCTCACCGCTTGGCGTTGCAGCATTACACTGATGTATATATTCGGTTAACATGTCCAGTTTATTGCCAAGCAACGGTACAAATGCTTCGAAAACATCAGCAGTGGTGACGCGCAGCAAGTAAGCACCAAATGGACCAAATGCGCGCATTAACCAAAACGGATTACACCACAACGATATGGCACCAATAATACGTACCCATAATGGTACAGCAATTGGCAATATTTCGGGACGCTCCGTAAAACCCCACGCATCGACGAGTATAAGATGTTTTACATGTTCTGGATAATTTAAGGCATAACTTGTTGCTAGAAATGCGCCCATTGAGTGTCCTAAAAGTATAAAACGACGCAAATGCATTTCACGACGCCATTCCTCAAGTGATTCGATAAGTTGTCGCTCACATAGCTGTGGATCATTGGAAAATTGCGGACGTGACGAACGTCCAAAACCAAGTAAATCAATGGCATAAACAGGACGTTCACTGGCAAATGCATCAAAATTGAGTAGCCACAATGCAAGACCAGCACCGAGTCCGTGCAGCACTACAAGCGGCAATTTTTTTCGATTCAGTATTAAAACTTAAAGTCCAAATTTGATCCGCATTACCAACAACATTGCCAATATCTATAAAATAGCCACGATGCGAAGTTTGCACATAGGACAGTAAAAATTTTTCGGCTACACGTAATTTTTCCGGTGAACTTAGGGTCCAATTAATGAGGGCTCTAAGCAAACCCAAACGAGATTCTTTATTCTTGCTTTTAATAATTTTGTAGTAATTATTCCCTGCGGCATTTTTTACTTCATAATTTTCTTGCGTTTTAATTGTTTTGTTTAGTAATGCAGCGTTGCTGGCAATATCCATATTATTTATTTAATCCGAAATTTTTTTGCCAATAAAAATATTTTAAAAATTAAATTTTTTTTTTCCAAACAATCTTAAATATGTCAAATTGCTTTACGGCGCACACTTGTAAAAATTGACAAAAATCTTTTAATCAATTTATCAGTCTTAAACTTTTCTTTTAAGTTTCCCATTTGGATTTTTTTCTTATTTTTCTTTTTATAGCAAACTCATCCAATATAAAAATATCACAATGCTAGCTATAAACATGCCATTCATTCACATTCATTCATTCATTTTGTTTGTACGTTCATTCTAGAGTTTATGTTTTTCTGTTTTGGTCGTCGTCGTTGTTGTTGTTGTTGCTACTGTTTCATTTTGTAAAAGATTTTTCAAGCGTTACGCATTTGAGCGATAAATGCTCGCTCGTTACGTGACCAGCTTACTAAATCAGCGTTCAAACATGAAAAAGTGGCAAACAGTTTCAAACAGCCAACAGCTACGAGTATATACGAGGAGTTTGTAGTATATGCAACGTTCATGCAGCACATTCATTCATAACGTGAGCAGCAGCAGCAACATTTTGCCAGCCACCAAAACTGACGACGACAAAGACAAAAATGCCACCAACAGCGAAATGCTCAACGCTCTTTATCAAAGTCATGAAATTATTAAATTAAGCGATAATTTGTGGCAATCAAGTTGCCCGAAATGTTATTATTTTTTTTATTTTTTTATAAGTATTTTTTTTTTTTAAAGAGGATTTAGATAAGTGAGTAAATACATACACATGGAATCTTAACTATGGAAGTTTTTGTTTACACAAAGATTTTCTGTACTATTCTGAAATAATTTCAAAACGCATAGTCATACCCATTCCATTTCCAAATAAAAAAAGAATACGTTTAATTAGTGTTGGCAAAAAAATAAATCCCTTTAAGTGATTTTTGCACAGTAATTCAAAAATCAAACTGTAACTGAAAGTAGTGATCGGTGACTTTCTTGTTCCTCAGTGAACGTTACCAATTTACAAATAAATAATAGAATACGTTTATTAGTGTTCCGTGATTTTTTCACAGTGATTCAAAAATCACAGTGTCACACTGTGACTGAAAGTAGTGATCGGTGATTTTCTTGTTCCTCAGTGAACCTTACCCATTTACAAATAAGTAAAAGAATACGTTTATTAGTGTTACGTGATTTTTTCACAGTGATTCAAAAATCACAGTATAACACTGTGACTGAAAGTAGTGATCGGTTATTTTTCTTGTTTCGGAGTGAAGTGTTCAGTTATCGGCGATTTTGTGTCTCACACTTTACAAATAATGAAACTGTTCAGTTATCAGTGATTGGTGCTTTAATCACTAATTGTTCATATTTGCTGTACAAATTCATTAATACATTTGATATTCACTTGATTCGTTAAAACGTGTAAGTCACTGAAAGCGCGGCCTATTAATGTGTTTGAATGGTGGAAGCAAGTATGACTAACTTAAACCGGCAATTGCAAAGGAAGCCACCGAGAAGACAATTGTTTTTCATAAAGAATATTTTCTGTGCAATTTCAATTTTTACAAAAACAGCAGTGTTTTATTTTCAATGAATTAAAACAAAAGTCGGTTTGTTGTTTGTTGTAGAAAAACAGTTCAGTAAGCGGCGATATTTTGTATCACTACCCCCAGTGAACCCGATCAGTTGGTAAATATATCTTTTTTCGTGTACTGCGATTTAATCACTGTTTGCAGTCACTGTGATTTTCAAGTAGCAGTCGCTTATCACACTGCAACTCACAAATCACTCATTTTGCCAACACTAATGTTAATAGCACTTTTTCACATGTTTATCCCAAACAAGGTTTATAAAAGGATTGTGAGACTTTCAGTGTTGTAAAATATGTACGAGTATATCCACTCAAGAGAGAAAACGCTGTTAGGAAAATAAGAACGATTGTACTTGATCGGATTTGGTATAAAGCACATTATGCTTGAATTAAGCACAATCGTACTTAATTTCAAAGGTATCAAAAGCTAAAATTGCAAAATGACAGATTCGTAGATATTGTTGCATCACTTGTTTGGTTTTTATTTTTTCCTGTTTTTGATATTAGAACGAATGTACTTGATATGAGAACAAATGATCTCACACATACGGTAGCTATTCAATTGTCATTTTTGATCAATAGGTGGCTGTTTGCATCTTAAAATGGTAAGAGATGTATATGTAAGCTAATATTTATAAACATACTAGTCGAAATACCTGGCCTTGCTCTGGTGTCGCAAATAGTTCTATTCAAATGTTTTTGTCACAACTAACAACTTTTCCCAGCGTCCTCTTTTCCAATCAATCATACTTTTTCCGCTCTTTAATACCTAGTTTCAATATACTCCGTACCCCAAATGTATGTATGTATGTATGAATGGTTGGACCGATTTTGGATTTCAACATTAACTAACCATCATCACTCCTCCTGCACCTTGCCATGCAATTTTATGGCAATCGGTTTAACTCGTTATCGAGTTATGGAGAGATAATTAACATGTACACTTCTTTTTATATACATAGAAGAAGAAGATATGTAACATTTATGTTTTAGTAGCATATATAGTAGGAATGATCGGATTTTTATCAAGTATAATTCGTTCTTGATATGAGCACAATTTATTCTCAATTCGAAAACAATTTGTTCTTCAATTGAGCACATACCGAAAGTGGTTTTTCAACTTAAAAAATGTGATTGTTTTGAGAACATTGTGCTTGATTTAAGAAAAACTCAGCTAACCTTACTTTTAGACACGGATGTATTTGAATTGAGCATTTAAAATGTTTTTTTTTTGTTCTTTCTAATTTTCCTTTTGAATTTGTATAAAAATTGTAACAAAAGAAATTAATTCCGTTAGCCTTGAGTTTATTTATTTAAAATATTATTTAATTTTTTTCCATTTCTGCATTTGCCTGCATTTGAGTGCATCTTATTTCCTCAACATTATTATAAATTTTTTTTCACAAAAAAATTTTTATCGCGATAAATTTGTACACGTTTAACACTGTTTACAGCGCAAACATGCAAACACTCAGCTCAGTTCAGCTCAACTGAACTCAACTCAGTTCAGTTTGCTTTCAAGTACGAGCGCAGTGGACAATTGAGGTAGGAATGCAGTAGCAGCAGCAACAGCTAACTTATAAAGGCAACTGTAGCAACTAACATGATAAAACGAGTCGGCATGTTATTCTTGGAAACTGAAGCGTGTCAGCATGCAGCGCCAGTCGGCAGCAGTCAAATATTGAGCAAGACAAGCAGTAAATATGTTGCAACGAAAAAAAAGAAATTAAATAAAAACACCCCGCGTATCACCGTGACAAAACCTAAGGCGAAGGGCAGCAAAGTACAAGTAAGCGCATAATATCACGTGACATAGTAACAACGGCAACAACGGCAAGCAACAGCAACATGCCACACACTCGGCTACAATCATTTGTTATTGTTGTTGTGTTTGTTGTTATTGCTCCTGTCGCTGTTGCTGATATTTTAATATCAGAAATTTTCTTACAATTTTTGTACTTTTTTGGTACGCTACATTTCAGTGATGCCATTTTCGTTTTTTTTTCTCTTTCGCACTGTTGCATGGTAGACTGTACAGAAATTTAAAACAGTATACAATGTGTATGTTAGAAAGAGAAAAAAAAACAAGCGAAAATGGCATCACTGCTACACATATGTAACTTGCCTTACTAACGTTTTTAAGTTAATTAAACAAATTGTGAATTATAAAACAACATTTAAATTTCAAAAAACTTTATAATTCTTATAAAGTTTAAGCATATTTGACAAGTCCATCTCCATATACAGTTTATCATTTTTCTAGTATTTTTTGTTTAACAATAATTGTTGTTAAATTGTTTTTAGTTTTATTTTCTACATCTTTTTCTTCATCATCATCATCATCGTCGTTGTCCATATTCAGGAAACTATGTTTTGATGGAGTTTGTCCGTTGTTGTGGTTGTTTTCACAACAAGCTGATCCAATTCAGCTGCTAATAATGGTTGAGTTACCATTAAATCTGGCGTATCCTGTGATGCTGTTGGCGAAAAAGACGTATCTTTCTGTGGAGTTTTTTCAATATCGCCGAAGAAACTAGATGCATTGTAAAGTTTAAACATATTTGACAAATCCATCTCCATGTACAGTTTATAATTTTTCTTGTATTTTTGGTTAACAATAATTGTTGTTTAATTTTTTTAAGTTTTAATTTCAATGTTTCCGTTTTTTCTGAAATTGATTCCGCTACTGCTTGCTTACATAATCTTAGATTACTTGGATTTGTTCAATAGAATCGTACATTGTTAGAGTGAGATAAAAATATTTCACCACAGTTTACTTCCATATTGAATAAAACTCAACAAAATGTGTATGCACATTAGAAAGAGACAGTTGTGGAATTTATGTAATCTCTTGACCATAGCTTTTTTTATACTTCTAACTAAAAAAGTATTTAGGCAAAATTAGAGACTTGGGTAAAATACAGGATCTGTTTATAATTCCAACACGGTTGATTCTACAGCACTTAGCTATAGTTAAGTTTATGGATTCAAAGTGAGAAGCCGTTGTGATACTTAATAATTACAAAAAATATAACCGGTATGTGCTACGATGTTAAACGGGCGTTTCAGCTCTTTTCTGTTTCGCATGTACTGTTTTTTGTTTTTACAATTGCAGCTCTTTTCGGCGTCATTTTTGTACCTATTTTTTTTTTTTTTTTGATTGCAGCATGACCAAAATACGTATGGGCTAGTACTAAAAAATACCTTTTTTTTTTTTTTTTTGGTATTGCATCGAGGTCGCAAATATAAAAACAAACAAAAAACACTAAAAAATGCCATTTTTCAATAACAAAAACATACAAAACAGTAAAAACAAATAATTGTGTTTGAAAAGTGGAAAAATCGACTTCAATAATGAAACGAATCTGCATAATGCATTATTTTAGTGGTCCTAAAATATCCTTGCATTATTGCCTTTCCATTGAAATCGGTTTGGCATTTGACGCTTGTATAGTTTTAAAATCCATAACGGACATAGAAACATTTTAACTATTTTGTATAGGTACTATGTATGTATTAATCAAGAAACTAATAAATTATTTTTTTACCATTTTTTGAATAAAAATTATTTTGAGTTATTAAACTTTATTTAAATTTTTAAAAACTTATAATTCTCATATAGTTCTATCAAAAATGATAAAACAATATTCAATTTTTTCATTTTTTTTTTTTTGTCTTTAATTTAATTTTTGTTTTTGTTTTTCTTTTCCAATTTTTCGAAAAGCTCCGATTTTTAAGTCGTCTTCATAAAGTTCTTTAGTCATTTCGAGGTCTGTCAAGAGAAAATTTATGACTTTTAGATAAAAATCCTCTAGCTTTGTTATGCTATAACGCCCTTTCTCACACTCTCTCTATCTCTCTCTTTTAGGGAAAGGTTAATTTGACAATTTGATCCCAAAACTTTGAAAATAAAGAGTATCTAAGCTTCGATATTATCGAAACTAAAATTTTTCTTTAAATTTTCGTACATTTTTCGTTAATTCTTTTGTTTCCAAAAAAAAAAAAAAAAACAGAATTAAAATGCTTAGATTTCAATTATTGTTAGCTCGCTGAGCTATTGTTCGCGTTAATGTTTGGAAATTCATTTTTTTGCTTTATTTTGAGTGGCAGCTGCTGCTGCTGTTGCTGCTATTGCTGCAAGAAAACGGTAGCCGAAGCGGCAACAAATCTTATGTAGAACAATGCACATGAGAACTTGCCGCAAATGAACAAAAATGAATGCATGAATGAACGCTTGAATGTGAGGTGACATTTGGGGGCATGAGGTGCTGATTTTAATTTTTTATTTTTTGTCGAATGCGGCTTGAAAAAAAAAAAAAAATGCCAAGAAATTAAAAATTAAAAATCACAGACACAGTTGAAAAAATTGAGTCGAATCGCTGAGCTGAACTGAACTGGGCTACATCGCACACTAGTCTAGTCTTGCATGCAACATGAGATTTTCATTTTTTGTATTTTTTTGGAGCACTCAACACGCTGCAGCAAAATGTCTTTCAATTTCGTTGCTCGTTGTTATTGTGCCAACAATCAAAAAATTGTATTGCTGTCGAGGAGCTCAACAGAATCATATCTTGATTATTATTATAGTTGATGTTTGCTATTGTTGTTATTTTTTTTTTTTTTTTTTATAATGCAAACGTTGCATGCCACATGCGCATTTTGCTATTTCATTCAAATTCGGTGATCAAGCAAGGCGCGAGTAAAAACATCAGCGTTAATTGCTTTTGGCATCTCTCTTAGTTGCGCATTTAAATGTGTTTTAATTATAGACAACATGAATGATAGTTTAAAGCCTAGACAAATGTTTAAACAAACAAACAGACTGACAGACAGACAGACAGATGGACACCTGTTCTCTTTACAAAAGCGAAAGGAATGAGACGGAATGCATTTTTTGATGCACAAACGACCTTTACCTCAATAAAAAAAAAAAAAAAAAAAAAACATTTCGCATTCTTTAGCGGCTTATTTTGCTCTTTTGCTATGGCAGTATCTCATTTTTAATGCACATTTATTTGTCATTAACCTGTCATGACAAAAGTAAATTCACAAAAGCAGCAACATCAAAAAGATACAAAAAAAAAAAAAATGATACACACAAACAAACAAGCAACAAAAACATATGTACACGCACATTGCTGACATAAATTACATTTGTCAAAGACTAAAAAAAAATTAAAAAAAAAAAAAAAAATAAAAATAAAAATTAAAAAAACCATTTGCAACAGCATAATTAAAAATTCATTATACGCCGTGTGTTGCGAAGCAAACGAAAAACATCGAAAAATAACTTGAATACTCAAAGACATTACGAGCAAATGCAGCAGAAACGCAGCACAAATGACCTTGTAAATAATTACAAACGCTAAGAACCTATGACCAGATGTGTCTATCATGTTGCATATTGCACTGAGCGAAAAAATATGCATTATATTCAGGGCTGCAAACCACTAAAAAATTGGCAGTGGTTCGTTTTAGAGGTTCGCGATGCCTTTGAACCGCTGGTTTGGTTCACGAAGCATTTTTAGTCAGTGTCGAACCACAATTCCGCTCGGTTCAAGCAGAATAGTTGACATTTGTGAGGTGAAATTGCATAAATTCACCATGACATGCATGTTCAACAAAATTTGTAACCAAATTAGAAAGAGACATTGGCGGAATATAAAATTTGTAATTGCTTATAAATTCAGGAATCTCGTGCTATTTTACTTACATCTTCTGGTATATTCATCGTACTTAGCGTTCTTCACCGATTACAACGCAACATTCAGATTGATTGATTTTCCTTTAAAGTTGAGACGGCGAACTTAGAGCAAAAATATAATATTATTGATTTTTTATTTGCTGAGATGAACTGAGAATCGGAAAAAGGATCTATTTAAATGTATAGACCAACCCCTTCCCATTAATATTATTACGCTTTCGAGAACTTCTATTAATATTTCGCATATACTTCGTCATAAACTCAAGCAACTTCCTCACGTAAATAAATTTAAGAATTTAATATTTAATAAAAATTTATTTAAAAAAAAATGGAGAACCGGTTCGAACCGAAGCACTATTGCCTCTTATATGGTTCGGTTTTTGGTTCAAAAACATTTCCTTTTAGAAGAACTGGTTCGGTTCATGGTTTAGAGTAAAAGTGGTGCTTCGGTTCAAACACAGGTTCGATTCAAAACCGGTTTCTAGCCCTGATTATATTAAAGAATATATTGCAAACAAATTTCTCAAGTTTGATTACCACTAATGACTGACAACCTCAAAAATAAAAGGAAAGTATTTTATTGTGGGCATCCTAAGGCTTTCAGCTCATAACTTTTGGCTGTAAGCTTTTAGTGAAGTGGAAGCAAGTTAAAACCTTCAATGAAAAAAAAACATTATTCAAATTTTAATAAAGTAAATTAGGTTTGGGTAAAAAAATATGTTTAGCCGGTTGTGGGCACCCTTGAAATATAAGAAGAACAACTACTACAAATAAAGAGACAATAAAATTTTGCTTATTTGAAAGCCTTCACTTCCGTTAATACTCTTTCATCCATACTCTAGTTTATTTGGTAGGGTGCCCACAACCGATTACATTAGGGTGCCCAAAACCAAAAAAGCCGGACACTTTTTAAATAGACTCAAAAGCTTGGTTATCCAATTGTCATATACTATATTTCACCTGAGGATGAAAAGTGTTGTTAGATTTAAAAAAAAAGTTTTAAAAATACAACTTTTATGGACAGGGATCATGATCGTCGATTGTTGTTGTTTGAGCACAATGTGACCTGCCAAACTTTCAAAGTGCCTGACTATTTGAACAAACTAAGTATAAAATTATATTTCTAATTGTGCTCAGAATTACATCTGTGCAATGTTGCAGTTTTGCACTTTTACAAGACTTTCTGAACAGCCAAATTTTTTTTCACAGCTAACAGTTGTTGAGGCCTTTAGTATTTGAGTTCTTTCGTTTGCTCACTGAAATTTCATTTTGAAGACACAAAACCATGCCGTTGAGATGAAAAACAACTCATTGGCAACGAAACATTACTTAACGAGTTATTCTTTAATAGATTTGATTTGCATTGCCTCAAAAGAAACAATGTTTTCGTGTTTCCCCAAAACGTTTTGTTCTTCAAATAAGCCTATTAGCCATTTGCGATATTTTAATTTCAATAAAATAAAAGAAAAAATGTCATATTAAAAACATAATTTTTTTTTTTTAAACAATAATTGCAACATTTGCTCAAAATGACATCAACGACATAAAAGCGAATACGGGCAACAATTTGTTGCAGCGGCGCCAGTGTTGTGTCGCCATTTTTGGTTAATTTGTGCAACAAGCTTGAAACGGACGCGGCGGCAGTTGTTCTCAACTCAACGTCAAAGCCATGCAGCAGCGCAGCCACTGCGCACTCGCTTGTTCGCTCGCTTGCTGTGTTGCCTTTTTGTTGCATGCGGACGAAATTTGTGGCTCAAGTCATTATTACTCCTTAGATGGTGCACAAATTGCATGCTGCTGCTTGCCCATTGTTGGCAAACAAACTGATAACTTGTGACGGACAAGCCCGAATATTATATTATATTTATGTACATAATTAGTGACATATTAATAACTCATCTACGATAGTTGTATGTATAAAATAAAAACAAAAACGCAGAAAAAAATCCATAATCAGTTGCATTAGATTCGAAATACAAACTTGAAGCTGATTCGCAAGCAAACCCTTAAAATATCAAACTAAAACGCATGAGTGCACAACAACATCAAAATAGGCATAATTAGCAGCCAACAACATCATGCGTCACTCACTCACTCACTACTCACATTTAGTCATTTAAGCATTCATTCAGTCATTTCATTCATTCAGTTGGTCACTTAACCAGTTCCAAACATAACTCTCGGTCTCTCTCTCTAATGTAGTAGTAGGTACGAAAATTTGCAGTCGTCAACTCCACATCGACACGACAAAGTATTATGCTTTCTAGCATGCGGCAGCTGGAAAATGGAGCCGCAGTAATTAGTGCGCCTTTGCTTTGCCAACGTTAAAAGTTAAACTTGGTCTTTGCTTGGTCTTGGTCATAAAACCGTAATAAACCCAGAGAGAAGGCAAAAGTGTGGTTCAAAAATAGTAGTAGTAGAAGAAGAAGAAAAATAGTAGTAATAAAAATAAAACTATACGAAAAAAAAAAAACAACAACGACATAAGTAAGTAAGCACTGCGGACTGACTGACTGACTGTATGTGTGCGCTTTATGAGTATTACGAGAGTTGATACATAAGTATTCATTGTAGTTAATAACAACAACATTGTGTAAAAATTTTCATATACTAATTGTCATATACCAGGAAATTTCTTTCTTGGAAATCTCTAAAATAAAATCTCACTGTCACAGAACTTCGAAAGATTTCGCTGTTCGAAAACAGTTTTGCAAATATCTTAAAGGAGTTGTCATCACACTTAAATAATTTTATAGACTTTTGTATATTTTTCATTTCAAATGTTATTTATATATATTTTTTTTTTTACCCAACTTTAAAAAATTTAATGTAAAACTAAAAATTATTTAATCATATATTTGTGATTATGTTTTTTTTAAATTAATTCCCCAATTGCCAAATTATTCTGATTGCATGACAACTCTGCTTAGTGCATTGCTGTACATACACACAACATATGCAAATATATGCTAGCGCGGGCAAAATATCGATTACATTGACGATACTTTTACTATTTTTAAAACTATAAAGTGTTAATCTAAATACTATTCTCATTTTTGATATATTTTTCGATAATGATAGTTTACTTATCGGTCATGAAATATCAATGATCAACTATCGATTGCTGAATTAATAATCAATTTCCCAACACTAGCACGCATACATTTCTTAAGCTAGCCTACCTACTCAAATTATTTATGTATCTCTAATAAAAAATTAATTAATTAAAAATTATCTCCGAAAAATATGAAAATCTATTTCGCGTAAGTTGGCATTCTTTTTTGTTTGAATAGTTTTGCCTGATAAATTTTTTTGCAATTTATTTAAGAAAGATTTGTGTAAAATACGAATTAAATAATTGAACCAAAGTAATTTTGAAAAGTAATGATGCAGTGTATTAAAAAAGAATAAAAAAACATTTAGAGATTTGGTAGAGCTTTAACCAAATCTCGAGCGAAAAAATAGAGATTTGAAAACAACAGCCATGCTCTCGTAATCGTACAAATTTTTCGATTTAAGATTTAGTTAATTTGCACGATTTCAAATTATTTGTGCTTGGGCAATCGCAAAAGGAATTTTTCATTTCCAAAACGTTTCTTTGCATTGAACACGAAAAAAACTGCTATCGGTTACAAATTATCGGTCTAACTAAATCGCAAATTATTTTTTATTATATTGATTTAAATTTCAATATTAAAAAGTAGAAAGACCAAATCTATAAACATAACAGAATAAAATAAATTAATTTTTAAATAATCGACAGAAGCTTCTTTGTATAATATTATGCATTTACTTTTTATTTCGCTTACTCGAATTCACAGATTTGAAATCGGAAATATTTTACGATTTGCACCAAAATTTTCGATTTAAAAAGTAAATAGTTAAATTTTTACGATTTCGATTACAGAAGCATGACTAAAAGATATTTGTGTGACACGTTGAAATCTCTTTCGGTTGGAATTTGATTGCTAGAGATTTCTCTGACACCACTCAATTTTTTTGGGTTGAAACTCGGCTGCTAGAGGTTTCCCTAACTCTCCTGAAAGAGAGTTGTGTGACACCTTGAAATACCTCTTGTTTGGAATTTGGTTGGTAGAGAATTCCGTGACAGCCCTAATATAGTCAAGAATTTTTTTATACACATTTATATTTTTTTTTCCACTCCCATCAACTACCAATCATTGCACCCTCGTATTCATGTGTCTATATACATTATATGTATATGTGTGAGTGACCACAAAACGCAACAAAGCAGAAACAAGCAAACTAGTACTGTGAAGCTTTAGCAGTAACTGCCATCGTTGTTGTTGTTGTTGTTGTTTATGTTGAACTTACATTTGTATCTGCATGTTTTTTTTCTCTGTACTGTTTCATAGTACAACGGTACGTATGATGTATGTTCAATTTTATTGCGGTTTCATATGCATATGCAAACAGCAACAACAACAGCAACAAAATGTTTGTCCTTTTTCCCTTTATTTCATATTTTTACTAGCATTTCCCTTATGTATTTATTTCAACGCTGTTTTAATTTTCTTCTCCTTTTTTTTCGCATTTATTTTAGATTTCTGCTTGGTTGCATATTTTGATTTTGTTGCACACAGAAAAAAAAAAAAAATATTCAAAAAGGGCAAAATAAACCGAGTCAAGTAAAAACCCTGCACTAATTACAAACAAGTTGCGGTTTCGTGCATCGTTGACAACCAACGACTTTATCGAAGTGTAATATTAATTTAAAAAGGTTTTCTCTATTTTTTGTTTTTTTTTTTTTATTATTTGACTTCAAATTAAATTGTTTTTATTTTTATTTTGTATTTGTAAAACATTAATTAATGTTTGCTCTTTATTATTTTATAGTGTCATCAGAATTATTTTAATCATTAATTAAAAGTTTATAAAATTTAGTTATAAATAGAAAATAATACATAGAAAAATTGATACAACTCTTGTACATGTTTTAACGTTAAATGTAAAAAAAAAAAATAATAAAAAAAACTAAATAAAAAAAAAAAAAAAATAAAAAAAAAAAATAAATAAATAAATAAAAAACAAAAAAAACTAAAAAAAAAAAAGCTAAATAAAAAAACAAAAAAATAAATAAAAAAATTAAATTAAAAAAAATACATATAAAAAAAATAAAAAATAAATAAATAAAATATATAAAAAAAAAAAAAAAAAAAATATATAAAAAAAAAAAAAAAAAAATATATAAAAAAAATAATAATAATAAATTACTAAAAAATAAAAAAAAAAAGTATTGATTTAATTTTTCTTCGTTAGAATCAAAGCTTTTATACTAATCACACGCATCGTGGTGTGGTCAGTGATCTCACTAGTTGTTCACTTTGGATAGCAATTGGGATTCAATGGTCCAAAAATAAAACACAAATTTTAACTTAATTTCAATTTTAAGTTTTAGATTAGGCTATTTTTTTCACAAATGTTTCGATTCAAAGTTCTTTCAGAGTAGCAAAAATGTCGAAGAATCTAGATTCGAAACTATTCGATAAAACACGGTTTTCACTGCTTAGTTTTTTGAGATATTTGATCAAAAATTATTAAATTAAAGATGGTGTATGGACCAGTAAAGGTACGCAAAACTTGTTGCTTGAGGTCTTTGATTTGTCGTTAATAAGTATGATGTCTTATTTAAAATGTGACGTTAGATTTGATCTACAAATTTGCGAATACAGTTTTCAATATTTTCCAGGATTGGTATACTGGTGCGCTGTTCTGTGCGAATCTGAGTCAGAATTATTCAAACATTAAAAAAAAATAGTAAAAAAAAAACTATTTCCTTTTTAAAGTTTTTTGGTTTAATCTCGAATACCATGGGAGATGGAGAAATTTGGAACATAAAATCGAAATAAATATATATAATGTGTACTCGAACGATTTTTGAACGCAGATTTTCGCATTCGAATTGATTCCTCTACCATGGATTTTTATGACAATGTAACCTTAAAGAACTTTGAACTAAATCAGGTTTTTTTAGTCAAATGTGTGACAAAAAAAAAGGTTGCAGATCTGGTCGTGTAAAACAAAACTGTATACTTGGAATTTTTGGAAGACTTCCAAAATCTGGATTTATGGTCAAAAACTGATTTTTCTATAATTTTACAATATATTGGATGTGAAAAAAATTCGAGGAAAAAAATTGTGTTTCCCTTGAAAATAAACACAGAAGGGATATTAAGTGTCATAACACTCTATACATATAATGTTCGAAAGGTCCAATTTTTCCAAAACAAGTTAAAAAATAAAATTCGGTTCGAAGTTGGCTGAGTTATAGCCCCATAAATAGAAAAGAAAATTATAAGTTTACAGTTTTTTACTCGATCATACTCACAATCTTATATATACTATAAGACTTCCGAAAAGTTTTCGTTTTTCCCCAATTTGGATTGAAAATAATATTCATATTAATATATTCAGATTAATATCTTAATATCTTAACCTAATAAAATGCTTAGAAATATACAGACAGACGGACAGACAAACGGAATGACAGGCGGACAGACAGACAGACATGGTTGATTCGTCTCGTCGAGCTGATCAAAAGAATATATACTTTATGGGGTCTATGTGTCTCCTTTTCATACATTATAAACTTTTGACAAACTTAATATGTCCTTCACACTATGAGCCTTACTAAAAGTCAAAAATAAAATCAAGACAGATATGGCTAGATCGACTCGCTTCATCGAGCTGATCCAAGTTATATGTACTTTATACTTTATACGATGTCTCATTTAATGCGTTACAAACTTTCCGACAAATTGAACATACCTGTGTACACTATATGTAACGAGTACAAAAAAAAACAATTAGATTAATCGAACAAAAACTTTTTCAAAGCGAATTTAATTGCTCGTTAAATTAAAAATTCATGCAATTGACGTCATCTGACGATTTAATGACACCGAAAACAGCACACATCAACGCTTGCATTCATATGGAGCATTCCAATTGAGACTACTACCAGATTTCGGTAGTATTTCTGCAGTTCAAAATTTTGAAGAGTTATGAAGTTGCGTTTTTAACAAAAAAATTATACCAAAATGATTTTCTTAAAGCATTAAACTTTCAATGAGATAAAAAATAATAGAATAACCTTCAAAAACAAGTAAAATACTCAGTGTTTAGGTTGTGCAAGCAACGTCTTTAAAGCAGTTTATAATTTTTTTGGTTTGGCTGCATCTGGAATATACCATTTCAGGCATTACGTATTTCTTTTTTTTATTGAATACAATAAATCCATGCGGCATAGAAATTATATCATACATTCAGAATTTATATGTACAGCTTTTCTACATTAAAGACAAAATAAGAATGCAAACATTTTAAAGCAAAATAAATTGCATACTGCGACGTGAACGCTTTCAAATTGCACATACAACGCGCGCAACTGTCACACAAAACACAAATAGAAAAAAAAAAAACGATTAAATGCGCTTTTAATTAAATGTAATTTAAAATTGTCTAATTTTGTCATAATCAAAGGCAGCAGCGCAAATGGCAAAATGGAACACAAACGAAGCCATTTTATAAAGACAGCTGGCGCACGTTCTACGGTTGAGATACAATATTGTAGACAACAATTTTGTATTATTATTTTTTTTTTTTAGAATTGAATGCAACAAATGCAAGTACATAAAAGCAGATACATTTAAATGCATTGACGAAAGATATAAGTTAAATTTTTAGTTAAATGAAAACTTTTGTACGCTTTAAAAATATAGGTACTTAGAGATACATTTCTTCACATACAGATACATTTCTTCAGTTACAGATACATTTTTTTCAGATACAGATACATTTTTTTCAGATACAGATACATTTCTTCAGATACAGATAAATTTTTTTAAGATACAGATACATTTTCTTCAAATAGAGATACATTTCTTCAGATACAGATACATTTCTTCAGATACAGATACATTTTTTTCAGATACAGATACATTTCTTCAGATACAGATACATTTCTTCAGATACAGATAAATTTCGGAGGTTACAAACTACTCGAAAAAAATGTAGTATTATTTTTTTCATATAAATTTTTACTTCATTTGAAGAGAATTAAAAATTATTCGCTCGGTCAACGAAAGTTTCACTAAGTGCCGGTAGGGTCCACGTTTTATTGTTGTAAATACTATTAGCGAAATATTGGCAACATGTGTCATTGTTGTATATACTATATACCAATATATACATACATATATATTTGTATCTATGTACAATATCAATGCATTTGTCAAGCTGCTGCTGGTGTCAAGTGGAGGGCAGTGCAACAGCTGTGTTCGCGTCAGCAACAGCAAAGCAAATGCACTATGGCGTGTTTTTAATTGCACTCGTTGGCAGTGCTCAATTTAAAAATTATTTTGTCATGCACTTACACACAAACGCACACATACAACATATATGTATCTAAAGATATAACATATGGGTACACACACTGGCACATTCAGATACTCAAATACTCAGATACATAGTTACACAAATTGTTTCGGTATCTGGCTAGCGCAATTTTTTCTGCATTCGTTTTCGGCCACTTTGTCACTTTGTGTGCTGCTGCTGCAATTAAGCATGCGAACTGGTATTGCAGTTGGTGACTGCATTGTACCTTTTCCCTGTTAGCACCCTATCTCCCAATGCTACTACTGCTGCTCATTAGATTTGCCCAGCGGCGTCACAATGGCTACCAGGCAGCAACCATTACGCGTTGAATTTATTTTTTTTTTGAAATAGTTATTCCCCAGAAAGAAAGATAGATGTAGTACTGAGGGCATGTTTGGCTGCTTGGTTGGTTGGTTGTTTGGTTTGGTTTGGATAGTTGGACGAATGGATGGATGGATGGATGGATGAATAGATAGATGAATGCATGAATGCGCGACTGCTGCACGGTTGAATGATTGTGCCCAATGTCTCTTTTTTTTTCGTTTTTTTTCTTTTTTTCTGTACGTGACACTTTCATATATGCGCGCGCTGTAGCTGCAAAATTCCAATAATATTGAAATAATTGCACGAAAAATTTTCAAGTTTGATTGAAAAATTGTTGCAATTTGAATTGCGCTGCCGCTGCTGTTGCTGCTGCTGCTGCTGTTGCTTTGTGGCACAGCTGAAGCATTGTAAAGTATTTAAAGCACATTCAAGATGAGCCTTGCTTTTGAGTGTTTTCAACAATGTAGCTGCTACTTTCGCAACTCTCAGAGCAATCATCACGACCTAGTTATAAAATATGTAAATATTAAAATCAATATGCATACAAAATTTTGTCATGTTTGTTAAAACGTTTTGACTTTTCGACCGAAACGAATATTATTATACTCAGAATCTATTTTTATTTTGACTTTAATATTAAATGTGCAACGAAAACAAATAAAAGGAATAAAAATAAAGTGAAATAAGACGCGAGAAAAATATATTTTAGTTATTTTAACATCCTTATGGAGTAAAGCAATCATAGTCCCAGAAAAATATTTCAATCTGGCTTGAATAGGACAAATTTTAGGGGAAATGTGCAGGATGTGGGCACCCACGTAGTGGTGGGCACCCTTAGATATCTTCGTTATGGATTAAAGCAATCATAGTCCCAAAAAATTTTTTCAGTCTTGCTCAGATAGGACAATTATTATGGGAAATGTGCAACATGTGGGCACCCATTTAGTTGTGTGCACCCACACATTTCTTCGTTATTGATTAAAGCAACCATTTCCTATGAAAATATTTCAGTCAGGCTCAGATAGCACAATTATTAGAGCAAGTGTGCCACATATAGGCACCGTCCTAGTTGTGGGCACCTCCACATATCTTTGGAAAGCAAGTAAATCATACTGATTTGAGTACTGTAAAGCGTGTATGTCGACAGTACACTGTTGTTGAATTGAAATCAAAACAAATCTCGCATTTACGAGCTATCAGAGACCATAATAAAAATAATGTAAAATAAAAAAAAACAAGGAAAAACGTTAACTTCGGTGGAACCGAAGCTGAAATACCCGTTACATGGGCGTGGCGTCTTGGTTTTGACCCTGGATGACAAAAAAGAAATGTTTTTACCTAATTGGGAGCGAGTACATTCATAAATAATTACTATTTTTAAACAAAAAATCGAAAAAAATCGGTTAGTTTGTATGGGGGCTATACCTAAAAATGGGCGTGGCACTCTCATTTTCGAACTTAACATAGTCGTTGCCGAGAAAAGCTTAAGTTTAAAATTTCAGCCAAATATCTTTATATCTTCATCGAATAAATCGCATAGCAACAAACAGACGGACAGACAGACGGACATGGCTAGATCGATCCGTCTCATCGAGCTGATCAAGAATATATATACTTTGTGGGGTCTCCGATGCCTCCTTCAATGCGTTACAAACTTTTTGACAAACTGAATATACCCGTTTACACTATGTGTAACGGGTATAAAAAAAGATATTTAATTTTATACCGTTTTCGAAAGGCGTGATGATAGGTGTGAAGTCCTTTTTGAAAGGTTAATGTTTTAAAAATTATGGAGTATTGTCATTGCATTTTCTAATGCTATTCCGCTTTTTATCAACATTTTTAAAACACGAAATATTTTAGTCTGTTTCGGTTGTGGGCACCCTTACGTAACCGGTTATGGGCACCCTTCTTGCTATTTCTTATACAAAGACATGGACGGAAGGAAACACTTGTCAAACCTGGAACTAAACCATCGACTTAGCGGTCAAAATATAGTGCTTCTGATTACGAAAATGATGTGAATATTGTCGTACTTTTTGGACAGTGAAGCCATTGAAAATTAATGAACTTTCATAATAATAATTTTTCTTCAAATATTTTCATTTCTACTTGATTTTTCAAGGGTGCCCACAACCGGCCCATGTTTTTAACACAAAAATTGTTGAATTATTAAATTGTTTCCTTAACTGAAAGATAGCTAAAACAACTAGTAATCCACTAGTATATGTTTAGAAAATACGCAACTGGCCTACATACTTGGATTACAGTTATGAGCCTAAAACTTAAGGGTGCCCACAAGAGGCACACATGCCCTATATATTAAACATATATTCAAATCCTGCAGCATATTTGACTAGGTAAAGCTTATCTTAAAGTCGTGCTAACATTTTCTATATACATACTTAACAGATTCCTGCAAAAGCAAACTTGTTTAGCATGAGTCTATCACGGACCATTAGCGTGTTCATTCAGCATAAAATCCATTACCGGACTCGAGTTAATAAAATTAATAAAACAACATAATAAATTTTTTCTCCAGCAGCAGAAGAAGTAAATTAAAAATAAAGATAATAAACGTTACATAACTTACACAAAAAGCAAGTCTGAATTCTAAATAAACCTTTGCAAAGCCGGATATTTAAAAGTGAATTATATTAAATATTAAATAAAAATAAGTGGCAGCTGTTGACCAACTCTTTTTTTCTCAGGATTTTGTGTAGACAATGCGCGCAATTTATGCATCATTGAGATGCGCTTAAGTGTTGGCGTAGTGATGGACATATTTTTTTTTTCTCTGCTGCTTTAGTTATAAAATAAACAGACCGAATGAACGTACAAACGATCGAAGGTCTGTCTGTCAGTCTGTGTGCCAGTCTGTCTGAGAGACATACAAACACATATTTTGTTAATATTGTATTTATGTCAGTCGGTAGGTCGCACTTTCTGTCTGTCTATCTATTTGTCTCTCTATATATCTGTCTGTCCGTCTGTCTGTCTGTCTGTCTGTCTGTGAACAATTGAAACGCAACTGAACGTGAAGCAACTGATTAGATTGCGTGATTCATGACGAAAAAAAAAAAAAACTATTTTTTGTTTGTTGCCTTCTGTTGCAGCTTTTTGCTAATGTTTGCCGCTGTTGCCAATGCAGTTTCATTTTCTCGAACTCCCTTGACGCCTGCCTGCCTGCCGGCCTGCCTGCATTGTCTATTGTTGTCATTGATTTTAAAAGGCCCCACCAAATTATTTCTTACTACTGTCTATATGGTTGGATTTTAAAGTTTTTATTCGATTTTAATTGACTTATAATATTGAAAATTGGAAAAATAAAGCACTATAGTCCCAAAGTCGATTTTATAAGCAGCAAGTTTTTGATAAAATACTTCATTTCTCAGTGTATCTATTTTGTGTTCGCAATGATTGCACCCTTATTTTATTGTAAAATTGAATTTTTTTTGAAAAGGAGCAAAAATGAGCCAATTATTTTGATATAGCATTAATCTCAATATTATTAGAAATAAATATTTGCTTTTAGTGGTTTGATGCGGAATGATGCACGCAAGTTATACTCCACGTAACTTTATGAAGCTTGGTAATTTTAGTAACAACTAATTTGTATGACAAACCAAAAAAATGGTACTGAAAACACTAAATATGAAAAAAAAGAAACGGTTTACATAATGGCTACGATAAATAATCGAACCGATAATTCAAATAAAGTTATCGGGAGAAACATCTCTTTATACATAATATTTCTATACAAAAATGTTTATATCTACGCGTTGCTCTCGATCAACCGATTTCAAATATCGGTTACATTAATCGAGAATCGATTCATTAATGAGAACGCGAGCGCAGCTCTAGTGAAAACAAGTCATTAGGTCCATTGTAAGCGTTGCTTCGATAGTTCGATTTCAATTATCGGTTACTTTAATCGTAAATCGACTTATTAACGGAAACGCGAGCGCAGCTCTAGTGAAAACAAGTCATTAGGTCCATTGTAAGCGTTGCTTCGTTAGTTCGATTTCAATTATCAGTTACATTAATCGTAAATCGATTTATTAACAGAAACGCGAGCGCAGTCATAGTGGAAACAGATCATTTCTCTGGTTTGTTTAAAATTATGAATTAGACCTTGTATTTTTCAGTTCCCTTGATTTGTCTTTTCTGTTGTTGTGTTATGTGTGTGAGTGTGTGTGTGTGTGTATGTGAAAGTTTGTGTGTTGTATAAATATTTAGTGCCTTTGCTGCATTCGTTTAAAATTGAATTTCGCTTCCTTAGCAACAATTGCTTCTGTACTCCCTCGCTTTGAGCTTTGTGCTTTGTCGCTTTGCTTTTTTGATTTCTTTTTTTTTTTTTTTTTTGTATTTCATTGCAGTATTTGATTTTTCTTTTTTTATATATTCATTTTTTTTTTTTTGCTCCCCTTTTTTTTGTGTGCAATGCAATGCAGAGATATGCGCATTTTCATTGCAAAACGTGTCCAATTGATTTGACGTTGTGTCAGTCTTCTTTAGTTCTATCTCTCTCACACTTTTCATTTCACTCTTTCTAGCTTATTGCAGCAGCATGAATGAATGCTATTGTGTTGTGTTGTTGCAACTTAAATGAAATGAAAAAGTAAACTTATAAATTGAAATGATTTCTGCATGAAAATGACTCCCCACGATTTGCTGTCACTGTCGCCAGCCAACGCTCATCGCTGCAATTCACTTTCACAAACACTGCTGCTGCACTCTTCTCTTCTCTGCACTTTTTTTTTTTTTTGCCAACAAATTTATCGACTCCGATATCGTCTTGTACGTCGTTCTTGCATTTGATTTCTTTAAATAACAAAAAAAAAAACTTCATTTTATATTGTTTTTCTGCAAGCAATAAAGATATCATTTGCTCGTAAATTAGATAAAGCTCTCATGTGGCACGCAGCAATGAAAATTCTCGGAAAAGATACAATTATTAAATAAATAAAATAAAATAAAACAAACACAAAAAATACTTTGAAATTGTGTAGGTTTTATTTTACTTCTGCTGCAACATTTGTATGGATAAAAGAAGTCTTATATAAAATAATTTGTAATAGTATCCATTATGCTTTAATGAAACATTTAACGGTTAAACGATGTAATTAATAATATATGAACGTAAATTAAATTGCTATATGTACAATGCGAATGTATTTCATTAATAGTCATCCATAAAGTATTAAAAGTTAATGAATGCCCGCTATTGATTTGTGTCTGTCATATACTAAAGTGTCGCTGGAAAAATGAAAAATTTATAACCCAATATAGGCGCTATAGTACAACGAAGCCTGGCAACAAAAAGCGATCCAAAAGGTCAATATATCCATAACTTGAAGAGATATTGCGCAATGACAGCTTCATTTTTGAAAAATATCAGAGAATGTGAAGGAAGTCTCCAGGAGATGCATAAAAAAAAACAACACTGATCAATTTAATTCAATATAAAGTAAGACTTTTTCTTATAAAGTACTCCACAAATTCTACAGTTCAGAATTGTAATTCTCAAATTCTTGGTCCAAATTCAATTCAAAAGCATTAACAACAAAATTAGTTTGCAACTTATCACTAATGATAGAGCCGTGCATCGGTTAACTCGATATACGAATATAAACAAGTCGCAACTGAGTCGAAACGATGAGTCGACTAACTTGGCCACTTCGATTTAACCTCATATTTACTTAAATAAACAGTTAATCACTGAAACAATTAAGACCATGTGATTAATCAATTAATCAAGGAGCAATCGATTTTGTGTAATCAATTGATCGATTAGTTCAAGAACTAATAATTGATTAATCAACAATTAATAATCTAGTAGTTGAAAGAGAACAATAATCACGGCACTGACTAGCAAGCGTGATAAGAAAGCTTTTTAAAAGTGATAAACAAAAAAAAAATACCAATAACAAAAAAAATAAAAAAAGGTCCTCACTTATTACCTTTTTTAATTAAAACCAAAATCATCAAATATTATATTAAATAATTATACCAAAAAATAGTTTGTGATAATCATGATTAATCAGCAACAATCAATTTTTAATTTTAATCATCAACAATCGATTATTTACAATAATCACAAAGCCCTAGAATCGATTATCCGTTATTTCGGTTATACGACCGAGCCGAACAGTTTCGATCATTCGGTTATTACTCGAGCTTTTTTTATGTTGTTGCTTTCCAAACTTACAGGCTTTTATCCAAATATATAGACTATTATTCTAGCCCATAGGCTCCTTTTCGTGGCATTTTTTGTACTTTTTTTTTTTTTTAATTACAATGGAAAAAAAAAATATGTTGATACAAGAATATAAAAATACAGAAAAGCACTAAAAAAAATGCTGGAGCCCTTATCACTTCAATATAGATTTGCGAGTAAAGAATTTTTTAATGGAAAAAGTAAAAAATCGACCATGAATGAACTGAATGTGCGTAATGCATTGGATTAGTGGTCTTGAATCATCCGTGCATTATTGCCTTTCAAATGAAACCGGTTTGAGACACCACGGTTGGATAGTTTCGTTAACTTCGGTGGAACCGAAGCTTAAATACCCGTCACACGAATCTTTGAATAGTTTATGTGTGATCATCAGTGGCTCAAATACATTTATAAATATATATTTGAAAATAATTACTTTTTCATACATTTGTTCGAAAATAATCGATAAGTTTGTATGGGGACTATGGCTAAAAATGGACGTGGCACCTTGGTTTTGTTATTGGATGTCATAAGAAGTGTTTTTACCCAAATTTGAGTGAATATTCTCATTAATAATACCTATTTTTATACAAAAATTCGAAAATGGGCGGTAAGTTTGTATGGGGGCTATAGCTAAAAATGGGCGTGGCAGCTTGGATTTGACATTGGATGACATTAGAAGTATTTTTACCCAACTTGGAGTGACTACATTCATAAATAATAGCTATTTTCATAAAAAAATCCGAAAAAAACGGTAAGTTTGTATGGGGGCTATACTTTAAAAATGGGCGTGGCACTTTGATTTAAAACACTTGAACTGCTTAGGACTGAGAAAAGCTTAAGTTCCGAGTTTCAGGTCAATATCTTTAAAACTGAGCGAATGAAACGCATACATACAGACAGACAGACGGACAGACAGACAGACGGACATGGCTAGATCGACTCGTCTCGTCGAGCTGATCAAGAATATATATACTTTATAGGGTCTAAGATGTCTCCTTTAATGCGTTACAAACTTTCTGACAAAATGATAATACCCCTCAACACTGTGTGTGACGGGTATAAAAATTATACGATTTTAAATAGACAAAATTTGAGCCCCTTGAGAAGCTCTATATAAATAATACGATAAAATTGTGAACATTTTGAAAGGTTTATCAATATGTAGATAGAGGCCGCAGCCGAATATAATGCTAAGCATTTATTATTATTCACATAGAATCAAGCATTTATATACTTTATGGATTCTACCTCAACTTTTTATATTATACAATATATTCGAAATTTTGTGATTTTTATAGGATTATAAGTAACACACTCAGTAAACTTCTAAACTTAAACAAAAAAATTCCAAAATTTGTAAATAAAATAAAAACTTTTTGCTCGATAACAAAATTATATGTCAATTATATGCAATATTCTAATTTAACTGCTTTGTAAATAGAATAAAAATTCGAATCGAATCAAAAATCAATAAAAAAATATACTGATTGTATTTGAAAAAAAAATTATCTCTAATTTACTCATGCAAAAAAAAGATAAAAGCAGCAATTTATTAAATTTGTATCCCGCACAGCAGAAGTTTACAAAAAAAAGAGAAAACGCAAATATATATTCTAAAATTTGTACATTAAAAATTAATTAATTACGCGCGAGTTTTTTACCGCACCATGATACGTTTTACTCAACATTTTAAGATACTTCAGCCAATTCGATTTACTCTACTTCTCTCTTTATACATATTTGTATCTATGTATCTGCGCTCTTCAATGATTGCGTTGAATCAGTCAACAAAAAAAAAAAAAAAAAAAAAAAAAACTCACAAAATAAATTAGAAAAGTGTTTAAGCGGATTCACCTGAAAGTGTTTTTGATAATAATAAGCAATGATATACAAGCGCGAAGGGATGTGAAGTGAAGTGAAATGAAATGTAATGGATGACAGTAAAGTTTTCTGTTCTGTGTGTGTGTATAAAGTTAATGGTGTCATATATACATATAGCTTGTATGTATGTAATACAATTTGTGGTTTAATTTAATTTGATTTCGATTGTTGTCATTATTTTGTTGTTACGTTTGTGTTGCTAATGTGTAGCTCTGTTGTTGTTGTAGTTGTCGTCGTGTCGCGACATATACAAATTGGGATTAGATTGAGTTAAATAATACTTATTGTCAGAGAATACACTGTACAAAAAATAAATTGAGCAATCAGATACATTTATTGAAAAGAAGAATATATTTTGAGTAATAAAATATCATATGCAGATCGTACTGATCTACAGTACATTCTTTAAAGCGCTACAATAAAATTAAAATACGTTTCACTTTATTAATAAAAATGTATAATAAATATTTATCTCTTAAACAATTACAGATACAATTTGTAGCTATAAGATACATTTGTGTATCTTTTTGATTCATTAAATTCGCTGATAGCGGCAATATAGCATAATTGAAGAATTAATTATTTGACAACAAATACAACAACAATTTAACAAGCATACATATACATACGTAATAGTATCTCATGTATATAAATGTATCTCATAGATACATTAAAGCAGCGAGCTATGAGATTTTTCATTTTTTGCTTAAAAAATTTATCTTAATTTGCACATTGTTTAAGTTTTCGCGCATCGCACATCGAGCAACGCGTAATCCAAAATAATCAAAAATAAATTAAAGTTAATTGAAATGCTTCTGCTTGCTTTTTTTATGGTGCAAGTAGTAAATCGAATCAATATGAAAATCGTAAACGTAATGTATCTGGGTATTATGGTAAATCAAACGCAAAAGATGCGATGTGAAAAATCGCTGCATTTTATTTACAAATCGAAACAAATATGTATTACAATACGTTGTGCAAACTGTATGCAGCAATCAAATCTCTCTCGTGTGCCATAAAATTTATGAGCGCCAGCGAATTTTTTTTATTTATTTATTTGGGATTATTTTTTTTTTTTAAATATAATTTATGTATTCGACACGTTTCAAATGAAATTCATCAGCATTAGCGCGGGTTTTGGGATTTAAAAAAGAAATCTGGTGCTCAATTAAATAACATTTTTAAAAAAAAGAAAAAATAGATATGAAGTTAATTTATTTAATGGCACAGCACAGAAGCCATGGTGGCTAGTTGGTGTGGTGTAAAAGTACATTTAAAGTGCGATCGATTCAGTAGTATGTGCTGCAAGAAGGCTAGAAGAGAAAAACCTCAAAAAAATTATTAACTGTCAATCACTGATAGCACTGAAATCTCAGGTGCAGTATGCGGCGTTAATAAAGGAGCCATTCAAATTTATGGTTTAAACCAAAAACTATTACATTTCCAGTAGCAAAAATAAAGTCCATTCCTTAAATATTAGAGACCAGATATCCCCAAGCATCATATGAATCATATTCATAATGAATCGTATTAGTTGCAAATCCACAGAAGCATAAAGATAGTAAAGCATTGCCTTCCAAGACACACTTTAATATCGTAGAAGTCTTGAAAGACAACTTAAACCTATTGTTTTTTTTTTTTTTTGCATAAGCTTGTTGTGTAATGTTGAACGAATAGTAAAAATTTATGTGAAATCATTGGTTCTCATATCATGCATATTCGTTCTCATATCATGCAATTCTTCTTATATCAAGAACCATTTGTGCTTAATAAACGAACAGTTAAATAAGGTAGAGCCGAAGCTTGAATACCCGTCAAACGAACCTTTATTGGTGACCATCAGTGGCTTCGATAAAACTTTGGGATGGTATGGAGGATGGGAGACAATGGTCTGGATACAACACAAGCTAAGACACTGCATGATACCAAATTTTAAGCTAAAAATAAAGAAATAACAAAAAATATTTTTCAAGCACGGTGGCGACTCAATTATGATTTGGGGGTGTATACATTAAAATGAAGTTGAACCCTTGGTATTGATCGATAGAATAATGCGTAAGCAGCAATATCAAAGCATTCTGCAATAGAATTTAAGAGAAGTCATCGAAAATATGGGTGTTGCCGCTAAAAAAAATGCATTTTTAATTAAGACAATGACCCGAAGCATACGTCCAATTTTGGTAAAAAATTAGATTTTAATGCAAAGATTCCAGTCCATAAAGTTGCCAACGCAATCTCCAGACATGAAAATCATTAGAATCATGTTAAATCGCAACTTGTGAAATATGGGGGTTCCGCCGAGTGGAGTGATGGAGCTGAGGGAGAGGACGAAGGACGTCTGGTACGCGATTCCTTCTGAAATAGTATGACGCTACACCCAAAGTATGCCAAGTTGCATAGATAAACTTAAAAAATCAAGAGGGATGTGAACCCATTATTAAAAAAATATTCAATAAAAATATTTGTTAAAAAATATACACAGTGCAAAAACTGTAACATTTGACATTTCTTACTCTTGAATTTCTCTTTCAGCTAAGAGAGCTAAATATTGCACTAACAAATCAAGACTAAGATCTTAAGAATGCATTACGTAGAAAAGAAAATACAGACCGTTGAAGTGAGAACATTGAACTCGTGTTACAGTTTTGCTAAAGAGTCTCAGATACGATATTTGAGAGCGTAGAACACGTTACTAACTATTTTGTTCTGTTATTTTTCAATTTAGGTTTAAGAAACTTAAACTAAGCACAATTGTTCTCAATACAAGCACATTGTGCATGAAACCAGAACCGATATGAATATTCGTGATAAATTTCGTATGTGCTTAGATGAAGTACAGCTATTCTTAGTTTTTCTAAAAGCGTTTATCTCTATGTGTACTCCATTACTTTTGAGACTGATTTATTTTTTTATTATTTTTATTATGGTTGGCTTAATTATATTTTTATACTAACTACGAAGAGTATAAATATTATAAAATAAAATAAGGTAAAACACAAGCAACTCTTTTCATTCATTCCTATATTTTTTAGGATACGAAAAAAATAAAATAAAAAATTTATAACAAAACGAAAAGAAATCGCTGTGCTTTGATAATGAATCATTGCACATACAAAAATAAACAACATCGATTTATCAAAGAAAATAATCGATTAAGCTCAATAAAGGACCTAAAAAATAAGAAAAAAATAAAGGGATAACCAAGTGTAAAAACAAAAATAAAAAGAAATATTATATAAACATTAAGGAAAATAAAAATAAAAAATGAAAAAAAAAAAGAACTGCAAATTACTTTGCTTAGCAAGGGAAACAAGTGTTTGAGCTGGTGAAACAATTCGTTTGACAGGTGGGATTAGAACGCTCAGCAAAATGCTGCTGCTGTATTGCTATGTTTGTCTGATTTGCTATATGGTTTGGTTGGTTGGTTGACTAGCAGTATACATATGTAATATAAAGTATAAATATTCTAGATAAACGTGAGAGAGAGAGAGTAAAATATAAAGTGAGAAATGCCAGGATGATGAGTGCTGTGCAACTCCCTACCAGACCAATTAGTATATATAGTGAGATACAAGTTTACACGTTAGAACATTGTATCTGCTGACTGAATGACTGACTGATGACTATGAGACAACGCTAAGGACGACGAAAACGCTAAGAACGATGACGACAATATTGAAGCAGAAGAACAAAAAAGAGTAAAGTAAAGCTATAGCGGCAGCAAATGATGATGACGAGAAATAAATGACAGGCAAAAGAATAAAGGATAAAGCATATCATGTTGTAAAAATCCATTGCAGCAGTGAATCGCGTAAAGCTTTAGACTGCAATCGCGCACAGACGCTACTGCCACTCAGCAAGTGCAACTTCATCAGTAGCAGTAGCGACAGCAGTATCATCATCTTCATCCTTATCATACACATACATACATACGTATAGTATATGTATAAGTTACACAAGGATTCTTTTTCGACAATTTATTTAGCAGCAACATTTGCGGGCGGATTGTGTTGCATACACAAACATACACAAACGAGAGAGTGTGTGCAGCAAAGCAGAAGATATTTTCACTCTGTCTCGTTCTCTGCTAGAATTTTATAAGTAACCTTTTTTTTTATCCAATACGCCATTTTGAGCTTTTTATTTTAATTTTCTTTTTTTTTTTCAATTTGTATTTAATAAAAAAGAAATCTTTTCTTCATTTTACTCATGCACCGCTGAAGTTGATAAGCGCGTTGCTATTTCATCATAACTGTCAGCAGGGAAAAAAAATTGACATGGTGCAACGTTGGCGTTGACTGAGCTCTTGCGAAAATGAACCGGGTGCGCATATTTTTTTTTTTTTTTTTTTGCTTAAATGATGATGATCAACAGCAGCAGTAGCAGCGATGAAAGCTAAAAATCTAATAACAAGAGCTTATCTAACACAAATCCAGGGCGAGTGTTTGTTTGTTTGGTTGTCTTGTCTATTCAAGTTGATATCATGAAATATTGCAAATAGATGAGCTACATTTTGTGTAAATTTAATTAAAGTCAAAAAAAAAAAAAAAAACTTTAATCTAGCTAATAAGCAAAAAAAAAAAAAAAGCTAACTGTCTATATACATAATTGAATAAAAGTTAAGCGGATAATTTTAATATTGAACATAAAACACATAAATTATTTTTATAAAAAAACGAAAAACAAGTACAAAACTTGTCTTCAAGAACCTAGTTGTATCGGAGGAATTATTAAAATAATTGTTGCATATTTTTAAATGCAATAAATAGGCGTGGCCATGTTGCAATTATAACAGCTGAAGTATTCCGCCACTGTGTCTTTCTAATTTGCTTACAAATTTTGTTGAGTATGCATGATATGGTGAATTTATATATAATTTAACCTTATATAGTACATGTCAAGTTTTCTGAATTCCTTGATTAATTTAAAAATATATATTTTTTAAAAAGCACCAAAGCAACCGTGGTGAAATTGTATAAAATTCACCCTCCAACTTAACAAATTTATGTAAGGAAAAATTGTCGAAGTACTTCATCTTCGAAAACGTTTAGTGAATTAATGCTTGACTGATGGGTTTTCCATCAGATTTGCTAGAAATGGTCGACACAAAACGGCATGCCTTCATCTTTTAAGGGCTGGTCAGAGACAAAGTAGGAGCTAAACAGTCTGCTACTCATACTCCTCATAATTGCAGTCGTTGAATTAAATACCCAGTCGAGCGGCATACCTTTCAATCAGACAATGTCTCGTGAGAATTCATACCAACACGAAAATGTCTGTCTACTGTGGTGCTTAAGTTGAGCTGATTGATAAAGATTTGTGATCCATCTGCTAAGTTGAATATTTTCTGCTAAAGATGTTCTTGTTATACTTTTCTCGAGAAATATCGGAATTTGTACAAGCTCAGCTTCGGAATTACCAACATATATTACGTCCCGAACCCATGTGGATGTATTTGCCATTGCTTGGTTATCTTGGTAACTTTGTGGTTTTATAATAAGGGTCTAGCTGAGAGCGACTTGACTATCTGGGCATTTTAATACTTGCGGTCTACTCCCCAGAGTAGCACCCTACGATCACATTTGCTTGAAAGATGCTACACTGAGAAGATAACTACTCCAACTCCTCCATCCAGTTTGGATCAACCTATGCATATATTGATGGTATAGTTTGTGTAATGAGGTGTCATAGACCTCGTCCTGTTGTCTGCAAGGGCCTTCTCGTCGCTCCCTTGACACTGTTCTCCTCCATGTTTCTCGGGGACGTCCTCTTCTTCGACTTCTACCATCAGGAGGATTCCATTGCATGGCTTTTTGGTGTGATGTTGCCCACGGGCTTACGAAGTGTTTGCTCAATCCATCTCCACTTCTGATGCATGATCCTTCTGCTAAGCGGCTTGATGTTAGCCCTGCGGTACACCTACTCATTTGTAATTCTATCCCTCCAATGAATTCGGAGAACGCTCCTCAAGCAGCGGTTAACAAACACCTGAGTTTGTGATGGTAGTGGTTACCTTCCAAGTGCAACATCCGAGGAGTAGCACTGAAAGCAATAGAATTTAACAGTCTGACCTTAAGAGTTGTACTCAAATCGTTGTTTCGCCAGATGGGAGACATCAAACCGAAAACATCTCCGGCTTTGTTGATCCGGCTGCAGACATCCCGCTCAGTTCCGCCTTCTTTTGCAAAAATGCTGCCTAGGTATGTGTATTTCTTAACCATCTCATTTTGTCGTCCATCTTGTGTTTTCCACGTGTTGATTTTTAGAAGGCAAATGTCGTCAGCGTAGTCGAGGTGCTGAAGCTTGTCAGTCATCGACCATAGTAGTCCGGTGCTCGGGTGGATTATGCCATTGCATAAAGACATTATACTTCTTCAGTAGTCTGTGACTGACGAAGGGCCTCTAAGAGGTAGCAGTATTCCTGAATGACCAAGATTTCTGCTTTGCTAGCCTGATGTCTCACTTATTCTCAGAGCCGTATTCGATTCTATCTTCTTGACTATGAGATCTAAGTGTATTTAACGAGAACGTTTAGTGCATCAGTTGGTGTGCTGCGCAGTGTATTACTAATTCAAAACTCCGCACCTCTTTGAATCTTGTTTATACGCTTTATACAGGACTGCTTGTATGTATTAAAAAAATGTGTTCCTAAACAATTATTAGGATCATATAGGAAATTTCTTTTAGACAAGAACTTTCAGTTGACTCTCTGTGAAGGTTGAATCGTGGAAACAAAAATAGAATCAATTGAAATCGATTAAGTCGTTATAGTCGTATTTATACAATATTTAACACAATCCAAAAAATCAATGTGAAAATCTATTGAACCAAAAATTTTAAAGCGCATCAATTACTCTTACAACTGTCAAATAGCAAAAATATACTGCATAGCAATCCCTTTTCAATCCAAATGCAATCACTTGTGTCTTTTGTCCAGACAGAACTACACCCTGCACGCTGAACTTCATTAAATAAAATAAATTAAACTTACATGCCACAATAAATAAAAAAAAAAAAAAAAAAAAAGAATGAAGAGGAATCACGGTTACATTGTGCAGGACACACCTACGCTTAATTAAATTTTTTGGTGACAATGAGTTTGTCAAATAAATGCAACGATGGCAGAAAATATACACACACTACTACCTACCAGGAAAGTGATAGAGTAAAGTACGAGTTTAAAAAAAAATAAAAGGCCCATACCAAATGTTGATGGTAACAACGATAGCACATATAGTATAGATATACTATATAAAACTGGGTATGTACAACAATGATTTATACAAAAATGGTGTTAAGCAACAAAAGGTGTACATCCATCCATATCACCATTATTTCATCCATCCATCCATCTATCCATACAACCATTCATTCATACATTCAGAGTACTATATGGTATATTCTTGCCTGTGACACGTTTGCAACTTTCATTCAAGCTATGTACGTCGAATCTGTCGCTTGAGTGTCATACAAACTGTGCCTGATGAGCCCAATATGTGTGTGTTGCAAGTATAAAGAAATTGATGGGATAGGTTAGGAGAGAGACAGATAGATACGATAGCTTGCTGCTCTTGAAATTACTGCTGCTCCTGCTACTGCTGCTTTTGATGCTGCTGACTGATATAGCTGATGCTGACGATGATGCTGCTGCTGCTGCTGCTGTTGTTGTTGCTGTTGTTGATGATGACGCCGAGGATGTTGTTGATGAATATGATGACAGCGCACAGACACTACACGGAAATGAACCCAATTTCGAAAGTACTGACACTGTTAGAATGCTATATATGACAACAACACAACATTGCAGAGGTGCGTTTTGTATGTATCTATTTTTTAGCTATGACAGTCATATAGACAGACAGACAGACAGACAGACAAAAAGTAAAAGAGCTAAAATTTGCACACAGATAATAGTACCGACAAAGTACTCGAGGTGTCGAGCCGTCGCATTGTGCTTTGGATATATATAAGCCTACTTTTCATGCATATACATACGTAGTGTTATGTAGTCTACATATTCTTCCTCTCTCTATCTCTCCTGTGTATCCTGTTACTCATCAAGTTTTGCCTAGCAACAGTAAAAGTCAAAGTTTTCACATTTGAAGCGTGCTTGAGGAATGTGTTTCGTTGCGGCTTTCAGTACTGTGTGCAACAAATTAACTGCTAAATTTCATAACGACATAGAAAAATGTTTCCCAAAGTGTTTTCTGTTCATAGTTTCTAGAGAAAAGTTTTAAAACCAAATGGCTGCTGTGGCAGGTATATTTTCTTACTCACATTTTTAGTGGTGCCTGTTGTTGTTGTTCCTGTTTTTATTATTGTAGTCTGCAATGAAAAAAGAAAAAAAATGTTTATTGAAAAACTGTTTAAAGACTTTGAGCTGCTACACACACTAAAAACATTTCAAAAACTTATAAAATCTTTTAAAACTAGCACCCACACAGAGCAAGGCTTATGACGTTTTGTCTATAAGTCTTTTTACGTCTAATGCATAACTACATACACACACTCATACAATATGAAAAAATGCAATATAAAAAGTTATGCTAAAATATTTGTTATTAAATAAAACACATAAAATACTTTTAGTGTACAGCAACAAAAAAAAAAAAAAAAATTTTTCAAATCTGCTACAATTTTTCAAATATTTTTTTAATTACTAACTTCAAACTTTTATTAAAGAAGTACTTCAAAATGTTATGACGAAAAATAAAAAGAAATAACATTGTCACACAACGCACTGTCGTTATTAAAGCCGCTATTCGCTTATTGGTTCGGCACCAGACGCCAGTTGTGAACGTTGTTGTAACGAACAAGAAAACAGTTAACGAAATGTCGTGACACGAACGTATTTAAGAATGGGAGAGAGAGAGAGAAGAGAGTAGAGGCAAGAATTCGACACGCTTGCGGACTCACTTTATTATTGCTTGGCCAAAATTAATCTTTTTATCTGAACAGTCATTTTTTATTTGTCCAAAAGCTTTTAATGTTTTAAGAGAGACAACGTAGACCCCAGAAATTGAATCTAATCTTGATTACCCTAACGAGCCGAACCGATACGCTGTCTGTTTATTTGTTGTACAGTAATTCATGAGTTCATGAGAGATATCTTTTTCCCGAACCTGAAGATTAGAGCAATCCCTTTAGACTTCCCGAATCACTGCAGCGTTTTTCAAGCTGAAATGAACGCTATACACGAAGCCATGCATTATCTAGGGCACCACTCAGGTAGTATGCAAAAGGGTACATCTTCTCGGATAGTCAGGCTGCCTTAAAAGCGCTTGACTTATACAATAATATACAATAACACGTCTAAAACTACCTTCCAGTGCCGCATAACTCTCAACGAGATGGCTGAGCAATGGGATATTTGCTTCACAAACGTTCCCGGTCACCAAGATATATTTGGTAATTGCAAACCAGATAGATCGGCCAGAGAAGGTACAAATTCAGTTATTCCTCCAGGGAGAAGTTCTGCAGGAATTCCCATGATCTCTCTGAAGTTGCAAGACTAGCAGAGATTAGGTGGACTACAAATCCCAAATATAATAAATCTCGAATCTAACGTGGCCAGAATACAACACTAAACGAAAAGCCCAAACTCATGCGCCATAATAGACAGACTCTATCTATGATGGTGGAAGCACTCACGGGATACTGACTGGTAAGAATGCATGCCGTCCGACTAGAGGTAGCATCAAATGACTTCTGTAGGAGCTGTAGCAACGAGGAAGGAGGAGAAGAGAAATTCTCTGCCATCAGCCTTTGGGAGAATAAGGTTTACCGCACTTGGTAGGCCGTTTCTCGATAGTCTGGCGGAGATTGCATTAGTCAAGATTGGTGCAGTAATCGCCTTTATAAGGAAATTGAGTAGGGAGAAATAAATGAGGGATCATATGGAATCACAATGGGCATATGTGGCCTAGGTTGTGCTGCGAAGATTCGCGTCGTGTGTTTCAAAAATATTGTTCTAAGCTTTAAACTTAAGCTTTTTGCCGACACGACTACTTGGTATGTCTCAACTCATAACAACAAAAACGTTTAAACATTTTACGAAAATTTTTTTGTTAAAAGGAACAAGGTTTATTTTTCTTAAATTGTACGAAGAAGAAACAAATTTTGTAAATTTTACGAAACTTTCGTATATTAACGTATGTGTTTCGTACAGTCTATACCAAATCACAAAATATTATTTCGTAAACTGTATAAACATGTTTTAAAAAATATGCTTGTTCTATCTGCGAACGATTTCTCATACATATAAATACAAAACTTTTTACATTTTACGAAACTTTCGTAAATTCACGTATAAGTTTTGTATCGCCTTTACAAAATCGCACACTATTATTTCAACTTTCCTATATTTACGTATGACTTTCGTATAGTTTTCACAAAGTTACAAAATATTGTTTCTTAAATTCTTAGAACTTGTTGTCAAAAGTATTTTTATACAATTTCTCATTTATATTAGAAACAAACTTTGTAAATATTACGAAACTTTTGTATACTAACGAATGAGTTTTCACAAAGTTACGAAGTATTATTTCGTAAATAAGAAAAATTAAGAACATGTTGTCAAAAGAATATTTGTACAATTTCTCATTTATATAAGAAACAAATTTTGTAAATATTACAAAACTTTCCTAAAATAACGAAAAAAGTTTCGTATAAATTTTCTTCATAATTTTTATTTTTTTTATTTTGCTCTCGCTTGGTTGTCTAAACTCTATTTCAGTGCATTTAGTGCAACTTTAAGTTTCATTGTATAAAAAGCAAGCGGCAATGAAAAACATTGTTTTTAGATCTGATATAATTTTATTGAACCATTAAATTTTATTTACCACATCTTTATAAATTTTATTTTTTATAGTTAAATAAATAAATCGCGAATGAAAAAAAAAAATGTTATTATGCGTTGCGCATCCATTTGTACGCGAAGAAATCCACTCAACTATTCACGGTCTAGCACTGTTTGCCAACAGTTAGCTTCTAGTCTCAGTATCAGTCAGTGTTGAGGTCAAAAAAGTCATCAAGGCATAAAATTGTCATTTATTTACGACAATAAAAATTATTTAAAAGCATAAAAATAAAGAAAATATACTGTACTGGCCATAAAAACTATGACCAAGCTAAATTATAGAACGGTCTCGGAATTAGAATCGGACTCGAGCGCTCATAGTGGCTGCTGAGCAACAACTTCTATGTTTGTGGAAAATTTTAGCACTTAATCAAATTTATCGATTAGTAGGCAATTTCATTGGCTACTGATATGTTTGTCTACGATTTTCCAATGCTAACAATTTTTGCTTTACTTTCCATTCAGATTGGCTCGTCGTTTGTTGCCTCTGTACTCGTCGTCGTACAATTCAAGTTCAAAAGTTAATAATTTATCTTTTTTATGGATTTTATGTGTTTGTCTGTCTTTTTTGTCTGCTCTGGCTGGGTGCGTAAAGAGTTTATATTTGTATAGCTTTGCTTGCTGCTCGAGCAAAAAAAGCATAAAAAATGGATCTATTTTTTTTTTTGCTTAGTTTACAAAAAACATATAAAAAGAGAAAGAAAAGCAAATCGAACGAAAAGCGATATCAACTTTTTAAATTTATTTGCTTGAGATAATTTCTGGTAAATTATTTTATTATGAGCGCGAACTTTGGAACGAACTTTTAGCGATTTCATTGGCCATAAAGCATGAAAACGAACTATCAATGTGGGAAAAAAAGTTATCTAAAGGACAATGGCTAGTTGTGAAGAAGATACTATAGCGAATGGCAAATATTGGCAAGTAACAATTTTTTTTAAAAATAAATTTTATGGTTATAAAAGCAAATTGTGGCCAATTGAAAACCAACTAAAGCTATATTTTTTTTTCAATAAAATCTTAAAGATAAATTTCGTTGCGAACTGTATCTAAAGTACCTTAACGTTACTCTGATCGCGCTTCTTCTTCACAGCCAACTTATGATCCACCAGAATTAAAAAATTATGGCAATAGTCATGCCTTCGAATTGGGCTAAAAACAAATCCAGTTGTGGTTAGCTTCACAAAATTTGTAAAATTGTATAAAGCAAATCTTGCATAATTTTTAAATTGAAAAAATATAAATGCTTCAGATACACTTCAGTAGAAAATATTAAATTAAATTTTCATAGATTGTGTTTTTATGCAAAATTGCAGCAAAAGCGACAAACAGTAAACCAAAGTGAGAGACATTTTCTTATCAGCTGTCGCAGTCGGTAAGCAGGCCAGCTGTGTGTGTATGACAAGTAAAAATGTGTAGTGTGAGTTTTTGTGAGTATGCACTGCAGCCAAGCAAAGCGTAAAAGCAACACATTTAAAAACAGAAATAAAAAAATTAAATAAATAAATAAATAAAAAAGAAAAACGATAAAATGCTAAAACCGAATTTTTAATACTTATTACAAAGTTTTCTTAAATCAAGCGCAATATACTCAAAGCAGGCACATTTTTTAATAAAAAATCATGCTTATTTTAAGAACAAAACGTGCTAAGATCAAGAACGAATTGTTCTTATACCAAGAACGAATCGTACTTGTATCAAAAACAAATTGTGCTTATATCAAGAACGAATTGTGCTTATATCAAGAACGAATCACGCTACATTTAAACAAATTGTGTTTGTATCAAGAACGAATTGTGTTTTTGTCAAGAGCGATTTGTACTTTTAACAAGAAAGATATGTTATATACATAAACATTCGATCTTATATTCATTTGTTCTTAAAAAACGGATAGCTGAAAATATACAAAAAAAAAAAAAACAAAAAAAGTGATGTTACATGAATCAATTTTGTGAGAGCGAATATCAAATTTTTTACCACATTACACTGTCACTTTACAATTACTTGAATTACTTTACTTGAATCAAGCAGTATTATATTTAATACAAGCATATTGTGAATAATACAGGAACCCATGATGTAAATATACCAGCTGAAGTACTCAGCCACTGTCTCTTTCTAATCAGCTAACAAATTTTGTTGAGTATGCAGGTTATGGTGAATTTATATAATTTCACCGCATATACTATCTCTTTCTCTAAATTTCTCGTACTCTTCTCTCCTGACATGGTGAAATTATATTATAATTCACCACAATCTAAAATGTCAAATTTATGTAAGCAAAAATTTCCGAATTGCTTCACCTGGTATAATTGCATCACGAAGGAACCAATTCTTGCTCGATTTACTATGTTCTTAAAAAGTTTTTTTCTCTCTGTGTACATTCTTGAATCAAGAAAATTTCAGCAAATAACATTTTTAGCGAGAAATGTGTTGATTTCGAACAAAGACCAAATTGCAAAGAGCGTACGACTCTTGATAAAACAACGGAAATTTTTTATGCAAAAGCAAAATGTTCTTATTAAAAACAAGAAAGAACGCTGAAGTCGAGTATGCTCGACTGCAAGATACCCTGTACCCAATCTTTATGTACCCTAAATTAAGTCCTATCTTTGTATATAACTTATTGTATTGAATTTTCAAACAAAAGCTTGAAATATTGGGTAAATTTATATGGCGGCTATACCTAAAATTTTGTTGGTCCTACCCCTACTGGGATATTTTATTGGAACTATCACATACATAATTTATACTAAGTTTGAACTTCCTACAATAAAAAACAATGACGTTTTTATGCAAAAACCTAAAATTTTGGGGTATATTTGTATGGGGGTACCCCTTAAAATGGGTCTAGAGAAAAACCGTTTGCAAGTGAACACTTGACGGCTCAGGAGAGTTTAAGTTTCAAATATGGTGGCCCTATCTCCTATAGTCTCCGAGATAATCTCTCTCATACGGCAGACAGCATGACAGACAGACGGACAGACAGACATAGCTAGTTCGACTCCCCTTCCAAACTGATCAAGAATATATATACTTTATATGGTCTATCTTGCCTCCTTCTGTCTGTTACATACATTCGCACAAACTTAATATACCCTTTTACCCTTTGGGTACAGGGTATAAAAAGAAACGGTTCTTAATACATGAACTAATGGTTCATGATACAAAAATTAAGTGAACTTCTCATGTTAACTACATTGCGCTGCAAACTTTCTTTTTAACGAATGATACCCATTGTACTCCACATACTCATATGTTATGTGTGATATAAATAAAAATGCGAAAAAATTATGCGTCTGAAACTGTCAAAGTCACGCTTTGTGAAATCAGCACAGTACATGTGACTGTGTGAGTGCGTATGATACGCACACACCCACTGAGTACGCAAAAAAAAAAAAAAAAGATGCCAAATGAAACATGGCCGCATATCAACAACATAACAACAAACATCAACACAGTTTTGACATTTCTTTATGTTTCGTTTCTGTCGTTTCTCACTTTAAGCGACTACTCCACTCCGCCTCCTCTTATTTCATTTGACTGCCTGCCTATAGCTTTAAAAAAATAAAGAATCAGAAGCTACAGCTGTGACTTGTGCAATGTTTCCTGCTAAGGAGCCAGACGACACTACAATCATATGCAATTTCATATATGGTACAAAAGGATCTTCAGCTTCGTTTTGTTTCGTTTGGTTTTTATTTCATTTTGCGCTTCACTTTTTACGCTTTTCTTTTGTAAATGACATTTTGTGAAATGACATTTTTCGTTTCGTTTTCGTCTCATTTTACCTCGTACCTTCATTTTCGTCGTCTTTATAAATTTAACTGTACTTACAAATGTAACTGTGAAATTTACACTGGCAAAAATGGATGAGACGTACACACATACACAGTAAAATGCAAGAATTTCTTTACACACACACACACATTAAATACATTTCTTCACTATCTGCACTTTGTTGTTGTTGTTGTTTATTATGTTTGACCATTGCTGCTTCAGCTTGTTTTATCAAATATCCGCAGCACCACCGCCCACCACTACCAGATGACCTCTGTTGCAACTGTCAATCAGCACTCAGTTTGATTGACAGAAACAATGCAATATGTTTTCTCTTGTTGTGATAGTAGACACAACAATGGTTTCGTTTTTAAATTTTCTACTTTTCTTTTTTTAAACATTCATATCAGTTTTAGTTGCTTTAAAAGCATGGTTGCGAGTTTTGATTTTATTTTTTTTAAATAAAAAAAACAAAGCAGTTTAATATTGGCGAACATTGCGTATACGCAATATTTTTTGTATGCATAATTTTTTTTTTTTTTTAATGTATAAAAAAAATATTTTTAATTAAAATGTGGCATCATAAATTTAATAAAACATGTTTTTTTTTTCTTGTCTAGTTAGTTTCTACTTGAAAAAATTAATTATGAAAAATAATATTGGGTGTATTAGATAATTTTTTTTTTCGCTTATGAGAAGTGGAAAAAAACAAATGAAGTAATGTGTATGTTTCACTACATTTCACTCTCATTTTACAATTGGAGAATTTAAAACTTGAACCAAGCAGTTTAATATTTAGGACATGCATATTGTGAATAATACAGGAACCAATGATGCAATTATACCAGCTGAAGTATTCCGCCACTGTCTCTTTCTATTTTGCTAACAAATTTTGTTGAGTACACATGTTATGGTGAATTTATTTAATTTCACCTCACAAATGTCAATTTTTATTACTTTTTCTTTCCACTTACTATCTCTTTCTCAACATTTCTCGTAATCTTCTTCTTCTGTCGAGGTGAAATTATTTTATAATTCACCAAAAGCTAAGTTGTCAAATTTATGTAAGCAAAAATATCCGGAGTACTCAATCCGAATACAATTGCATCATGACAATTCCCGCACGATTTACTTTGTTCTCAACAAATTTTTTCTCTGTATACATTCTTGAACCAATAAAATTCTAGTAAACAAAAGAAGTGCACAAAACGTCTGAAAAAAATCAGGTCTTTGGTCACCAATAAACTGTTTCCACGGCTCGACAGACTTTCTGTCCACAATTCTAGTTTTTAGAAAATCTTCAAGCATGTTCTTGCCAACAAGTCATCAGCGGAAAGCAGAATTTACAATGATGTTTAGAGATGGACTTCGGCGTGGGTTCGGAAGCATACTCAGGGGATCTGAGCGTCGAAAAATCCATTCGGCTTCCCAGTTTCTGCAGTGTTTTCCAAGCAGAGGTTCAGGCTTATTAAGAACTGAATGTCTGCTTTAGATCGTTGTTCATCTTCTCAGACAGGAATTTAGTGAGGGGCTGCAAAAACTGGATAAATAAACCAGTCACTACAATTCCATTATTCCTCGCAGGTTCCGGGGCAATGCAATGCTAACCTTTTAGCTAGGGAGCGATCAGCTAGAGACTCTCTACCGGTCTAGATGGAGGTCCCAATGAGTGTAAAAATCAATGCCGTTAAAAACCATTTCGCCATTCTGGCCACGAACAAATTGAAAAATTTTAATAGTTGTAGGAAAGTTTGATCGATTTGGCCTAGGTTAGATACAAAGCATTCAAGACTTCGCTTGACTAATACGGAAATATGTGGTGAGACCGGGAATCCTGCACAATAGGTATTGCAGAAGCTGCAAGGAAGAAGAAGAAACTGACCCTTTGGAACACATTCACTCAGATCACTCATGCAACAGATTCTCCGATTTTGTGACATCAAAAGGGCGCATTTATCGCTACTTGTATAGGACAATACCCATAATCACTTCTATCTATCTATGAGAAATAGAATTAATAACAGTCAGGCTCCCGAGAATGCATTCTCGAAATCTGTGAAATTTAATAATTTACTTTTCAAATAAATTCTTAAAAACTTATAATTCCCAAACAGTTTAGGCATAACAAAATAGTTTCTATGAGATCGGATGTGAGAAGTCAACAAGAGACATAAAAATTACCATTAAAAATTATGTGGACGTACCACATGAACCAATTTTAGGCTTTCATCATAAGTTGGACAAAAACTACCAATCTAGCAGAAACTACTTTATTGATATGCTTAAATTGTTAGAGAATTATAAGATTATAAAAATTAATTTGAAAAGTAAATCATCTATTTCGAAAGTGGGAGCCTGACTGTAAAACATTTTTCAGTTTTCTTTTATCTTTTAATATTTTTTTTTAAATTAATAACTTTTAAATATACCCAAGATATGTACATATATATCACACTTTTGGTCTTATCACAAATTCATGCCACATGCGACGTATGAGTAATATTTGTTATATACCATGTATAATATATTACTTCTATAGTGCACAAATGCAATTATTATCTCGATTAAAATCGTTTTCTGTGGTTGTTTTTTTTTTTTTATCGCCACAAATACAATCTAATACATACATACAAAACAATGTCTGTATATATGAACGTGTATAGCAGCAACTTTAATCAACAAAACCACATTTACATAGATATCAGACAAAATGCTAAAATATGAAATAAATAAAAATTCAAATAAGTCTAAAAAAAAAAAAATAAAAATAAAAATAAATAAATAAAAAACGGAGTTGACGTGAGCACATTTATATTAATAATAATAATAATAAAAAATGATTTCATTGCAAATTGTTTATTAAATGCAATTCTTTTATCGCAATAAAAAAACGTAATAATAAAATGAAGAAATATACTTTGAAATTTGTATTCATAAATAAATAATAAACGAATGCCATATGAAGATAAAAATATTTTGCAGCAGCTGCAACAGCTTAACGTAGAAATAAATAAATTTATAGTTTTATATATATTTAAATTGTATCGTATTTGTGTGATAAACATTACATACCTACACACTTGAATATACATATATATATACTGAGAGAAAAGACTGAGTATATTGTACTTATATCAAGCACATTTGTGGTCAAAAGTAAGGTAAGTTGTGTAGGTTTACTAAAATCAAGCATATTTTCAAGTTGAAAAAAAAAAATTTAATTAGAAACCAATTCTTCTCAATTTGAGAAATATTTGTGCTATATATCAAGAACACACTGTGCTTATATTAAGAAAGGGTTACTACGGCATACTTAAACATATCCTCTAACTTTTGTATATTGTGGGAATCTTTACAATTTTGAAATAAGTAACAATTTCTGGAAAAAAAAAACTTTGTACCTGTTGGTGGGCACCCTTGAAAATTCGAACAAAAATGAGTTCGTATGGTGGTCACCCTTATAATTTAAACTCAGTAATTTAGACAACTTAAAAAAAAAATATTCAAATTTGAGAAAAGTAACAATTTATGAGAAAAAAATGTTGTACCTGGTTGTGGGCACCCTTGAAAAAACTAATAAAATGAAAATATATGAAGAAAAACTTGCACAAATAAGTATTTCCTTCCAACCATGCTCTTTCGGGTGAGAAACACCCAACATGGTGCCAACATCCGGTTACATTAGGGTGCCCACAACCACCCACAGCCATATTTCTAAAGACAAAATGGTCTGTTGTTTTAAAAAAATTCGAAAAAGGCGCAATTGTAAAAGAATTGACATCGTTTGATATAATTGTTGTCCAAAGATATCTAAGGATGCCCACAACTAGGCGGTTGCACACATATGGCAATCTTTTCCTAATAAATGCCCCATCTGAGCCAGACTGAAATATTTTCCTGGGACTATTACACTAATTTACAAATTTGAATGACCTCTCGAGAGCTGGTTCCTCATAGACCTGTTTCTTTTTTTTGTTGATGATAGTTGTGTTGTTTTTCCTTCCGTTTATGCTACTTCAGGTGAAAATCAGCCAACAGAGTGCCCAAAACCGGTTACATTAGAGTGTTTCAAGAATTTTTCAAAACATAGAACTCAGATCAGTATGATATACTAGCTGTTCAAAAATATGTAGAGGTGCCCACAATTAGGACTACATGCGTTCTCATATCAAGAACATTCGTTCTTATATTAAGAAATTCAATAAACGGACAGTTAAAACATACAAACGATATTGTGAAAGCGTATATTACAATTTATTACTACTTTGCTTTCTCATTTTACAATTAAAACTTTTAAAAATTGAATCAAGCACGTTTGTTCTCAATACAAGCACAATGTGCATGATACTAGAACCATTTGCAACATTCGCGCTTGATTTCCTAAGTTCTTTGTTCTATTAAAGTTGTTCTTAATTCCTGAAACTGCGTTTTTCTTTCTGTGTAGTTTGTAGTTTCATATACAAGAACAAATTTTTTTTGTAAAACTCTATCAGAATTCGTATAAAAGTTATTTGAATAAAAATTGAAATACAATAAATTTATTGCGCATATTCACAAAAGGGCACATTTATAAAAATATAAAAATAGAAAGGAAATAATTGCAAATATTTACAGAGAAAGTCATACAAAAGATAAATTACAAAATATATTGTATAACGTTGATTTTTAGTATTGAGTGTTGATTTTGTTTAAACTAAAAAAAAAAAAAAAAAATAAAATAGAACAAAAAATAGAAATAGAAAAATAACTATTTAAAATGATATGAGGAGTAGGTTTATAGGTGGAGTAAGACATTTCGTATAGATTATAATTTCATAAACTATAAAATTTATTAATTTTTTAGTTGCGATTTTTGAGTAAAAAGTACAAAACTCTGCCATTTTTTAGTTGCAGTTAAAGTGATTTTTCGACAAGACTAATAAATAAAAAGAAAAAATACAATAAGAACCTTATACAGAATGTTAAACCCGGCCTTCCTAATCAAACACTGAAACATACAAAAAAGTCCAAAAATATGGAGAGTTTTGAAATTAGAATTTTTATAGTTCCAAAAAAATTTTGTTAGAATACAAAATATTCAACCATTTTAATAGTATGAAAATGGGGCCATAAAAAAACTAAGAGGTGAGTTCAAAAGTATCGCGAATTTTGTGTTTTTTCAAAAATTATTTATTTATTCATGAATATCTATTTTGTCCCCTTTAAAGTAATCCCCTCCCGATAAAATACACCTATGCCAACGTTTTTTCCAATCCTCGAAACATGCCAAATAGTCCCTTTCCGGTATAGCCATCAGCGCCTTCTTCGATTTAGCTTTTATCTCCTCAATCGACTCGAAACGCGTTCCCCGGAGTGGTCTCTTGAGTTTTGGGAATAGCCAGAAGTCACACGGAGCCAAATCAAGCGAATACGGTGGTTGCGGAACGATATTGGTTGGATTTTTGGCAAAAAAGTACCGAAAAATCAGTGCAGATTAAAAAAAAGTCAGCATTTTTGGTACCAATCAAGACTCAACACGTTTGAGGCCCAAAAACATCTTTCAAAATAGTATTAATTGTTCCTTTCGATACGCCAATTTCATCAGCAATGTCTCTCATAGTTAATCGACGGTGTGCAAGCACTAATTCTTTTACTTTTTGGATGTGAGCATCGTCCGTTGAGGTCGATGGTTGATCAGGGAGCTCTTCGTCTTCAACACGTTTACAACCATCTTTCAACAATTTATACCAATCAAATGTTGTTGATTTTGGTAGATCTCGGTCCCCATAAGCCTTCTTCAACATTTTTAATCCATTTATTCCATTCAGAAAAAAAATTTGATACAGGTTCTTTGATCCATTTTTTAAATAGGTAAAAATCGAAGACGATCCAAAACACGTGCAAGCAAAGCAGCTGTCAACAATAAAGTGAACATTCAAAATGGTCGAGCATGTCGGCATAAGTGAGAGACATGAGTACCAACCTAACGCCACAAAAAATTGAAATTCGAATAAACGTAACCCGCGAAAATTTAAAATTCGCGATACTTTTGAACACACCTCGTATAACTGCGAAGATTTCAGCAGAAACTAAGATTTCAACTTGTGTGGCTCCATACTAACAATTTAGGTCCGTGTTCATCCAGATTGAGCATCGTCTTAAGACCATTCTGCAGCCCCAAACAAACTCCGAAGGGTTTACTATGTTGAACCAAAGAATCACCGTTTCGAGCCTAACAAAATTGGGCTTTAAATGCTTTCTCTCAAATGAAATAAGAAATAGAAATACCACCATGTCTATTTCTTCCGATTACATAAACCTCCATAAACGTAATAATTCCATTCATCATAGTGGTGCAGTAAACAAAAAAAAAATCCAAACTATTTCCACGAAGACAAACAAGTGCACACATCATGACTGCTGCATGAATAAATGAAATTTGTTATCAATTGAAATAACTGGAATAATTTGATGATGGTGGAAGCAGGCAGTTGCAATTATTTTTTTTTTTCTATTTTATTGCAAACAATATATTTTGCTTGAAAAAAAAAAAAAATAATGACGTAAAATGGCACAACTAAACAATTTTTATTGTCTTGCGTCTACATAGTTTCTCTGTCCGTCTGTCTGCCTGCCTAACTGACTGTCAGTCTGAGGGCACTTGGCCTGTCTCAATCCCAAATCGTTTGTTATGAATGGGGGCGCTTGAAACTATTGTTTTTTAGCTATTGGGTTAGCAGCTTACTGCTGCTGGTTGGCTGCTGACGTTGGATTCGCATATGAGTTAAATAAATCAAAATTTTTATGACAGTTATTTAGGCGCGATTATGATACTATGTATGATTTATTGCCCGCAATACTGTGTGTTCCCATTGCGCGTTTGAAGGATTAATATTAGTACAACTACAACAACAAAAACAACAACAGTGGGTGGCATATTATAGAGAAATTTATTTTCATTTTATTTTATTTTTTTTCTATTTTTTCAAATAATTGAATCGTTAGCAAAAGATAAAGTTGTACTTGAACACGGATGAACATAAATAACGTACCACTTCAACTTTAACAAATCTGACCTGATTTTCAAGTGTTAACACTTGAAGTGCTTATTAAATTTTGTGTTACATTAAAGCTTGTTAAGCGTTTTGTGATATGCAGAAATGTTTTACGATTTAATCAATTCGTACGATTTCAAATTATTCGTTCTACGAAAATCGCAAAATGTGTCTAATGTGTTGTTTTAGCGATTTATAATTATACTTGCACGGTTGGCTTTCAAATGCAACTGATTTGGGCCTCATCGGTTGGATGGTTTCAAAGTGCATAGCGGACATAGAAGCATTTTTTACTACAATATTTTATGTCAATATATTCTTTTCGGTGGCATTTTTGCACCTTTTTAAATGTTTTTTATTGCAGCGTCACCAAAATTTGTTGAGGCTAGAAGAAAATATACAAAACAAATACCCTTTTCGTATGGGAAAAGTCGAAAATCAACTTAAGGAATGAACCGAATGTGCCTAATTCGTTGTTATAGTGATCTATGACTTTTCTTAATTTCCTCTCTTTCAAACGAAACTAGTTTGGGACTCATCGGTTGTATGCATTTCAAAGTACATAGCGGACATAGAAATATTTTTACAATTAAAGTTCACAAACTCGAACTCTGTCGGTTTGAAATCGGAAAATGTTACGATTTGAGATTGCTGGAGCAACCAAATTTGTAATTTAAAAAGTACATCGCATAATTTTTAACAAAAATATGCAGACAGACGGACAAAAAAGATGAATTTCGCTAAACTGACTTATATCATCGCACTGATCAAGCAAAAAAAATGTTTTTTAAATTTCGTAACGTCATCTTGACGTGTTACCTATCTCTAATATCCAAATAGATACATATACAACGATCTATGTCTGTGAAAAATATCTATACAAACTATAATAAAAGCAATTACAAAAGCCAACGAGCACGATTCGCACAAAATTAGTCGCACTTAATATCGCGTCTATCATTTATAGTACATAGTGTATAGTATGTATATATGTAAAAACAATTTCAATCAATGTGAATATTCCCATAACACAGTACTGCGCGCCCACGCAATCGCAATCGCATCTGAAGTCACTCAGATGCCAGAAGCCAATGTCGATGCAAAACATCAACGCCAGAAAGTAATAAATTTTCGACGTGCACAATTCAAAAGTAAGTGTTTCGAAATATTCACAATTATGTTGCGTGAGTTGCATAAATAAAAAGCTGTCAGCATTAAAGAATGAGGAGGTTTTTTTTTTTTTTATTTTTATTTTTTTCGCAAGAGTTTGAAAACTAGAATGTACTATCTGCAGAGTAAAACGAAGACAAATCAACGCCAAAATTGCGAGTGACGAGAAAATATTATACTCATCTACTATTTGTATACTACATACTATATAGTATAGTAAGCCAATTGTGCATATACTACACTACTGCTGGCATTTGGAAATGATAGACAGACGGACGGCATAGTACAACAAATGAACACGTTACTCAGTAGTCAGATGAATGCGTGTGCTTGTAAGCTTAAACACAATCGAAATAGCATAGAAAAATCCGTACAAACGAAAATAAAAAAAAAAACATTTATGTGGAAATGTGCAAAAAAAAGTTTCATTTGCTTCAAGTTTTCCAAAAAAAATGCAAATAAAATAAACGAAAGAAGCAAAAGTAGTTGCTGAGCAAAAAATATTATAAGCTGGAAACGCAGAAAATCAACACAACATTTGAATTAAGTTGCACACTAAAGAGGTGTGCGTGTGCACAACTTTTCAATATATTCTGTACGAGAGCAGTTTGAAATGTGTTAATTCAAAGAACATTTATCACTTCCAGTTCTTGGAATTTTGGAGAAATGCCAAGAGTAATGCTATTCCCCAGCCAATTGAACAATAAGTTTCTAATATTGCCAAGCTAATGCAAACATTTAGAAAATAGCAGCCCCACTTTTGATATTTTTTGTATATGTCTAAATTTCGAAATTCAATTGAAAAAAACTGGATTTATTCTTTTGAGCAGGGAAAAAGAGCAAACTTTCAAACAGTTGATTGTGCAGAGTTACAAAAAAAAAAGTGTCCCGAAAGCCTCATGCGCAAATGTTACTTAATTAGAGAAAGTGTGCCACATGTGGGCACCTTTCTCTGGTTGTGGGCACCCCTACATATCAAAAAAATCTGTACAAAATATTTATGTACCTTAAGTCAAGTCCTAACTTAATACCATACATCAATATTTTGGGGTTTTTAAAAATAAGAAGTGAAGTATATTTGTATGGGGGAGCTACTTAAAATTTGTTTTGGTTCTACCCATATTAATCTTATTCATTGGAACTATCATAGGAATAAATGATACTAAATTTAAACAAAATTTAGACTTCCTAGAATAAGCCAAATTTACTTGTATGAAGGTACCCCTTACAATAGGGCTAAGACGCCCTTAAAATGGCCCTAAAAGTTCAAATATGGTAGCTCTACTTCTTGTATTCTCCGAGATATTCGTTTTCATACGGTAGACAGCATGACGGACGGACAGACAGACATAGCTTTTTCGACTCCCTTAATAATGCTGACCAAGAATATATATACTACACTTTATCTGTTACAAACATTTGCATAAACTTAATATACCCTTTCACAGGGTACAATTATGTGCTCTAAAAAAGATAAATAAATTTTATACAGTTTTCAAAATGTCACAATTGGTATAATTCTTTTAAAAAGGTTAGTGTTTCAAGGTTGTGGGCACCCTAATTTAACCGGCTGTGGGCATCCTAACTTTAAAAATGAATCGTCATAGTGTTGGTCATTTAGACTCTAAATCAGACGTTGACAACCAAAAAAAAAAAATTAAATCCGGCTCGAAAGCTACTATAAACTTTTCTTACAATCCAAACAACTGCAGCGACTCTGACAATGCATCTGATTACAATTTTGACGTGTAATGTTAAAGCGAAACATCTTTTGGTATATTTTTGGAATATAAAAACATATATTATATATTTCAGGGGTGCCCACAACCAGGTACAATTTTCGTGTTAGTTTTTCTTCATATTATTTTCATTTTTAAACGATTTTCAGGGGTGCCCACAACCGGGTACAATTTTTGTGCTAGTTTTTCTTCATATTTTTCCGCTTTAATAACATTTTTTAGGGGTGCCCACAACCGGTAACAAATTTTTTTTCCCAAAAATGATTACTTTACTATAAAAGAAGAAAAAAATTATTCTAATTGAAGTTATTAGCTTACTTCCCTCACTGAAAGTTAGCTAAAACATGCATAATAAGCATTTTGTCAAAAGGGTGCCCACAATTAGCACAGCTCCTCTTCACTTTTATAAGACTTTGTGAATAGCTTAAATATATACTTGTGTATATTAAATAGTAAGCAGATGTCATTTAGATGGGGATTAGACTAGCATGAAGTTCAATTCCAGAATAAACTCTACTAAGAACCTTACACCTATTTTTCTTATAGTGCTTTGGACTATAGTCATCGCTATTATACATCCCACAACAGAACAGAATGTTGAAGCTGCATGCGTGTCTGTCAATCTTCACTGAAAATTTAATAATAAACTGTAGTGAGGAGTCTACGTTGTGCTTAGAAGACTTGAAAAAGTTTGTCTTTGCGGCGCTTTCCAAATTTCTGTTCAAAGTTTCCTTAAGTAAAACCTAAAAAACTACCTTCGAAAAAGTTTCTCTTCCATATCCTAAACGTATTGCAAAATGTTTCGTGTATGCGCTTTGCATTCTCTGCGAAATTCAATCCAAACTAAATGTTTGAATTTTCGTTAGCCTGTGCAAATGTTACGCGCGTACACCGCCTACGTGAGTAGAATTCGACAAAGAACAAAATAACATTCCGATGAATCGAAGTATTTTCGATAGAATGTTGCGGTGAAAAGCACAAAGTGACTAACTAAAAAAAAAAAAGAAAATGAAAAAACAAAATGTTCGTTTATATAAATTCCAAAATCCATGGATTTTTATCAAAGTTAAGCTACTTTAAATGACACGCAATGTGCTAAAACGAAAAAAACGCTTTTGTTAAGGACTCTCCTAAAAAGAAAAAAAACAGAAATTATGTCGAATGCACGCTTATAAATTATGACTTCTAATTGCTATGCTAAATCATCAATCAAGTGTCAAAAAAAAAAAAAAAAAAAAAAAAAGAAAATTCCAAGAAAAAGAAAACTTTCTCAATGTTAAGAAAAACCTCGAAACAAAAACGCTAATTAAGTTTACTTTGCATAATATTATGCATACGTCATGTTAGTCTGTCGTGTGTCTGTCTACGTATTTGCATGGCTTCTTCATATCAAATGCTCAATTAAGCATTCGAATTTAATAATTTAGCCAATTAGCTATGACATTGTACCACAAAAACCGCAATTAATGCGGTTGCAACTAGCTATGAAACCGCAATGCAATAAAGAGACAACTACTATGTCTAGGGGCCAACATTTTGTTGTTTGAAATAGAAATGTACCCCAAGAAGCAAAGTCAACAATAAAATCAGCTGCTTCATTATCAACTGCGGTTGCAGTAAACTTGCTCTTTAATAATAGAAAATTCAGTAACAAGACAGAGACTGATTGCAATACACAGTAACCGCAAAATAAATGTTTAAAAATTTAGTGTTTTTTTATTAAATAGGTACTTTAATATTCAAATAAATAACACTGGTCGAAAAAATTATGTTTCAAGATTAGATCTTGCATTTGTTGATAAGATTTATTCGGCATATTACGAATCTTTAAGAAGGAAACAAAAGAAAAGTTAAATAAATATTCTGAGATTAATGCTCCGTCAGATTACACCTTCAAGTATTGGTTTCGAGAGTTTCGTGGTGGTCCCAACTTAACTACCGATGAAGTTCGCAGCGTTAGGACCTCTTATGCGGTTACAGAGAAGAATCTCAAAAAAAAAAAAAAATCCATGAAATGGAAAGGTAAGGTGTGACAAGCTAGCAGATGGCACAAAGATGCCGCGCATGCTCACTCCGGCCCAAAAATACGAACGCGAGAGCACTCTCAAAGAGTGTTTGGACTTGCTGATGCGAAATCGGGCAGACTTTTTGGCGTCGATTGATAACTATTGATGAAATCTGAATCCAATATAACACACCAGAACGCTGAGTGAGTGTCCGGCAATGGACTGAAGCCGGCTCGAGTGCTCTGAAGCGGCCGAGAGAGGCTCGATGGGTTGGAAAGGTTATGGCGTCGGTTTTCTGTGTATTGTCATGGCATACTCTTCGTGGACTGCTTTGAAAAAGGAAAAAAACATCAACTGCAAGTATTACTGTGCATTATTGGAGCGATTGTTGGCCGAAATCTCTGCAAAACGGCATGACTTGAAGCGAAAAATATGGTTTTGCAAGACCGGCAATGCGCCGGCGCACAAGAGCATCGCAATTACTTCAAAATAAATGATTAAGGTCTCCAATTGCTTCCGCATCCACCGTATTTGCCCGATTTGGCTCCCCCAAACCTCAAAAGATTATCAATTAAGGATTGCAGAGATTTCGGAAAATTACTTTTTGGAAGGGATTAAGAAGTTGGAAAATCACTGGAATAAGTTTATCGGGACCCCAGGTTCCATGTCAATTTTTAGGCATAGGCCCCATACCCACCCATTGCCCATTTTTGGAGTTTTTGTATAAAAAACAGTCACTAATAATAAATCTAGTCACTTCAAATTAGATAAAAGTAATTCTAGTGTCGTCCTATGTATTTACTAATGATATAATACGGATCGGGCTACTAGAACTTACCGTTCCCATACAAATTCACCTGCCATAATTTGATTTTTTCAAGAAAATTATTGTTTTTTTAGGTTAAAATTTAACACATTCGCTTCTTATATGAAGCCGAACAATTTTGTCTAAAGCTGGGTTGTATCGAATCATTAGTACTGAGTTGAATTCACAGTAATACTCACAATAGTAGTATTAACAGTTGTATTTATTAATACTCAGTTGTATTCACAGTAGTACTCATTAGTACTCAGTTGAATTCACAGTAGTACTCATTAATACTCAGTAGTACCCAGTTGTATTCTTTGTAAATACTCATTATTACTCAATTGAATTCACAATAGTACTCACAGTTGTGTTCCAATTTACGTAATACCATCTACGCCACTGATTTTTATAAGTATATAAGATATTAAAATTATCGAGTGTTCGGAACCAACCGAAGTTAATGAATTGCCTAGTTTTTCTTTTTTTTTTTTTTTTGTTTTGTATTATATATACATTTTTGTTATATTATTTATTATTATTATTATTATTCTTATTATTATTTTTTTATATATTTAATTGTTAACAATTGTAACGTGACAAATCCTTTTTGAAATCATATTTTTATAATGTCTGCTCAAACAACAATTCAATGTCTGATCTGCTGATTATAGTCACTGTCGCTGATTTAATTCCACTCAAAATGATAAAAAAAAAAATAAAAATATATAAAAAAGATACACAATACGATGACAAGTAGGTCGTTTGACAGATATAATAACCGGGGGGTAACAAAAAAAAAAAAAAAAAAAAAAAAAAAAGTATCTCAATATGTATTTTGTCAATAATATCAGAGAGACAATGAGGGTCTATGCTTCAATTGGCTGCAATATCAGCAATCAACAACAAATACGATGACAATGACAATAATGTTGACGCTGACTGACTATAGCAACAATAAGCAGCAAGCCTCACAAACAAACAAACAGACAACAATTGCAAATTGTCATTGAAAATAAAATAAAATTGCAGATATAAAAAATATCAAATTAAATAAAATTAAAAAAAAAAAAAAGGAAAAAAAACATATTGAATATACATTTTTAATGAATTTTATGCGCTTTCGCGTATATTTGTCTGTCTGCAGCAAAACTTCTTCTTATTTTTTTGTATTTGTATCTTTGTATCTCATTGTTGTCAGTGAAATGCTGCTTACACAATTTCTGATATGTATGTACATACTACAACAGGATCAGACAATTGTCCTTTCAGCTTCACTCATTCATTCATTCATTCATGTCTATAGCTGCGTGTGAAGTGATTCAAACTAACAATATAAAAGATGCAAAAGTATCTTAACGTCTTTCTGTCTGTCTGTCTGTCTGTCTGTCATAATTAACGTTCTTTTATTTATTGATTATGTCTATAAAGTGATAAAATTTACTCGTCGTCGTCGTCATTTTACAGAAACTTACAGAAAATGGAGAAACATTCAATTGAATTGTATGCCATTCATTCTATTCTTTTGTATTCCATATATATATATAAATTTTTTATGTGCAACGAAACGATTTGAGTACCAATCAATACAATTGTCTTGTACAATCATTTTAAGTTACAATGCAAACGGTGTGTATGAGTGTTTTTGAGTGAAGTGCAACAGTAGCACCAGCAGCAGCGTGACTTAAACTTCACATTTTATTGTGTGCTTTGCTCGTTGTCACTTTTATTGTTAAATTCACTTGAGGCGAAATTTAATGGCGCTAAAAATAGAAAAAAAATGTAAAATATGGAAGCGATTGCAAAATAGGCAGTTTTTTTTTTTTAATAAAACCAATTTTTGAAGGAATAATTCTAATGGAAGACTCTTGAAATTCAGATCGGATACCTTTTCTGTGACGATGTTCGTTTTTTAAAAACTTCGAAACTACTCAACCAATTTTGATAATTTGTAGATGTGTATTTTTTGGTCAAATACATCGGATATATATCGTTTAGAAAAAAAGGGCGGTGGGCGTGGCTCTACTATCGATCATAAATTTATCGTATATTTCCGTAACAACTCAACCGATTTCAATGAAATTTTTCTATGTTTATCTTTGGAATCAATTTAAAAGAAAGGGTACATGTGGGCTTGGGCGGTGGGCGTGGCCCCTATAGAATCGTTCAAAAATTCGTCTTATATTTCCGAAACAACTCAACCGATTTCAATGAAATTTTGAAAATATGATACAAGTCGTCTTAGAAAAAAAAGGGGCGGTGGGCGTGGCTCATTAGAATCGATTATCAATTCAATGTATATTTCCGCAAAACTCAACCGATTTCAATGAAAATGTGTATATTTATTTTTGGTCCAACCTAAAAGATAGAAATTATATCGTTTTGGAAAAATGGGTGGAGGTGGGCGTGGCACCATATTAAAAAACCAAGGAAATATCATGAAGAGGAAAGAATATGATCCTTATATAAGCGATAAAAAAAATTCGTAGATAGATCTAGAGAAATGACATATATTCATGTTAGAAGAACATAATCAATTAAAAACAAGGAAATTTTCGTGGAAGTCTTCTTAAATGAATGTGTAAGTCCAGTTTGTATGGGGGCTATATGTCACTAGGGGCTACATGCCACTGGGGGCTTTATCCCAGTTCAATCATGTATCTAACTAAGACATGGGTTGCTCAAGAAGTATTTTGACCATTTTTGACACAAATCGCTTCATAAATAAACCATTTTTTATATAAAAACTCAGAAATTTGTTGGTCCCACCTCAACCATGGGTCATTTTTTGAACATGAGTTGCTATTAGAAGGGATTTTAGCATATTTTAAACAAATCGCTAAATAAATAATGATTTTTTTATATAAAAACTTAAAAATTGGGAAAAGATTTGTATGGGGTCTACATGTTATAGTGGCGATACCAGAAGGGATCACATTTCAAACAACTCGCTTCATATACAACCCTTTTTTTCATATAAAAACTGAAATATTGGCTGAAGATTTGTATGGGGGGCTATATGCTATAGTGATCCCAACTCAACCATATTTCATTTTCTAAAAATGGGTTCCTACTAGTAGGGATTTTACATATTTTAAACAGATCGCTACATAAACAACTCATTTTTCGTATAAAAAACTTAAAAATTGGCGAACGATTTATATGGGGGCTATGCCTTACAATGAGCGTGGCACCTGGGTTTTAACACAATACCTTCTTAGGGCTGTGAAAAGCTTAAGTTTTGACTTTTAGTTGAATATCATTAAAGTTGAGCAAATGTAACGTGTTACCTACAGATAGAAGGACAGACGAACATGGCTATATCAAATCGTCTCGTCGAGCTGATCAAGAATGTATATATTTTATGGCGTCTACGGAGTCTCCATTCATGCGTTACATACTTTTTTTGACAAGCTGACTATACCCTTTACACTAAGTGTGACGGGTATAAAAATGGGCGGTGGGCGTGATCACTTTTTAAAGCCATTATTTGAGCTACAGGAATAAAACTCTATGTACATGATAATAAGGACGGGATAAGTAAAATCCATTGCAGAGATGTGTGGAAGGCGTGATAACATTTAAGAAATTCACAAAATATGGATATCAAGAGAAAAAAGTATGATTTATTGAAAATTGGGGCGGTGGAAAAACCAAGTTGGTGTCACAAAAATATTTTAAAAGTATTGGAGACAGCTGAGCAAGACCGAGTACTTCGGCTATATTTTTTGATTAAATGATTTTTTTTCAAATTTCATACATATGCTTATTCCCATCTATAAACACCAAAAAGTTTCCTTTCTATCGTGCGACTAAAGTCTTACTATATTTTTCGACAACAACCATTCAAACTTATTTCCAATTATATTATATCAAAAATTGCTAAAACGTATAAAGACAACTCATTAGCGCATTCAAGCATGCCACTGAATAAACTTAAATAAATTTAAGCAATAAAAATGACATTTAATGCATGTTATTGCCACTAAAAAGCCATAAAGAAATATTAAATTAGTTGCTTAAATAATCAAAAAGGCACAGATTTAGAGCTTAAACAAAACCAAACCAAAATGAAAATTTAAATTTATTCGAAATCAACACAACAACAACATCGACGTTTGGACTATAATAATGTGCTATAATAATAACAACAACAAATAATAATAATAATAATAATGTAGTGAAATAAACAAGAAATGATCTTACTCATCAAATAAATACATTAGCTACTTCATAAATATTAAAACACTTTCGCTTGTTCATCGAAAAAATTGATTTTATATGCAAATCCGTACAAGTTATTCTCTCAAACCCGTACCCGACCTGCCCTAAAAAAAAGAACTCGTATACAATACGCTATAAGAATACAAAAAGCAACCCACCCACGCATTGTTGTTGTTGTTGTCGTAAATAAAATGCTGATATCTCGCTTAATATGCTATATAATGGATAATGCCTTTGTATATGGGTTTAGTTTAGACGACTCGTGCCATCAACATAATTATTAACATCATCGTCAACATCATTATCATCATTAGAGTCATCGTCATCGTCTTCGACGTCGTCGTAGTCTTCGTCGTTAACGTTAAAAAATTATGCAAATGGCGCGCGACTCTCGCCAGAGACTCGCGTAATAATTGTATTAAATTTTTGTCTTTAATTCGCCTCAAGATTTTTAAGCGTGTGTGTGTGTAGGTTGCCTAACAGTCTTGTATGCACATATATGTGTATGTATAACTTCCCACGCTCTTGATAAACACATCATGCTAATCAGCATAGTCATCCGTAAAGGTGTTTAAGCAATTAATTTTGTAAAATGACGGAAATAAAATGAATTTTCTTTTTGTTTTCGACAGGCTTTGGCTGGCTTAAAGATGTTAAATTTCTTTATTAATTTTATTAAATTTATGTAAAAGTAAAGCATTTAACCATTTAATTTTAGAAAACAGTTAAAGATGTTTAAAAAAATAAAATTATGTTAAATAAAATACTGTTTTTTTTTTTCAAATAAATCCTTGAAATGGTTCCAAAATTGAAACAAAAATCTATACAAAAACGCCACACAACATAGCACACAAAATTTTATAGTTTAAAATACTCGGCGTGAATCGAACGAAGCTGAGATAATGTGTGGCAGAAATGAAGCTCGAGGATTCTAGCTAAAAATTATGCGTATGTCCGTGAAGCCAAAAAAAGTCGACCATTAACCCGATATTCACAAGATGTTAAGTCCTGGAGAAAAAGAAATAGAAACAAATTGACACACACCACCTATTTGTCAACTACGGCGCGCTAACTAAACTTGGTATCCCAGCAAAGATCAACCGCCTTTTTTATATCCCTGTACCGACTGTATGTAACAGTTAGAAGGAGACAAGATAGACCCTATAAAGTATATGTATATATATTCAAGATCAGCATTGGAAGGGAAGTCGAACAAGCTAAGCCCCTCCCTGCCTGCCTGCCGGCCTTCTTCCTGCCGTTCCGCCCGCTGTCTGCCTTATGAAAATGATTATCTCTGAGACTAAAAGCGGTAGAGCTTTCAAAATTGAAATTTTGAACTTCTTTAAGCCGTCAAGTGTGCACTTACAAAGTCTTTTTCCAACCCCATTTTAAGGGATACTCCCATACAAATCTACCCCAACATTTTGGATTTTGGCATAAAAACGTCTTTTTTGTTTCTTATTCTAGGAAGTCTTAATTTGGTATAAATTATGTCTATTATAGTCCCAATGAAATATCCCAATATGGGTGGACCCAAAAAAAATTTTAGGTATAACCCCCATATAAATATAGCCCATATTCTAAGTTTGTAAAACCCATACAATAGGTTGGGTACAGGGTATCTTGCAGTCGAGCATACTTGACTTCAGTGTTCTTTCTTGTTGTATGATGAAGCTAAAAAACGCCAAAGTGTTGTCAGGGTAAAAAAGAACTTCATCGATACCAAAAGAGGGTTTAGACAAGGCGATGCTTTGTCTTCAAAGTTTTTTAATCTTCTGAGGGAATAACAGATCTGACACGATTTTGAATAATGAAATATCATGACTAATTCGTAGAAGTCGGCATTGGCCGTGTTTGAGATGAAGGTTAATCGGAAAATCTTTGGACCAGTCAGGTGGATATTGACTACCATATTCGCACGAAAGATAAGCTATAAGAAGACATCATTATAAGACAAGACAGCCAATATAATTGATTTTACTGTGTTGGACACCTGCTTCGGATGAATACAGAGTTTCATGAAAAAAAAACGTAGAGCTAATGGAAGAATTGCGACAGCGTAGGAGCCAGCTCTTGAGAGACACCCGCAAAATTGAAATCCAAAATTGGTACCAACTAGCACTAGACTACAATCACTGCAACGAAAGCCTACATGCTACCAAGTCTAAGCATAGACTGTAAGGCAGTAAAAAAAATATATACCTTTATAGGGTCTAAGGCGTAAAAATAAAATGCGGTCCAAGTTTTGTGACGTGTAGCTAAATTCCACGATTTATCCGATTTTATAACAAATTAAAGAAGACATTGTCCATATGAAAATTTACTACACATAAACGTGTAGTTATAATTTCGTTGAATTTATTGTTAAAATGTTACCATATACAACATTTTGTTAACAATTTTGGTATTTTTTTAGTTTATTTTACAAACAGGAAGGTAATACTAAATACACCAAAAAGTAATCAGTAATCAATGCTTCCTGATCAGTAATTAGTAATCAAAATTTCTTGTCATACGCGAAAATTTGCCAAGCAAACCAAGCGCGTTTCTAACTCTCGTATCCCTTCCAAATACATTATAGGTTTTCTTAAAGCCCTCAAAATGAATGTTTCAAATCTCAAATAAGTTCTATCATCATTCATTTAAAATAATAAATAATAAACCCCTGCTCGGATAACCCAAATAGGGCTCGAAATGTATCTAATTCTTTTCGGAATTGATCTCAGCTAAATCGATTTAATTCTTAACAGAGTCAAAACTATTCAGTTAATTTTTTAACCGACTCTTAACGATTCGTGTAATTTCTTAACCGAGTCATTTCTCAACCGAAACAAAAGTAATTTTCCGTTGCTTTGCAAAATCTTTGGGACTCCAGCTAGCAGCGCTCCATCGGAGAGAGTGTTTTTACAAATGTAGTTTAAACTAACTGTGAATTATATGCATTATTTCATTTAGTGTTAAAAGAAAAACCAAATAAAAGAGATTTTGTGCGACACCCCCGATAAAAAGAAGCCAACAATAAAAAAATGGAAACTCAATGCCATAAGTAAACGAAATATATAACAAATTAAATTCAAAACAAAATGAATGAATGAATGAATGTCAAAAAGGTCACGAACTCGTTGAATTGTTCCGCAAAAGTTCAAAAGGTTCATGTTACACGACCGGCAGTAGCAAAGCGTTAACAAGTTCATAAATCAAGCAAGGCAAAATACAAAGCGTCAATGTTTTTTTTTTTTTTTTTTCAATTAATTAAACTTCCAATTTCTTGCATAAAATCAGAGTTTATTCGAAAATCAAATTAAACATGATATCAAGTTTCAGTTTAAGTATTTAACAAACTCGACAACAAGACAACAACAACAACAAGCGTGAGCATATTTTTGGTCCAGAGGCGGCGGCGACGCAGTTAATTTAGTTGAATTTTACAAATTAATTAAAAATAAAAAATTAAACTAAATCGAATCGAATTGAAACGAAACGAAATGAATACAAAAGCCAAAGTAAAGAAATCATTCGCAAAAACATTGAGCAAAATTGGGCGTGTTATGCAAAGCAATTGAAATCGTTCACGTTCCCAGCTGTCTTTGCCAATTTGCAACAAAAAAAAAAAAAAAAAAAAAAAAAAATAAATAATAAATTTAGCATTGATTTAAGTCAAATTGTGGGCTGGCAAAAATCTCGAAAGAAATCCGAAAAATTGCCCCTGAGCTCAATCATCGACGCTGAAGAAAAACGGTTGCCAAAAATTTACCAGCTTAAATGAAGCCGAATCAAGCCAAACTATGAAACTAACACTTTCGCTACTACTGCCGTCTGCCGGCAGTCTGCTGCCGCTGCCGCAGCTACTGCTGCCAAATGTAGGCGTTCAATGTAGTTTATGCGACTCGACTTTAAATCGACGCGGCAGCAACTTGATATGTTAATGTTGCTGCTGCTGCTGTACAGTTTTTTTTTATTTTTTTTTTTGCGGCTAAAACTTGGTCAACAAACCGACTAACAAGCGCGCACATTTCGTTTAAGCAAAATCAACCTTACTACACAACTGCCGGCATACATTTATAAATTGTCTATTTGCGCTTAAATTGTTACTTGGCTAATTTACGACTTGAATACAATTTGTGCTGTTTACACACATTTTTATTTTTATGCCCTGCACCCGAAGTGTAAAAGGGTATATTAAGTTTGTGCAACCATATGTAACAGGCGGATGGACCCCATAAAAAATATATATTCTTGATCAACATTAGCAGCCGATTCGTTCTAGCTTGTCTTTTTGTCCATTCGTTCGCCTGTCCTGCCATACTTTTGTATCAAAAATATTTTATAAGGGAGATTGTGCCTATTATGGGCACCTTTAGCGTTTTAGGCTATAGTGCATATTTTAGCTAACTTTGAAGGAAGCAAGTTAATAACTTCAACTTTAAAAAAAAAAGTTACAAATTTATGTAAAGTTACAATTTGGGGGAAAAAATTTGTGTACCCGGTTGTGGGCACCCTTGAAAAATCGGATAGAAATGGAAAAATATAAAGAAAAACTTCAGAAATAAAGAAAAAATTAAATTTATTTATTTTTTGGGAAAAAAATTTTTGTACCCGGTTGTGGGCACCCTTGAAAAATCGATTAGAAAGGGAAATATATGACGAAAAACTTCCACAAGTAAAAAAAAAATGAAAATAATTTTTTTTTTAAAGCATTCACAATTTGAGGGGGTAAAAATTTTTGTACCCGGTTGTGGGCACCCTTGAAAAATCAGATAGAAATGGAAAAATATGACGAAAATATAACAAGAAATAAAGAAAAAATGAAAATCTATTTATATTTTGGGTAAAAAATTTGAGTCCTAGTTGTGGGCACTCTTGAAAAATCGAATAAAAAAGGAAATATATTAAGAAAAACTACCACAAATGAAGATAAAATGAAAATCTATTTATCTTAAAAGCCATCACTGGCCAAAAAATACATAGCGGTACGTTTTTCACATTACTCATCATCTAGCCCATGGTTTAGTTGGTATCTTGGTGCGTTTAGTTCATGGTTTAACTAGTAGTTCCTTTCGTCCATACTCGTTTGGATAAGAAACAAGAAACAGGGTGCCCATAACCGGTTACTTTGGGGTGCCTACAACAAGTTACATTATGGTGGCCAGACATATTAGAGTATTTGTTTTGCTATCAATACAACAGTGAACTGTCAACACACACTTTTTACAGAACTTGCTAACCAAAGATGCCCACAAGTAGGCAGTGCCCACAATTAGAGGGTGCCCACATGTGGCACACATTTCCAATTCATCGTTGGAACGCAAAGTTATGAATTTGGAAATGAAAATGAAAGGTTTGAACTTGGTTCACATCAACCCGCTGTAACATACATAAATATACTTAGCTCCCAAATAAACTCATTCATCGGGCTACCGACCATGCAGAAACTCCTATATTGTTTTGCATAAACTGATTGAGAATTATAAGATTTCATTATATTACAGTACTAACAGAAAAGGAAAAAGTTTTATGTTTTGCGTATGTTGGACCACAAACATATTCGGTTTGAAAAGTAAATCACTAAATTTTAGTGATTTCGAAGATGGGAGCCTGGCTGATAAATAGAATAGAACGGATAAAAGCATCACATAGGTTGGGTATCTTTCAAATTTTTTTTTTTTTTTTTTTTTTTGCAAAAAACTTTAAATTATCATTTCAATTGTCAAGATGACTAACTCATACTTTGTAATGTTTTATTTCTCCAAGACCACATAGAGATAATAAATAAATAAAAAAAACCTTATAGTTATGAAGTTACGAAACGATGTAAATATTATATATTGTAGGTACATACCAAACTGCCCTCTTAACCAAGTAGTGCTAAAAATAATCTTAAAAAATCTCTCGCCTGCTGCAATACGGCAAACTAGGTGCTTATTCTTTAAACAAAAAAAAAAAAAATAAATTGCACAGTCATGTGTATTTTTTTCAATACAAATAAAATAAAAAAAAGTGATCTTAAGTAGAATTGATTAGCAAAATCAACAAGAAGAAACACACAAGACCACAAAGGCAAGCTAGCATAAATGAGTTTTAAATATAAAAATTGATAAATTATAGTAGACATGGACAACGTCTCGTGTAATGTGGACACCCACCACATTTAAGAATGTGTTTGCATTTGTGCAGCTGACAGAGTCTAAGAACTAAAATAGACACCACAAGCTACATAATAAGTCAGCAAACCCGCAGCACTCAGCAGCCAATCAAGCGCAACATTCATTCGAGATCACAGACCTTTGCGACATTTAGATCAAACTTGTGATACTAATTTTTCTAGGCATTTGTGGTTTAGCACAGCAATATGCGATTGCCTTGAATGATATAGTCAGTCATTCAGTCAGTCAATATATTCACTTAAATGAAGGATTTCAGACTTTTTTCGTTTTTGTCTATACCGCCGCTGTCAATTTTATTATCTCAGATAAACTATTAGTCTCCGATTACATTAGCATTTATGTAAAGTCCCACACACGTGGGCGCTCGTTCGTTTATGTATGTCGGCGTCATCGTAAAGTGGGCGTGCATTAGTGACCTCGCATGCGGAACATAACATTGCGCGAAATAGGTAGTTAAAAGTTATTAAATGCTGTCAAGCTAACTATTAAAACAGACAGACAGACAGCCAGTCTGTATGCATAAAACAGGTCGTTGCTTATATAGCGGCAGACATTTGATTTAGATCTAAAACCAAAATAAATGTTTAAAACACACAAATAAAAAAAAAACGTAAAAAAATTTTTATAGAAAAAAAAAAATTTAAGTAAATTAAATGTTGGTAATGATATAAATTAAATAAATTGACAAATATAAAACTTTTTGGTGTAATCATAAATCTTTGCGATTTTTTTTATAATGGATCCACTTTTCATTGCTAGTCACAATTCAAAGCAAAAAACCCGTTCAAGGCGAAAAATCGATTAAAACATCTCTCGGCTTGAATTCGTACGATATCCAACTACCTTTCTTTTGGATCATTCCCAAGGCTTTAAAATACCTGGAAATTTTTGCTTGATCCACTCGTTTGTCATGGGTCTTCATTGAGAAATGCCATTGATTCTTCATCTTCAAACTTCTTCGACTGAACGTTCTTCGACATTTCAAAGCTTTGAACCATGTCGCAACACGTTCATCACAAGTGTCGGGAGCAATTCGGCAGATCAGTTTCCGCCGAATTTAGTATAATATATAATATACTAGCGTATACCCGGCGTTTGGGCTGCTCTTTCAGCTCTTTTCGATGATATTTTTTGTACTTTTTGACTTTTTTTTTTTGCAGCGTAACCAAAATATGTATGGAGCTAGTATGAAAACATACAAAATAGCACTAAAAAATATTTTGTTTTATTACAGCGTGACCACAATATTTGTGGGGCTAGTATAAAAAGTCGAAAATTGACTTCATGAATAAAACGATTGTGCCTAATGCATTGTTTTAGTGGTCTATAATTATACTTATACACATTATTGCCTTTCAAATCAAATCAGTTTGATACTCATCCGTTGAATAGTTTCAAAGTCCATAGCAGACATAGAAACATTTTTACTATTTAATGTATATAATTTCCTTTTCGTTACTTCTTTGCAATTTTTCAAAGAGATAAACCTGTTTTTCTCCGATTGATTTTCAAGTACAACTGCCATAATGCCACTTTAAACCACTTCCATTAATGCCTTGTCCCTGCGTTTTAGTTCTTCTACCGCTTTTTCGCACAATTCAAAGAAATTTCTAATTTAAATACGACAGCTTCGGCCTCTTGTCTCTTGAATGTCGTCTATTGAGAACTGGTTTTCCAGAACAGCCTGAATCTTTAAAATGCCTTATGCAACCCAAGGGTCGGAATTGGAATTCTGTTTCCGGATTGACAAATCTCTTGGAAAAGGTCTGATAGCATTATTTAAGACTAGCTTCACAATTCCGAATGTGATTTGAGTGATTTTTGACTAGGTTTAAGAAGCTTGGCTTTTTGACCACTTGGAGTGACTCCTTTATATATCTCCAAATTTACTTCAACAACTTCAAAAAATGCACAGACTATAAAGGAACCTAAAAAAGGAAACTACATAGCTCTGGTTTAAGCATCAAAAATTATTCATTATACGAAAAAAGTAAATTTTTATATGCGTTTCAACCGGATTAACCAGATTGCGTAAGTGTCTTACTATATTTTATTATAATTTATAAGAAAATCAACAGAAAAATATATTCCAAATTAACCTTAATCGGACAGAAGCAAAATAAATGCAGAGAAATAGTATATAACGGCGGCATTGTGCGGGAATCAGGCAGGGCAAGAAACTAATAGGTCCCTTTAATAAGGAAATATACATACGACATACAAGGAACTTGTTAAGTATGGTATCAGTTTCTATAAGTTCACTGCGTGCTAAGGAAAGATTTATGTAATATGGGAATTCAGGGTGATAGCACCTCTAGGCAATGTCTTAAAGATGATGAAACACAGGAATCTTCCACAAAGCTTGTGCAACTGTGTTATTACAAACTGACAAGACCAATGTTGCATGACTGAGTCCAAGTAAACTGAAAGCCTTCTTCTACAGGGCTACAGGGCTGGATGAAATGATGTTGAAAGGAATCAACTATACAGTCAGGACACAATATATGAACTGAAGTTTATATACCTGTCATACATCATTTGACGATAATAAATAAATAAATAAATCTGCGTTTTTTAGGAAACAGACAGAAGGATGTATACGATACTTTATAGGGTCCACGGCGTCTCCTTTAGTGCGTTACAAACTGTGTGACTGGTATAAAAAAAATAAAAATTTAAAAAGCAATTAAAAAATAAAAACAAATAAAAACAAGAAAAAACGTCAACTTCGGTGGAACCGAAGCTTAAATACCCGTCACACGAATCTTTGAATAGTTTAGTGTGATCATCAGTGGCTTATATACTTTTATAAAGATATATTGGAAAATAATTACCTTTTCATACATTTGTTCGAAAATAATCGATAAGTTTGTATGGGGACTATAGCTAAAAATAGGCGTGGCACCTTGGTTTTGTTATTGGATGTCATTAGAAGTGTTTTTACATAAATTTAAATCAATAGTCTCATAAATAATACCTATTTTTATACAAAAATTCGAAAACGGGCGTTAAATTTGTATGGGGGCTATAGCTAAAAAAGGGCGTGGCAGCTTGGATTTGACATTGGATGACATTAGAAGTATTTTTACCCAACTTGGAGTGACTACATTTATAAATAATAACTATATTCATATAAAATTTGAAAATGGGCGGTAACTTTGTATGGGGGCTATAGCTAAAAATGGGCGTGGCAGTTTGGATTTAACATAAGATGACATAAGAAGTATTTGTACCCAATTTGGAGTGACTACATTCATAAATAATTGCTATTTTCATACAAAAATCCGAAAAAAACGGTAAGTTTATATGGGGGCTACCCCTTAAAATGGGCGTGGCACTTTGATTTTAACACTTGAACTGCTTAGGACTGAGAAAAGCTTAAGTTCCGAGCTTCAGGTCAATATCTTTAATACTAAGCGAATGAATCGCATACATACAGACAGACGGACAGACAGACGGACATGGCTAGATCGACTCGTCTCGTCGTGCTGATCAAGAATATATATACTTTATAGGGTCTAAGATGTCTCCTTTAATGCGTTACAAACTTTCTGACAAAATGATAATACCCTCCACACTGTGTGTGACGGGTATAAAAAAAAATATTTAAAAAGTCCAAGCCAAATATTTTTGTAAAAATTAAAAATAAAATTTTACCACTCATGCAACATGCTACAAATTGCTGCAAATGAAATGAAAATGTTTTCTAAACAAATACAAAATGCACGAAAGATCTATCTAAATGAAAATATAAAAAAAAAATGAAACGATCAAGAGTGAAACTAAAAAAAATGACAAGGTAAAATGTGCGCCAGAGAGTACAATTGCAGCGTTTAATATTAACAATTGCCGTTTAGTAGTAAATGCAGCAGTAACGACAGCAACAACAACAACAACAAGAACAGCAGCAGCAACTAAAGCAATATAATGAACCAACGACGAGCCTTTGGACTACTTAACAGCAAATAAAGAATAGCAACAGCAACAACAACAGCAACAAGAAATGCCAACAGTGGCAATCATAACAACAAAAGATACTTCTACTTTATTTCTAAGCTACTTTGAATTTTATTTTCTTGACTTTTCTTTAGTTCAGTTCACAACAACGCATTGCACAATACAATTTTCTTTTTGGGGTTTTTTTTTTTTTTTCTTATTGTAAATTTTCGCTTACTCCCCTTTTTTAGCTACTTTGTATTACTTTCTTAACTTGACTTGACTGCAACTTTTATATTTTACAAAAGAGCTTGCATTCTTTTTTTTATAATATTTTTTTTCTAATACAAAATGTGTAGTAATTTGCTTTTGCTGCTTCGTTGATTGTAGCAAATGTTGCAGCAACAAGAACAGTGAACAACAGCAATGACCTTTATTAAAGGAAAAACACGTTCAAGGTAATAACTTTAATAATTTTACTCATTGTCTGTTTAGATTGTCAGTCAGTTAGTCTGCTGAATAGATACTTTGTAGTGATTCACCCTCTGCTCTCTCTCTTTCTTTGTATGCATTACTAACGTTTGTTCTTTGACTGTCATTTCAGTTATTATTTTATTTCTCTTCTTTGTTGCTGTTGCAGTTACTGCTTAAGGCAATACACACATTGCTGCTGCTGCTGCTACTATTGCTATTGAAAAGTATCTAGAACTTCCCTTGACAAACGGTGCTTTGGTACTTTCATATAATTGCCTCTGCGGCTGTTGCAAATTCCAAAACCAACAACATCAACAGCAGCAACTGCTGCAGCAGCAGCAGCTAGATACAATTTTATATTGTTGCATAAAATTATATGCATAACGAGAGTAGTATAAAATATAATCATGATAAAACTTTAATATCTACTTCGTGATGTTGTATGAAACTATTTTTTTGTTCGCATATTTAAATCAAATATTGACTTAGCAATATGAATTAATGGACATTCGGTTTCTACCGGTATACTTTCCAAACTTGTATAAATAAAAAAGATAATAACACAGGCCAACTAAATTTAACGAAAGATCTAAAGACTGAGATTGTTTCAAATTTTTAGGTTGTGTTTTTTGGTAAGTGAGCTACTTTTTCTATCGAGATGTATCTGGCCTCATAGATCGTTTGGACCGAGACGTATGTAAGCGCTTCTATTCAGAGTATAAGTATGGTTTTGGCAAGCACTGTCACACTATTTTTTATGAGGCAACACAAATCTAGTCAAATCAGCCAGTCTTAGTATCTACATATTACTTTCTTCATGCACGAGCTATGTTCCGTTATAAGTGAGATGATCTGCAAATGATATACTTAAAATTGCCAGATAGTCTGCTACATACGTTGTGGTACATCTTCCAAAATTTACGACTCAAGGCTTATATAGTCATTCTGTCGCAAAGAACTTGAGTTAATTTATATTGAATGTTTGGGAATCATCGATAGTATGTACAAACCTTCTTGCGACTTTTGATGGTTCAGTATATTTTTTTGAGAAAGTATAGAACGCAAGGCACACACATCTATTTCAGACTTTCTTGACCGGTTTTTTTATGGCTAAATGTTAGGACTAGGAAAGGTAACCGTGAAAAAAAGAAAAACAAATTCAACATTTTTTTTTAAATTTCTTTTCGTATTTAGAATTTTATAAGAAGAAATTTCGTACGCCCTCGCTGACTTAGTACCACTTCGGTTTGGTCCACGTTTCGTGAAATTCGTAAATTCGTAAATTCTTTTCATCGGAGCCTCTGTAATATCGAGTGACTGTTCGAAGTTTTTCAAAATAACACTTATATTTTATTAGAAATTTAAAAAAAAAAATAAATAAATAAAAATAAAAAAAAAATTATATTAAAAAAAAAATAATATAAAAAAATAATATAAAAAAAAAAAAAAAATATAAAAAAAAAAATAATATAAAAAAAAAAATTGTTTAAAAAAATAAATAAATTTAAAAAAATAAAAAGCATAACAAAAAATAAATTAAAAAAATAATATATAAAAATATAAAAAAAAAAAAATTAATTAAAAAAATTAATTTAAAAAAAATTTTAATTAAAAAAAAAAATTTATTTAAAAAATAAATATAAGTAAAAAATACAAAAATAAAAAAAAAAGTATATAAATAAAAAATTAAAAAAAAATAAATAAAAAAATAAAAACAATACAAAAATATATATAAAAAAAAAATTTTAAAATATTCTTTTTTTTAGAAATATTGTTAAAAAGTGACTTTTTTTTTTTTAGAAGAAAAATTGTTACAAAATTTAATTTTTGAAAAATTTGTTTTTAGAAAAATTTCGTGCAATCACTTCGCCAATTATAGTCGGATTTTCCCATAAAACACCCGATTTACTCGTAATTGTGCGTTATCTAAGAAACTTTGTACCAAAGAAGTATCTTTCAATCTAAATAGTGTAACCAAACATCGATAAACTTAAAAAAAAAAAAAATAAAAAAATAAATTTATTAAATACGTTTGCCTTGAAAAAACACAGAGATGGGATCTGAAATGCTATAATATTATATACTGGTCGAAAGGTTTACATTTTTTCTTTCCAAAACAGTTTAAAAAATAAATTTCGACTTGAAGTCGACTGAGTTATTGTAAAATAAGTCCATATTTGAGAAATATTCCGCAAATTTCAAATATGCAGTTTTGTTTTACTCAAGTTTATAGTAAGACATACAATCTTACTATAAACTTGATATTATCTCGAAAACAATCTGGTAGAATTTCAATTTTTGCAGTTTTGGAAGTTTCTTATTTTGTATAATCAATTGATCGATTAGTTTAATAATCAATAATTGATTAATCAACAATCAAGTAGTTAATAGAGGTCAATGGTCTCGGACTAGAAAGCGTGATAGCAACGCTTTTTTAAAGTGAAAAACACAAAAATCACCATAATCAACAGCAATCGATTATTTCCAACAATCACACAGCCCTAGTATACGAATCAGGAACCAAGCTTGGTTTTTGTCGATATTTTCATTAAACCTGAGAGCGCTTGAACTCAGTGAGTCTGACAGATCAAAAATTTTTCGGCGAAATTTTTCTATGGAACGCACTTAATGCTGACCTATCCGATTCTGATATGACCCATCCGCCGTTTAAAACGTTAGTTTTCGAGAGTGTTGTCACCTGATTTAAGATTAACATTAAGTGACAATTATATTTATTTTTAAAAACTCTGTGAACTGTCATTTTTAGAAACAAAGAGCAGAAAAGAAGTTATTAAATTTTGTAGTTAGCTTTCAAATCATAAACAGCAAGTTTTGAAATTCAAGATTTTGAGAGAGTATAAACTAGGTCTTATACTATATAACTCCGAATGCTTTGGTGCCACTGAAGTAAATCATTTGAATATTTAACTATGTATGTACTACAACAATTAACATTAATTATTTATAAACGAACCATGCAGTTGGCTTGCATTTTCATTGCAACGCATGCTCTTGCAATGATTTTTTAATTATTTCGAACGTGCCACAAATTATGAAACAATAGAACAAACGAAAAGTTTTGACAGTTAAAAACGGAAGTAGTAAAATAATATAAAACAGAAAGAGTAATAGAGACAAAGACAAAAAAAAAAATAGATAGTATAAAAGAGATAGAAAAATAGAGCTGCTGCATGAAAACATAACACTGCCACCCACCCGCTCGCTCATGTTGCATGTTGCTGTTATACGCAGAGCGGTGCATGTTTTACGCGCAAGTTCAAATTGCAATGTTGTACGTTGTAGTCGAATGTTGAATGAAATGAAGAAAAAAAAGTATATATATGCAACATGCTTTTATACATTTATATTTACATACCGCACAATAATTCATATTTTGTGGTTTCTTTTGTTTTTGTGCAACTTGGCATTTCCCTAACTCCCTCTCCACTTCTTCGTCGTCATTTTTTACTGTACTAATTAGAATATAACGGTAATTTCATATTTACAGCTAAGCATATACTACCTATGGTATACAAAGAAACGAGTATGTTGCAGAGTGCGCGCATAAGTCAAAGTTGTTGCAGCATTTCTTCTTCTTCTTTTATGCCGCACAAATTTTCTTCTTTTATTTATTTTTTTTTTTTTTTCGGCAATTATTTTTCGAAAACTTTTTCTTTTATTTCTATTTTTTTTTTTTTTTTTTTTGTACCTCTTACCCTCGTATTAAGTCATTATAGCTTTTGTTGTTGTTGTTACTACTGCTGCTGTTGATGATGAAAAATAATTTAGACATTTTGCGGCTGCAGTTGAAATTTTCAACAAAATAAGTAGTACTCCTAGAATAAGAAGAAGAAGAAGAAAGAAGTACACTACTACTGAATTGCTGTAATTAAAAGAAACCTTCGAAGGCATAAACAAAGAAGCTAGAGCTGCACATTTTTGAATAGCAACTTTTCGTCGTTGTTGCATGAATCTGCATAGCAAAGCTATGCCAGCCAAACAGCCCAGACAGTCAGCCAGCTGTCGATTCTAATTGGAAAGTAGTGTTGCAAAGTCGTTTTTTTTTTTTGCTTTGTTTTTATTTTACTAAAAATCACTGGCAACGACGAAATTGTGATTGGCAGCAACATCAACAGCAACGAGTGCTGCTCGTGAACATCACAAAACTTTGCGCAAAGCACTTAACTGAAAGCACAAACTTAAGCAATGTTCGAAGGATGTTGCTTAGCGCTGAAGCAGCAGCAAGGAATAATAGTGAAAAAAGTGGGAAGCGCTGTTTTAACCCAGGAATTTATAATAGTTTGAAGCATTAGAGTTGCACTTTGATATGTCAAAATATATATTTATATACAATATGTATATAAAAATTTGTTATTTCTTTGACATAGCCCGTACTATAAACAAAAATAGCTTTTGAAAGTTGATAAATGAAATTATCAGCTATATAAAACAACTTGTGTTTTACCAACACTGAGATAATTTTGATTGTTATTTTAGTAGTGGCAACTTTATAATTCTAAGGTTACCATTAGAGCTGGAAAACAATCGATATCCATGATAGCCGTGTTCGATAGTTTTAATAGAAAACATCGATATCTTCGAATAAAAAAAGCATCAATACAATCGATAGTATCAAAAAAAAAAAAAAAAATATTGATACTATCGGTAAAACCATCGATTGTTTTCCAGCTCATTGTTTGGAGATTTTTTTTTCCCCTTTTAGCAGGCTCCAAACAAGCCTGTGATCACTTCTATTTGAGGCTAAAGTGCACGCCTTTGGGCAGATTAAAACACAGTTTTATATTTTTTGATTGTCCGAACTGACAACCATGTAATTGGCGCGTCGCGGAAAGAGTGAAGTTAACGATTACAAATTACAGCTGCTATGCTTCAACAATTGCAAGCAGAAAAAGATCAAAGCAAACATAGAATAATATTTAATAAAGTTAACGGAACTTCTCTTATACAATATATAAACAAACTATGCAACTATGCGACTAATAAATCTCCTACTTATTGCTGCTGCGAACATGCTCCCCCCGTTGGAAGACCCAGTCTTTCAACAGAAGAATCAACAGGAAGCACAGCAATTTTGCCAACAGCACGCTTAGTGATGCCAGTAGCCGTACGAATTGTAACCACTCGAACAGTGCCATCTTTGCCAGAGATGACATTCTCGATACGACCCAAGCGCCATTTAAGTGGTTGTATACCATCATCTTGTAGAACTACCAATGAACCAGGTGCAACGTTGTTTGATACCGCGCGCCACTTGTGGCGCTCCTGTAGTAGTGACAAATATCCAGTTGACCATTTACGCCAGAATATTTGCTGCATATAGCAAATACGTTGCCAGCGTCCCAAACGATTAATGTTTAGCTCGGTTACATCAGGTTCAATTATGGACACGAGTGGTGCGCCAACTAGAAAGTGAGCTGGCGTGAGTACCTCTAAGTCCTGCGGATTATCTGAAAGTGGACAAAGAGGACGAGAATTGATTATTGCAGCTATCTCACACACCAAAGTGCGGAGCTCTTCGAAAGTTAACACGGACAAGCCAATAGTTCGTGTAAAATGATGTTTAGCCAACTTCACCGCAGCCTCCCAGAGGCCACCAAAGTGCGGTGAACGTGGTGGTATGAATTTCCAATCGATACCCTCAGATAAGCACTGGTTTGCAATATCGTTGTTGTGAGAATCACTTAAAAACAGCTTTCTTAATTCAAGTAATTCATTTTTGGCTCCAACGAAATTTGTCGCATTATCAGACCAAATTGTTTTTGGTTTTCCTCTGGTGCAAATGAATCTTTTCAATGCTGCTAAGAATGATGAAGTGGATAAATCGCAAACCAACTCCAAATGTGTAGCCTTAGTACAAAAACATACAAATATGCAAACATAGCATTTTGTTGGTGGACGATTTCTAACGTCGGCCTTGTAATAAAATGGTCCACAGAAGTCAATACCCGTGGTTAAAAATGGCCTGGTTGCTCGAACACGATCAGGTGGCAATGAACCCATAATATGCTTACAAATTGTTGGTTTAATGCGGTAGCATCTTATGCATTTATTTACGACACTGGCTACTAACTTCCTTCCGCCAATGGGCCAAAATCGTTGCCGAATTATAGCGAGAAGACTTTGAGGTCCAGCATGCAAGTATTTGTGGTGATAGTACGCAATAATAGAACGAGTCACTGGATGGTTTTTAGGCAAAATTAATGGATGTTTTGCTTCAAAATTTAAAAGTGAATTTTCCAATCTGCCACCAACTCGTAGTAGCCCAAATTCGTCAATGAATGCATTTAATGAACGAAGTGTACTTGATGACCTTGCAGGTAGATTCTTTCTTATAATTTTAAACTCTTCTGAGAAACTTGACTGTTGCAAAACACGAACTAAAAGTCGTGTTCCTAATTGTATATCCTTAGTTGTAAGATTTCCAATCGGGCGTGGTATGTTGTTGTCCTTCCGTATCCAAAACCTGGATACGTACGCAAAAACTCTTTGTAGTTTATAAAAGTCATTGTGAAATTTGCATCTTAAAACCAAATCAAGTTCTGCAGTAACGGCAAGCACGCAACGACGACATTCTGGCAAATCTTTCATAAAATCTTGACGATGAGGCCAGCTTGATAAATCTTTCAAAAGAAATGAAGGTCCATTAAGCCACAATTTTGATTGCAATAACTCTCCAGGAGTGCATCCACGAGATAACAAATCAGCAGGATTTTTATCTGTAGGCACGTGGTGCCATGTCATGCCATGTGTAAGAGTTTGAATTTGGCTTACTCGATTCGAAACAAATATATTAAATTTTGATGGCTCTTCTCGCAACCATGATAGCACTACCATTGAATCAGACCAGCAATGGATTTCGCAAGAAGATTTTAGACATGAAGTTATTGAAGACACCAATTCCGATAAAAGAAGTGCAGCTGCTAATTCCAACTTGGGTACAGTCAATGTCTTCAATGGTGAAACTCGCGATTTAGAGCAAAGTAAATGCGACATTACGTGTCCTTCTATATCTGATCGTATGTACACGCAAGCGCCAAATGCTGCTAAACTTGCATCACAGAATGCATGTAATTGCCAAGTTGCTTTAGGCTTTAAAATAAAACGTGGAAATTTGATGCTACTCAACATCGGTAATTGAGCGCAAAGTTCAATCCAATTTGCATGAAGGGCATGTGGAAGACTCTCGTCCCATAGAAGCCTTTCTTTCCACAGCGTCTGTAAAAATATTTTCATTTTAGTAATTGTTGGTGATATCAATCCTAAAGGATCGTAGAAACGAGCTACGACGGAGAGAACTGTTCTTTTTGTTACATAAGTAGGTATATCAATCGGAGTAAATGCAAACAAAAAACAATCAGTCTTTGGATTCCAAGCCAGACCCAACGCTTTGGTTACTTCGCTTCCATCATGAAACTTTAAAAGTGATTCGCAGTCGGTTTCAGGAATATTATTGAGTGCTGCTGGTTCATTTGAGCACCACTTACGTATATTGAAATTTCCTCGTTCAAGCAACTTTTTTACTTGCTGCCTGATCTCAATAACTTCTTGCAAAGTGTCAGCGCCAGAAATGAGATCGTCTACGTAAAAGTCTCTGCGAACAATTGCTGCTCCCAAAGGAAACGATTTCTCCTCATCATAAGAGAGCTGGTGCATTGCTCGAATTGCTAGAAAAGCAGCGGGCTTGGTACCATATGTGACAGTGTCCAACTTGTACACGCGAACTTCATCGTTGGGATTTTGCCTCCACAGTATACACTGCATATAGTCATCTGGATGCGATATCCTAACACATCGATACATTTTACAAATGTCTCCACAAATAGCGATCTTATGAAATCGAAAACGTAGAAGCGTGTCAAAAAGCTTCGGCTGTATAGTTGGTCCTGCCAATAATAGATCATTCAGAGAATATCCAGACGTAGATTTGGCAGAGCCGTCAAATACAACGCGTAATTTCGTTGTAGTACTGTCATTTTTTAGAACACAGTGGTGTGGAAGGTAAAATGTAGGAATGTCTTTTCGAATTGTTGCCAAAGACATATGGCCCAGAGCTAAATACTCTCTCATAAACGAAATGTAATGAGTTTTCATATCCCGATTTTTTTCCATTCTCTTTTCTAAACTTTTCAAGCGCCTTAAAGCCCGATCATATGAATCGCCCAGAATATCAAAGTCACATTTGCGTGGAAGGTGCACCGAATATTCGCCTGAAGAAAGTCTAGAATGCGTATTTTTAAAATGTTGCTCACAGTCAATATCTTCTTGTGACGCAATAGACGCTTTATCGACGGAAGTGTCTACTTCCCAAAAACGTTGGACTATTTCAGTTAATGAAATGTCGCTAATTTGTTGCTCTATGTTTCTACTGAAGGTTGCTAACGAAGTGTGATTTTTTGATGAATACGAAATACCGCCAGAAACAATCCATCCCAGCCTAGTCTTTTGCAAAATGGGTAAATTCTCAGCAAGGCGAATTTGTCCGACACAAAGTAGTTCAAAAAAATATCCCAGCGCCAAGTAGCATGTCTACGCGCTGCGGCTGGTAAAACAATGAATCTGCTAGATCGATGTTACTGGGAATGCTCCAGTCAGAAGCATTTAATGCGAAATTTGGTTGATAGTCTGTAATATTTTGAGTGACAATTGCTGATACTGATGCTGAATATTTTGAGTCCTTTGATCGAAATATTAAGCTCACTGATTTGCTAGCCGAAAACTTTGAAGATCCTATACCAGATATATTAATTGTTGATGATGTCGACTTTAGCTGGAGCTGATTTGCCAAGCGAGAAGTAATAAAGTTTAACTGTGAAGCAGAATCAAGAATTGTGCGACATGGAATAAATGAGCCAGATTGATTCTTAACAAATATAATGGCTGTAGCAAGTAACACATCAGTAGTAGACGACCTTGGAATTGAAAGTGATGCTGTTGAAATTGAACTTGAAACGAGAGCTGCCTGTGTAGAACCAAGTTCAGTTGGTGAATTGAAAGTTGCCGGCGCAGAAACTACCGAACGCTCAGTGTTGCTTGGTAAAGGAACGTGCAATAAAGAATGATGTCTTCCTTGGCAATGGCGACAATTACCAGATTTACAATTTTTAACTGAGTGACCTTTGCGCAAACAGTTGAAGCACAACTGCAATTTCTTCACCTCCTTGTGTCGCAAATTGTGTGAAAGGTTTATAAATTTCATGCAACTTACAATGGTATGATCTTTTGCTTCACAAAAATCACAAACATGCTGTATCGAATGCTTAGTAGATACTACAAAGACATTACGAGTAGATTTTGAAAAGTATTTGCCCACCTGCTGGCTTGGCTTATGCGTTACCGAAGCGTGATCCAAATTTTCAAGAGTACGGCACCTCTTTTCCATGAATGAAGCCATTTGATCCCAGGATGGAAGCTCTGTAGACAGACTTTCTTCCCACCGTTCATGAGATATGCGATCCAGCTTGTGCGATACCAGATGTATTAAAAATGCGTCAAAAATTTGCTGTGTGGTACCCAAAGTTTTTAAAGCGCGAAGATGACAGTTGAATTTATCACTCAATGCACGAAGACCACTAGCAGAACCTTTATCAACACCCTTTAGTTCAAAGATTGCCTTAACATGTGTCTGAAAATTAAACAACTTGTTATCAAAACGATTTTTTAGAAGATGTAAAGCTTTATCGTAGTTCTTCTCATCTGTTTCCAGTGAGCGTATGGTATCCAACGCTGCTCCTTCCAAACTCGAAAATAAGTAATGCAGCTTCTCAATTTTACTAAGATCAGCGCTTTTGTCTACAACGTTGGTAAACATCGAGATGAAGTCTGGCCAATCATGATATGCACCATTGAATTTACGAATCTGCAATTCCGGCAAACGTGTATTAATGCGCGACGAGGTAAAACCGAATGTGTCATTCGAATCAAGATGACGGATTGTTGATGAGCGCGACATTTTTGGTTTTTGCAAGTTTTGTAAATGATTAGCAAATTTTGATTTTACCGACAAATAAACCACGACAAAATTCGAACGATCGTCACTGTCTAACTCACTAGGATCAATTTCTTCAAGGCTGGTGTGAGCTTTATCGAATACAGAATAAAAACTATCAATAAGCTCTACGCGTACCGTAAGTTCAGCTTCAGTAAATGTCTTTATTTGCTCTGATGTTAACTTATTAAATTCCATCAATTGTTTTTGAATTGACTCGCACTTTTTCTTAAAAAACAATATAGAATTATTTGCAGCAGCATTGCCGACGGCATGCACATTACTTGAGTCATTTTCGTTTGACATTGTCCCGTTGCTTAAGGTTTAACTGTATTTCAGTTTCTATATATAAAAATATGTTTTCGAATGTTATGTAAAATTTGCGCAGGTGCAGCGAAAATGATAAAACACAATAGAAACAATGCGATTATATATATATACGCATATGCTTAAAGTCAAACGGTTTTTATATAAACTCAATATGTATGTATGTAGGTACGTTATATATGTAAAAGAAAACTGCTTCTATTTACATACATACAAGCCCGTTATGAGTTTGCAATAATTTGAGCACTGATAAGTTGAATTTTATTATTTTTTATAAATTATAAAACTTTTGGCACACGAAATTTAACAAATTAGTTGCGATTGAGTTTTTAAATGTTTTAATTTGTACAATTGATGCAGCGATAGCGATAATGTATGTCCATTTATTACGACCGATAAATGTTATATCAAGCGATTGAATTATCCAAATAATAATTCCTGTGACCTTTCCACGATCACGTCGGGGTCACCAAATGTTTCGAGGACGAGTTATTTTACTAGCCCTTTTTAGCAGGCTCCAAACAAGCCTGTGATCACTTCTATTTGAGGCTAAAGTGCACGCCTTTGGGCAGATTAAAACACAGTTTTATATTTTTTGATTGTCCGAACTGACAACCATGTAATTGGCGCGTCGCGGAAAGAGTGAAGTTAACGATTACAAATTACAGCTGCTATGCTTCAACAATTGCAAGCAGAAAAGATCAAAGCAAACATAGAATAATATTTAATAAAGTTAACGGAACTTCTCTTATACAATATATAAACAAACTATGCAACTATGCGACTAATAAATCTCCTACTTATTGCTGCTGCGAACAGTAGGTATTAGTATTATTATTAGTTTTAAAAACTTTAATTTGCACCTTTTTTTTAATGATGGAAAACAATCGATGAAAGTGGTGTACAGCGATAGTAACAATCGATTGCAGCAAAAAACTTCGAAAGAACCAAATAATTTTTAAAATATCGGTTGTGCTACCGATTGTTTTTTAGCCCTTTTAGCAATCAGCAAGTGACCGAGTCATGGTAGAGTTATAAAAAGGTGATGTCAAGCGAAATATTGGTACTTCGCAAAGCAAGCGTATAAGTGTAAATGAGTTAGAAAAAGGGTCAATTTATTTATTTAGTCTGGCGAGCGCGAAGAAGAAAGAAATATATATTTTTTTTGCTTCGCTTTGCTTTCATTTTTTTTTTTTTTTTTTGTGTGTTTAAATATGAGTTGGACATTGGTACAAAATATATTGAGAGAGAAAAGAGCGCTTCATATCACCTTATGATGCAATTATACCACAGGCCTAGCTAGCTTTAATTATAAAAAAAATAACAGTCTACAACAGATTTTTCAATTCGTAAGAAATATTCAAAAAGTGCTTCGGCGACACAAAGGTGCAAAATAGTATACAGCACTGCAGAAGATGGTTCTTAATGACACCGTGGCGAAAAGCAAAAAACACAAGAATAATCAACGGATCTAATACTGAATAGTAGCCAAAAATATATTCGTTTTCGTTCGTATTTTCCATTACTTATAATATGAAAAGCAACCTTAAATAATGAGTAGAATTCTTGAGTTATTTAAAACTTGTAAGCCAAGATTTTTTTGCAAATTTCGACACAACATGCCTTTACAAATCCTCAATTAATTGGCGGATGTCACCAGATCACTCTTTGGTTGTAAACTAGTCTCGCTACAACTTTTGCCACCATTCGAAGCAGGCGATCAGTACAGTGCAGTGCTGATCACCTACATCATATATAACATATGTCGCACAGCAAAATATTTCCAGAAATTTACTCCTTCAGGACTAAGACAACGCGGAGCCGCTCTGGCTGCAATCTTTCTTAGTATCAAAATAATCAGATATATAGATGAAGACTAACGAACGTCAACCAGGCGACAAATAGATGTGGTTACCGAATTGTTCCTCCGAAGTCTACACCAATGCGAGAAGCAAAGATATGAGCGATGCGACAGGCGATACGATAAATGAAGCGATAGGCGATGCGATAAAGTTATATCTAATTAGCTTTTACATAGACAACCAGTCTTTTAAAGCGAAATACAAGTCTGCGCTATCGCATCGCTCATAGCATTGCTTATCGCATAGCTTTTAGCTTCTACTCTTACATCAGCCTTATGTTAATATATTGAAATCTTTTTTCGCTTTACTACACGAATCATTTATGATAGAAAATTTCCACAAAATATTTTCTTGAAGAACTTAAAACTATATTAAGCCACGCCAGTTGTCATAGAAGTTGACGACAAAGACGTTGATGCTATCTTAGAAATGTTCAAAACTCTTTGCTAATTTCCGAGCGCATATTAAAACTAACTTCTTTGACACTTTGGCGCAGGTTTGCGGCTTTAGCACTTTTAACTATGCAGCATTCTAGGCAACTTTCAGGCAGAGCGCGTTTTGAACTAAAGAAAATATCTTATAAATGTAGGTATACCAAATAGTTTTATTTAGAACGACTTAGAATGACAGCGACAAGCGACAAAGAGACTTATAAGAGATTAGGTAACATTTTACACGAAAGTCATTTGACAATGCCTAAGACGAGTTGAGAATGGCAATACAAGTTGACAATGTTGGCGGCAGCAAATGCTTTGTAGCTGATACTAAAAAAAATAAAAACTTTTAACAAAATAAAAATTTATACTAAACAATTCTTAGTCAAGTAGTGTCAGACATTAACAACAGACAGACGGACAGAGTAAGTCTATGAAACAACAAGAGTAAAATCAGCAGCATAAAACGAGCTTGTTGTTTTTGTTGTTTTAGTGGCTTACAGCTTACAAAAACTTTAGTTAATCTTAAGCAAAAAAAAAAAAATAATTTCAAATGCGATGCTGCTTTGCAAGTGATATACAAAAGTGATAATAAGCAAGGAATAGCGGAGCAGTAAACCACTGTAAGCGGCATAAAGTTAAAGCTTAAGTGGCAACTTTATAGTTAGTAGTACTACATAGTAGCAACAACAAATGTTGTTTTTATCTTTTTGTTGTTGTTTTTGTTTATGCTGTAATATAGTTCTTTTTTGTATATTTTTCGTATTACAAAGTCTAAAGTTTTTGCGTGTAATTAAGAAAATTGCGAAATATGCGCAAACACAAACATAAAAATACTGGATTAAACAAGGTTTAATTTAAAGAATACGCAAATAAACTAAGGGGAATTACAATCTCAAAGCCTCAGAAAAAATTTTGGTACCATACTCAAGTTTTGGTGAACGCCAAGTCATACTGAACTTCAAGCGATAAAAACCAAGCTTGGCTCTTAATTCGTACACATTTCAAGCTTCCAAAACTGCAAAAATTGAAATTCTACCTGGTAATATTCTGGAGATTATATAAAAACAAATTTTCAGGTTTCAATTTTATTGCCAAAAAAAAAAAAAACTAAAGTTGAAATAGCTGAGTAGTCTTATAGTAGAGGTTGTAGGTTTGATCGAGAAAAACAAAACTGCATATTTGGAATTTGAGGAACACTACAAAAAAAAAAAATTTTTCTACTTTATCACTAATGTCGCAATAACTCAGTCAACTTCGAATCGAAATTTATTTTTTAAACTGTTTTGGAAAGCAAAAACTTAGATCTTTCGACCAATATTTATAATATTATAATATTTCAGATCGTATAAACAAATTTTTCACAAAATTACACATCAACAAAAATTTTTTTTTTTAGAAAAACTTTTAAATTTTGAAAATTTTCTGTTTTTAGAAGAAGTCTACTCTATTAGGAATGTACAAAATTCCTAAGAAAATTTTGTCTATCAAAAATTGGTTTAAAAATAAAAATCGATTCGAAGTTGTCTAAGTTATTGCTACATAAGTAAAAAAAAGTGGAAAAATCATTTTTTTTAACAAAAGTCCAGACTTTGTTGGTGCCCCCAAATTCCAAGTATGCTGTTTTGTTTTATTCGACCAGACCTACAACCCCTAATATAAAACTTCCCAGCTATATTAACATTTTTTCTTTATAATTAAAATTGAAACCCGAAAATTTGACTTTACATTATCTCGGGAAAACAATGAGGTAGGATTTCAATTTTTGTAGTTCCGGATGCTTGGTTTTTTGTCGACATTTTTATTGAACCTGAGAACGCTTGAACCTCAGTGTGAAACCTTCAGATACAATCCATGCCTGTGCACATATGACCGAACGTTTATAGTAAATCTGCCCAGTTAAATTCAAATTCGTGCTTGGTTGTTAAACAGATGTTAAGATAACCCTTTATTTTATAGTAAAACTAACATTACAAAATTGGTATTTTTCATTTAAAAATAATAAAAAAATCTTTAAAATAAAACCTTATTTTTGCTTATCGCTTTAATTTTGTGCTTCCAAAAATATAAAATTTTCAGTCCAATAACAAAAATAAACACAGACACACACACACACACAAAAATAAAAACTAATGGAAAAATTTTGAAGGTGCACGTACTATATGTAGGTGTTTGTTTTGTTCAGTTTCAACATATTCCGACTGCGCTTTATCGCCCTCAAAACGTTATAGATACTTTTTACCCGCTCAAGTGTATCTATCACTCGTTTATAGCCGCTGCCGCTGCACACACTAAGCCGATTTTCACAAATAGTTTGTGGTTCGAATTGCTTCATTTTAAGCGCATTCTCTACGCTGCAATCTGTAGCATCTACACTAAAATGTATCTACAAAATACATACACAGACGTACGTAAAATGTGTATCTATTCATTTGCATTTTAGAAATTTTGCAAAACTATTTAACTGTTTTTATGTATGTTGAATTTACACATATTCACATACACACACAGATAGACACAGCTGTAGTTAAACACACAAACACATGCACACAATATGCAAAAAAGTTTCGCAATTTGTGCAAAATATTTGAATGGCGACAGATTTTGCCACGAAAAATTTTGGATAAAATAAAATTTTGTCAAAATAATCTCATACATTTAGCAGTCGCCTTGCACGTACATATGCATGGGATGGCAGTATTTGGAAAGAATGTAAAGCCTTCGCAATTTAATATGCTTTAATAAAAAATCATAATTGAGTTGAAAAAAATGACAAGCTAATTAATTCAATTGACTTTATATGTCGATAAAAAAAATATTTTAATTAAAAACTCCTTTTTTTTAAAAATGTCTGAAAGTGTTTTTTTTTTCGAAATTACAGAACAAAATGTATTACTTAGGTTAATAAAACTATTTACCCGGTCTTGCAACTGTGCAAAAATTGCAAAAAGAAACACGAAACTATGAACAACAATTTTTTTTATAAAAAAAATCTTGCACCCGTAATCAAGTAAAATCTTTGCTTCAGTGCAATAAAAGTGTTGCAAAAGCAATACATAAACGGATGGCCTTATTTGGTACTTAAACTGAGGATAAAATGCCATTACTTAAAATGAACATCATTTCGATAAAAGAACCTTATTTTTTTGAACGGTATCAAACAGACCAATGTCTCAAAACAGCAGGTTTCCAGAACTTTATTAGCCACAAGTGTGCTCACGATTAAATTTGTGTAATGTTTCATTTTTGCACTTTTGCTAGACCAAAATATTTTGTGCACACTGTAATTCAAAAAAAAAAAAAAAAAACTGGTATCTTTTAGTATATTTTCATGAAAGCCTATTTCGCTGCAATAAAAAAACAGCAATTAATGAAAAATGCCATTGAAAAAAGCCGAAAGAGCAGCCGAAACGGCCGTACAGCTTAGTAGCACACGCCGGGTATCCGATAGTTATCTTATATTTTATTTTTAATTTTTTTATTTAAGTTTTAAAAAATCAGTAAGCTTTGCCAAACAAGATTTTAAATGAATGATGAAAGCTATACAACATAAAGGTTAAAATATTTTCCCGTTAACCTTGTGGATTTTTTGATATCGATTGTAAGAGGATTCCAGCACACGTTTGTTGACACTCCATCGAGCGGGTGAACTGTAAAAAACCGCAAAAACAAATTGTGACTTGCATGGATTAATCAAAAAAGAAATCAATTGCCGGAACGCAGGAAATTATCGGTGTTGTAGCTGCTTTGACAAGGGACTCAACTGCTCAAATAGTCACTGTACACAGTTCAGAATTTCTTTCTTCTGAAACAACGCAAAATACACCTTCAAATTTGATTGTTTTCAACAAGATGCTGCACAGAGATTTAAACGCATGGAAAAAAAAATTTTTTTTTTAATGTACAAACGAAATTAAGCACGAATGTTGCTATTAGTTCTTGTGTCAAGAACAATGTGCTTGTATTGAGAACAAACGTGCTTAATTTAAGCAAAAGGACAGAGAATAGTAGTGAAATTTGGTCTTGTAGCATTTGTTTCTTTAGTTTTATCTGTCCTTCTTGAGCTGTACGTTTATTAAAAAAATATTGTTCTTGATACAAGAACGAATGTGCTTGTTATGAGAACTAATGTTCTTAAACAAACTTAAATTTTTTTCATATACTAACTCATTTAAAAATTATAATCTACTGTGCTACGACATAAGAGCTACCTTTACACAAATCATCTTAAAAAAAACAACATTTTATTAATGTTGACATTTTATAGCAAGTAGTGAAACAAATTTTATAAATTTGTCAATGTACATTTTTACCATAATTAGATTTATTCGTTTATTTTATTTCTTACATTTTCTTTTTAAAATGAAACATTTTACATGTATCTGACAATCTCTTTATCAACGTTAACACTTTGTTGCATACAAACATTCTCGTAGTTAGTTTCATACTTAACACTAATCAAAGTCAATTATTTAAAGTCAAATGAATACAGATACGTTTTTAATGAAAATTAATTAAAAGATTTATAGACTACAGCAGGCAACTCAAGCATGAGATATTCAAAGCAAAATACATACAAAAAAAAAAAAAAAAAAAGTGCTGATAGCAATAAAAAAAAGATACAATTTTTTTTTTTTTTTTTTTTTATATTACCCAACAAAGTTGTTAATTAGTCAAGAGTGGCAGAGAGCAACAGTAAAAGCAGCAGCACAACAAGAAGAGTGCTCTTGATTGAAATCAATAACTCTGAAATGAAAACGCTCACACATCTTCAGATACATTTGTATCTGATACATATACAGATGTAACTGTTTGACAAGTCAAGTAGCGCGCTTTTACGTTTACAAAGCTACATCAAGTGGCAATGAGCAGAAATTAAAAAAAAAATTAATATATGCGCTGCTATACGTTATTATTAGGCATTTCATTAAGAATATTGTTAAATAACCATGCCACATAATCTATCTGTCCGTCTGTTTACAATTTGTAAAATTCATAAAACGAATGCACGAATGCCATTAATCATTGCATGTAGGGTATCAGCACCTGAGGCCATCCAGCAATAAATTAAAAATAGCGAAACTCAACAATTTTTATTTTTAATTAAAGTAAAAATGGCGTGCGCTGCATTTGCTGCGGCCAATTTTACAATAAATGAACGAAAAAAAAAAAACAAAATATTTAAAAAAGCATTTTCAAACAGAAAAAAAAAATATCGTTTATTAAAAACTTACCACACTGAAGCTCTGAAGTTCTGCTCTGTTCTGCTCGGTTCTTTTAATGCCTACGATGCTGCTTGCTGCTGTTCAACATCGAAGAACATAAACCAAAAAAAAATAAAAAAAAAAAAAAAAGACACAAATCAAATTATACGCCACAACATTTAAATATCAATTAAATCTGAAAAAGCAGAAAAAAAATATGGTGTGTGATGTTTACAAAATATATATTTTTAAGTAAGCAAAAAGGGGGGAAATTTAATGTAAATATATGAAGTACAACAGACAAATTTGTTTGAAAACAAAAGATAAAGCGATCGATCGAGTCGCAGCGTTGTCAGGAAGGAAGTACATGCAGCAACGGAATAAAGGGGTAAAATGGGTATAGTTCAGAAAAAGTACTAATAACATCAGTTGTAGTATTAGCAGCAGCAGCAACATTAATACATTTAGGCTAACAATTAAATATTTAAATGAAATATGCACAATTGGATGATGTTTGGCAGCAATCCAATATTTAACTTTGTGCAAAAAGCTAGATAGAGCAGAAAGAGAATGAAAAAGAGATGGTATAGTCTAAATGTACTGATTCAATATTAAAAAGTAATACTTAGGCTACAATAGACTATAAATATGCAAAGGATAATTTGCAGCATCCAATATTTAACTTTGTCAACGATAGCAGAAAGCGAAGAAAATGTAGTCTTGCACGTTCAAAATATTTTATTTTATTTAAATGAAAGATATAAAAATTTAAAATTTTTTGATAAAATTACATATGCAACTAGCACATTGTGCTCAAATCAAGCACATGCGTGCTCACAAAGTAAAAGGTGAACTAAGATTTCTAAAATCAAACACAATGTTCTCAAATTAAGTACCTTTTTCAATGTTAGAAAAACAACTTGATTTAAGCACGTTTCGACATGTTTCAAATGATAAACGATAGATTTGTTTGTGTGAGCTCCCTACAATCCAAAAGTAAGGTAAACTGTTTTTTTTAAATCAAGTACATTTTTATGTTGAGAAAAACTTTATTCAAGCACATTTCGGTTTGTTTCAAAAATGGATAAACGTTCAACAATCTTAAACGAATGATCAATTGTTTATGTGAGAATATTCGTACTCATATTAAGCACATGCGTTCTTAAAATAAAAACCATTTATTCAAAATAGACGGACAAAAGGACAGTCAAAAAAGTGATAGCTTAGGTTAGATGGCAGATAGTGGCAGGAGAGGCCGAGGAAGGCCAGTTCAAAACATTTGCCACTTCATTATGATACCACAGGAGATCCCTACTTTCTTAAAAAAGGTACAGACTTTCTGCCACATCGATGATTTTTTTACACATTCAACAATGCTGCAATATTTCAATTTTAGACACCTCAGATATATCTTCCAGCAAGTATTTTTATAGTATTTTAAATCTATTTCTGCATAAGACAGGGTCACTGCAAAGCGCTGTTTCCTCTTCATCATTATCGCCAAAACTTCTGCAGATAAAAAGTGATGCTACGAAAGCAATTATATGAGAGCGTGGAGTAAGTAATTCACAACTTTGCTCTCACATTTTGCAATTTTAGCTATTGAAACTTAAATTAAGCACAATAGTTCTCAATGTAAGCACACTGTGCTTGAAACAAGAACCGATAGCAGTATTCGTGCATGATTCGTAGTGCTTAGATTAAGTACAGTTATTCTTATTTTCTTAACAGCGTTTTTCTAACTGAATATCTTTAGCAGCCATGCTCCAGAAAACTTCACTGTAAAAATGTTGTAAAATTTAACTTTTCAAATCGAAAATTTTTGTGTAAAAAGTTTTTCGATTTTGTATAATTTTAATTAAATGAAATAAAAAATGGAAAACATTACACAAAAAAAGTTACTGTCTGAAATTTTTCGATTTTTTTTTTTTCGATTTTATTTCGCCGTTTTACCTAGAGCGATGCCGGAGATAACGAAACCCAATAGATCATCGGGATAACTGTTAAAAATAGCGGGATTGGCAGAAGCGAAAAAAAACATCAAAATTGGTGGTCGGGATTTTAATTTAATCCGGACATTTTCGCAAAATGAAAGCTAATATGTACTAATTCAGATTTATGCAAAAAAAAAAATTTTTCTTTCTAAAAAATCCCAGAAATAATCCCAGATATCCAAAAAAATACCAATCATCAAAGCTCCAAAGGTTTTAAAATAACTGTTTCCTAAATCTTTTGACTGGAAAATTATCCAACACGAGCACAATCGAAAGCAATATAACAAATATATAGAATCTGGGTATTAGACCCCTGCAATCGATTTTAACTGAATCGGTTTCTTTCCAGACCGAATCAAAACAATTCAGTTCATATTTTCACCGACTCAAAACGATTTAACTGAGTCATTTTCAAACCGACCAGAAAAAGTCCGGATTATTTTTTAATCAAAACGAAACGAGACGCAAAGAAAGTCGAGAAATTGCGAGTTGAAAAATTGCAGACAATTTTTTAAAAATATCGTACATTGACAGCACATTACGCCAAAAGACACTAAAATGATGACCCAAACCAAATTTATTCCACTCGGTCAAAAATTGAGATTTGTTTTGACTCGGTTATGAAATGAATCATTTTTTTTTTTTTGACTCGGAAATGATTTGAATCTCATCAACTCGGTTAAGAAATAAACTGATTCATTTCTAATGGATTTTGAAATGAATTGGATAGTTACTGTTGTTATCCAATGTTACCCTATTTCTGACTTATTAGATGCAGGGCTCTACTGGGTATTATGCATTCTGAATAATACTCAATGTTCTTTGTATCTACGAGTCGATATTCTATCTGTTTGAGAAGTTACTCGTTTCTATAACATTATGGAAAGGTCTGGATTTATTTTCCTGTACTGGTGAGTAACTTTGAAGTACATATTTATGAGCAGTAAAAATATGATTGCCTGACTCCATTTCAGCTAATTTTACGTAATTACGTAACAGTTATATTCAATTGTTATATTAAATTTTAACATTTTTTTAAACAAATTCCGGACAACACCGATACAAACGTATAACGTAACTCTTTAGGTATATAAATATGTTTACACAAAAAGCCTTTACACAGCAATGAAATAAATAAATTTGTGGCAACCACAAATGTCGAATAATGATAAATTCTTGCGCGTCGTTATATAAATCAATATGGGCAGTGCAATTCATATAGCAAAGGCAAACGAAGACGTAAAGAGATGACGTTGTGCCACAAAACAAAATAATAAATCGTGACAAAAAATATAAAAAAAAAAAATTTTTGAAAATTTAAAACAAAAAAAACAAAAAAAATAAAAAAAAACAAATTCAAATATTACAATATTAAATTTGTAGAAAAAATAATAGATACATTTTTTCTTTTCAATTTGTTTCTATATGGAAGTAGTTTTCGCGCATTGGCAACAATTTGCAAACACTTTTCAGCTTTTTTGCTTTATTTTTTAATTCGATTAAATTTTTTTTTTTTTTTTCTTCTATTATTTATTTATTATTATTTTATTTTTTTATTTTTTCACATTTTCTATTTGATAAAATTGTAGATATTATCTTAGCACGTTGGTTGGTTTGTTCGCGTTGGCAAGCATTGTCAATATTTTATTTTGGGAAATTTATTATTTTATACTGAATGTTGCTTTCATTAAGATTTATATGCGCCAACAAATTTATTTATTTATTTTTTCCTTTTTTCGTTTGTACTTCGCGCCTTTGTGCCATTCAATTTGATTTTACGATATACGAAAATAATTTTATTTAAGAAATTCCTGAGATAAGCGAAAAAAATAAAAAAAAAAAGGAAAGAGCGCACACGCTTCTCATGCATTGTTGACAAGAGGCAATTATTATGTTTATTGTTGCCAATAACAACAATAGCCAAAAAGCAAAGATATATGGTTATGTATGGTAGATGCGGCGTATACGTAATATGTGCTACCAGCCAAGTGCTGCCATACAGCGCGTATGAGCAATTTTTATTGAATGCTTTTGAAAAAATTATAATTATTTCACTATTTTCTTTAAGGTAAAATGAAAGAAAAAAATAAAATAAAAGATAAAATTTAATCCATTCCAAAATAACTTTACCGATTCTATTTTTTTTAATTTATCCAATATTTGATAAAAAGGTTGTTGCGGAGAGAAAAATTGATAAAATTGTTTAGAAAATTGAGAAAATTTAAAAAAAAAATCTGTGTTTCAAAAATCCCAAGAATAATCCAAGACATCCAAAAAAATAACAGTTCTCAAAAATCCCAATATTTTAAAATACCTGTTCTTAAATTTGTTACGGAAAAAAATTATTAAAATTGAGCAGAAAATTGATAAATCTCCAAAAACTTCTGTAACCTACAAAATCCTAGGAATAATCCCAAATAAAAAAATCCATCCAGGAAACAGCAATCCTTAAAAATCTCAAGATTTCAAAATACCTGTTCCCGAAATCCCATGGCAGGGAGTTAGAAAAAAAAATTTTTATTTTCAGATGAATCTTGAACTAACTTCAAAATTTTTTAAGGTTGAATCAAAAGCAATACAAAAAATATACTGATAGTGGGTATTAACCCAACGGGAAAGTCATCAATGCTGCGTTGATGACTAATTTCTTTGCTTGATGACATACAAAAGCCACATACAAGTTCGTTGGCGACATTTTCAATTCTATTTTTGGATGACATGTCTTCCATGACTTTATGCATGACATGTCTTGTACGACTTCATGCATGACATGTCTTAAAAGACTTCAAACATGATATCTCTTGGAAGATTTCATGCATGACATGTCTTGCATGACTTTTTGTATGAAAAGTCTTGCAAGACTTCATGGATGATATGTTTTGAATATCTTCTTTGATGGTATGTGTTGAAAGAGTGCTTGTCATGTTTGTTATGAGTCAAAATTTCGCAAAGTTTTGCATAAAAAAGATTTATGTAATTTAATAATTTTGTAGTTAAAAAGATAAAAAAAAAGTTTTCATAATTTCGACTGTCAATTTGCAAAGAATTTTTAAAATAGCGTACACAAAATGGCGAATATTTTGAAAAAAAAAGTTTTTGGATTGCCTTCCTTTCCGCTTTTTTTCCATGTCACTTTGGACTTTCTTTGGGATTGCTGAAATCAAATATGAAGTCTAAGTCTTCAAACTACCCCACTTCAAATCCTTCAATTCTGGCACCAATCCCAACGTTCGGAGTACGCCAAGTCTTTCAATAGGTTCATGTGGCAACCTTCTTACTCAAACCTTTTTTGTGTTATTTTTTATAGCGCTGAAAATATTGGAATTTTATTTCATGGAATATTCTGAACTACACTTAGCCAGGCAAAATATTTAAAATTTTTTTTTATTGTATAAAGGGTATACAAAAAATAAATAAAATTAAATAAAAGATAAATAAGAAAAATCTGCGCAAGACTAGCCAACGCTGCAATAAAAAGTACAACAACAACAGAAAGAAAAAAAAAACACCAAACAAAATTAACTCAAAAGCAGGCGCAATTATTCTGAATTAAATTATGAAAGGTCGTCGTCGTGGCGTACTTTAGCTGGTTGAATCATGAGCAATGTTGAATTGTGCTAGCCCGCAGCATTGCCACAACGAAAAGAAGGCCAACACAAGCAAATACATGCGCTGCCTGACGCCATTGCTTTAGTTTTTAATGAGAATGTACACCAACCAAATTAAGCCTAAACAGCTGAAAAATTAAAAACTTTTAATTTTCATTAGCTGCGCTTTGTCTGAAACAAAAAAAAAAAAAAAATCAAAATGAAGGCCATTGAAGGCATCAGGAAGAACAAAATAAAAAAAATATGGCGCGTCTTTGGTCAGTTTGCCAATTTTTTTTTTTTTTTTTTTTTTTGTGCAGAAAATTTGTCTTTCAAGATTTTGAGCTGCCAAGTAGATTTTACTCCATTAATGCGCGCTGAAATACTAATTAGAAAAAGTGAAAAATTTGATTTCGTCTGGCAATAAGAACCAAAGCAAAAAAAAAAAAAAAGTAAATAGTGTAGCTGGCATTATTGCATTGCGTTTAATCGGCAATGCTGGCTTAATTGAAGCGGAAGCAACGAAAAAAAAAAATTATAGCTTTTGGAAAGAGACAGAAAACCACAAAGGGCAGACCGAACCAGACCAGCAGACAACTTATGCAGCAATTGTGTTGAATTGTGACCAAACTGAAATCCGAAGCCGCTTGAGTCGACTGAATGACTGAGCGTAATGAGCAAAGCGAAGCGCAATGAACAGCATAATTGTGGTTATATAATAATTTGTTTTTTCCCCCGATTTTCTCTTTTAACTTTCATCTTTATTTTTAATGTATTTTTTTTGGGTATAGTGAAGCCTACTAAAGATTGTAAAATAATAAAAATTGCCACAAGGCCAACAAAACTGTTGACGATGACTGGTAGTGAAGATGAGATGAAATGAGATGACTATAGGGAAAAGGGAATTCCACTCAACTGACTTTCAATTAAATGCCTCGATTTTATTGCACATGCTTACACTTGCTCATTAGTTGAGTACCGCCTACATTGCACAGTGGGCAGAAGACATAAAAAGTTTGTGAGTAAAAATTTTGTTAGAAAACTAAATGCTTTATTGTAGAAATTTTTGATTTAAGATTTACGGAGCGTAATGAGTTCTATGACGTATCTTTACTTTACTAAAACTCAATAGAACCACTGTGCCAACCACTGTGCCAACCACTGTGCATATACACAGAATTTTAACAAATTCTTTCATTTCGTTATTTCTTTAGCTGCTGCTGCTCTTATAGGCTGCTCCTTTAACACCTTCTTATCAGCGTGTCCATTAGCGCATGAAATTTAACAAGCATAAGAAAATAAAGTATGAAGCGAGAGAGTGGGTATGTAAAATGAAAGAACTGGGAAAAACTGCTTCATCATACATTTTCGTAGCTGCAGGCTATTTTTGCAGTTAAAACGTAAAGTAATGAATTTGAAAAATAAAACAAAAAAAAAACAATAAAAAGAAATTAAGGTGCAAAAACCGCAAAAAAAAAAAAATTAATTCGGAAATATTTAATGATAGTTAAGATATTTTACATTTGTCATGAACGAAACACGATAAGATAGAAATAGAAAACAATGAGGAAGGGTAGCATAAGAATGAAACAAAATGTAAATATTACCACAAGGTATAGTATGCTAGGACCCAAAAGTTGAGTTGCAAAAATGTACTAAAAGAAAAAAGGAACTTTAACATTGGAAGAACCCCGCTTTGGGAGATTATATGACCCACATAAACACCAGCCACAATTTTAGATTTATTTAACTTTCTGATAAAATTTCGCTTTTTATCTACTTTTTTGAAACACCAAATATTCAGGTCTGTTTAAAATTTTTGCCCTTTCCGGTTGGTGGGCACAAATGTATCGGATGTTGGCACCTTCAACAAATGTTCCGATTGTGGGCAGCCTAACGTAACCGGTTGTGGGCACTCTAATGTATTTGAATGTGGGCACCCTAACGTAATCGGTTGTGGGACCCAAATCCCTTTGGGCACCAAATGTATCCGGTTGTGGGCACCAAATTGTTTCCGGTTGTGAGCACCCTAACGAAACCAGTTGTGGGCACCCTAACTTTTTTTAGTAAAACTTCATACTATTGGTCTGTAGGGACCTAGATCTGGCGTTGTCATTCAAAAAACAACAAGTCCAGCTTTAGAGCTTCTGAAATTTTTCCGATCCGGCATATTTAGCGACTCTAACATTGCTTCTAATTATTAAGATGATGAGTAATGTGAAAACGTGTCATACCATTTGGTGTTTTTTTTTTTTATTTTTTGTTCGCCAGTTAAAGATTTTAAAATAAATTTCTGTGCTAATTTTACTTCACATATTTCCCTTTTTTTTTGAAATTTTCCAAGGGGTGCCCACAACCGGACCAAAATTTTGTTTTCCCCCGAAATTGTAATTTTAATAAAATTTGAATAACTTTTTTGCTAATTGACTTGCATCTTTTACTGAAAATTAGCTTAAACCATTTAGCTTTCCAGTGGAACACATAAACGATAAAATAAAAGTTATGAGCTAACCACCTAAGGGTGCCCACAATTAGGTCACACTGAAATATCGGTTTCTCATTAACCACAATGATTTGTATAAATTCGGTATAGATCTAAAGTTTGACTTCATATATGTATTTCCATTTTTATTATACCTTGTACCCAAGGGTGCCCACATCCGGGCACAACATTATTATATCCCAAAAAATTATTACTTTACTTAAATTTGAATAACTTTTTGTTAATTGACTTGCATCTTTCTACTAGCCTAAACTGTGGAACACATAAATAATATCAAAAGTTAAGAGCTAAGAACCTAAAGGGTGCCCACATTAAGCTTACACTCTATATCGGTTTCGGAACCACAATGATTTGTTTAATTTCGTATATCTATCTTTCAAGAGTTCCTCCCTTGTTTTCTTCTTCTTTTTTAAAGTAAAATTTAGCTTATAAATATGATACACTAAAAAAATCTGATATGTTAGTATGAGATCGTATGAACGAGAGTAAACTAAATAAAATATTGACTCGTTTTTTTTTTATTATTTTGATTTAATGGTTTAGTTCCCTTCTATAAAAACTTCGAATATAAAAATTATTATTGCAGATTTTTATGTAAACGTACAACGCTGTAAATTTAATATCTTCTGCGCCCGTTGACTCCATTAGGAGCTCAGATTACACATTATAATAAACTAATAAAATATTTTACAATATTCTTGTAATGTACAATTCATGAAAAATATCAAATTCATTAGTTAAACATTCAACATTACAGATCTTTATTTCCAATTTTTTTTGTCGTGTTTACCACATTTATCAGAACAAAAAAATATGAGGGCAAAGTTCAAACGTTGGCTATTTACTTTTGTATATTTTTTTACCTATTTTTTTTTTTATGATTTCATCACGTTTTTAAACTTGATATTGTAAAAATAAAAACGTTTACAATTCAATATCGAGACTGCATCTTTAATCTTCCATAAACAGTTCAATTCGATTGATTAGAAATTCGTGATTATGACATAAAATTTAATATTTTAGTTGCGCTGAATGTTCGCACGCTTATCAAATGCTAATAAAAACGTATCTGCTTAAATAAATAGATACATTTTTTTTTACTTATTTGCTGCTCAGCAAGGTCGTATAAAGCCACAACAAAAAAAAAATCTGCATCGAATGTAAAATAAAGTTAAAAGAAGAAAAAATGTTTCACTCGTTGTCGCCGACATTTAAACAAAAATGGAGAAAAGTAAAAAAAAAAAATAAAAAAAAAATATATTTGTCTTGTTGGCGCCACCTTCTTAAGTAAACAGCAAAACGAAATACAATGACAATAAATTCACATACACATATAAAAAAACTAACAAGCGAAAAATAAACAATACCCAACACTGATAATAAAATCTGTAAACATGAGAAGACTTCGTCGTCGTCGTAAGAAATTTAGTAGAATTTTTGGTGTTATTTGTTTTCCACTTCATAATTGCGGTCAAGGTTATTTAAGGATTGTCAATTAGTGGTATTCCACTGTATTTAAATTACAATAAATTATGTTAATAATTTGCATTTTGTAAATGGTTAAGAAATATATTATCTTAACGATTAATTAGAAATGTTTCAGAACAAATCACAAGAAAATCGGCAAGTTAAATATTAAAATACAGGATAGACTTACATTGTACTCAGACATACGCAAATAGTTTGAATCAAATTTACTAAAAAAATACCTCATAATTTTAACTCAAATGTGAATGTCGAATATTTTGCATTAAAAATTTTGCTTCAGTTTGCTTAAAACTTAATGATTTCATCAAACTTTTTAAGCAAACATTTTATTCAAAAAATTTGCTTGTGTGAACACAACTTTAGGAGAACCAATTAATTATTAAAAAAAAAACAAGAAAAAGTTATCTTCGGTTGGACCGAAGCTTATATACCTGTCCGATTTGAACCAATTTTAAACTGAAGATTTGGCATGGTATAAGATGCATTTGTTCCATATTTGAAGACATTCGCTCTATAAATACATTTTTTTTTATAAGAACTTGACAAAATGTTGTACTTTTGTATAGTAGCTATACCTAAAAAGTGGGCGTGGCACATTGATTTCAAAATAGAAAATACAAAGGATCTAGAAAAGCCTAAGTTTAAAATTTCAGCTTAATATCTTTAAAACTGAGCGAATAAATCGCGCAGCAACAAACAGACAGACGGACAGACAGACAGACGGTCATGGCTAGATCGACTCGCCTCATCGAGCTGATCAATAATATATATACTTTATGTGGTCTCCGAGGCCTCCTTTAATGCGTTACAAGCTTTCCGACAAACTGATAATACCCTTCACACTATGTGTGGCGGGTATAAAAATGTTAAAAAATTTGTTACAAATTTTGATCAAAATATTATAGCAGCTTGGCTGTCGGAGAAGATGAATACCGATCAGTCGCGGACGTTCAGCTCCACAAGCAGCTCACAAGCTACAAGTAGAGCGTGAACCTTCAGATTCCCGTGAATCAAAAAGGCGTTTTAACACCCAGATCCTCGGAGTATACTCCAGAACCCACACCGCAGACCATCTTTGAGCCATCATAGTTTGTTGGCGACCAAAAGCCTGATTCTCTCAGGCGGAGTGCTCTTTTTTTCCCCTAATGTAATATTCGATGAGCAGAAGGTTGAAAAGTGCGTTAAGAGCTTACGAGGGCAAGTTCGCATTGCCCCTGTAGCTCCCATGCAAGCCGATCTGCACTCTGCTTAGTTTGCCACCAGACCAAGGCGCCGTAGCACAAAATTGGGCCGTCTACTGTTGTGTAGAGTCAAAGAACCATCTTCGACGTTAAGCCCCAGCCCTTGCCGAATAGATTAGAGCAGGAGTAGAAGGCAACCGTTGCTTTCTTAACTTTCTTATGGTTATATCTACCTACATATGTAGCAGTAATCGTCAATTTTGTTTTTAACTATTTTAGTTGTGTTCTTTCATTGTACTTAAAAATAAAGGTATTATTCAATTCCTTATTCAAATCAAAAGCAACAAAGAATTTATTGCAAAATATTTGATGTTCAGAGTAGTTGTAAAATTTTGTCAAATTTTTAAGTAAATTTGATTTAAATTGTTTGTGTGTCTAAACGCACCTTCAGTCTATAGTAACGTAAAAAATCGTTCATTATGGTACATATTATAGTCCATATATCAACGTATTCCAAAATTTGTAACACAAATACTGATCTATTTAGTAAGTTAATGGTTAGCTTACAATTATGATGTCTTCCAGTCGAAGACTTATTTTAGCTTAATCTATCAACAACTTTCGGCAGATTTTGTCTTTTAAAATTATTAAGATAAAAATCCGATTTTTTTTGAATAATATCTTCTTCATCAGGGAGTCTTTGATTTCGATAGTTAATATATTAATATGGGAAAATTTGTACAAGTAAAATACACACCTACTATATTAAATAAAAGTAGGGAAAAGTGGAGAGTTTTAAAGCATGAGAATATGCGAAGCACCGCCTTTGATATCACTTAGAAGAGCTGATTTTTGTGTTAGTTTTGAACCCCAAACAAAAACCTGCTTCATAACCCCCACTTTCCACAACATTATTGTTTTAATTTAGCAAACACATTCTCCAAATAACTATCATGGTTCTATTTTTGTTGTAAAATTTCTCCCAAAATATGTAAATTATTTCAATTTAAATTTCAAAAATATTTGACGCACGCAGAAATATTCAATACGCAAATTTAGCTAATCAGTGTGAATTCCATCGATAACTTCTACTTCCTGTACTGCCTGTGTTGTTGTTTCTCACGCTTAAAATAATTTTGTTGCACGACAAGCTGCGGCCAAGCGGAAATAAAAATGCTGCCATATTGTTTCCGCCGCAGCCATTTGGTATTTCGAGATGCCTTAATTTACACTGAATGCTGCTGTATTTCTTCGATTGTTTCTTTTTGTGTTGCTTCTATGGCTGCTGTCTATCTAATCTATTTGATTTTATTTGTGTGTGTGTGTGTGTGTGTGTATTATTCTTTTTCGTATTGTTTGTAATTTAGCATATAAAATATGCCAATTTTTGTTAATACTTACTGCTTCTGCTGCTATTCATTTTGTTTCGTTTTGTATTTTATTTTGTTATGTCGTGTGTGTGTGTTTGTGTGTTATCGACCTCGGCGCACTTTGCATACTTTTAGGCGTTTTAATGTGTTAAATTTTTCTGCGATTTCATCGAAGCGTAGGCGTTAAAGTCGACGTCGTCTTCGTCGTCGTCGTCAGTTTATGCGGGTTTCTGCGTTTAATTTATATTGCTGCCTACTTTTCAACTCCTGTGCGTTTTGTTTTGTTCTTCTTTCATTTTTGTTTTATGTTTGTAATTTTTTGTGATTTTCTTTCTACTTTGCATCTACATCTGCTACTAATACTACAACAACTTCATCATCACTCTTTCTCATGTCTCTTTTTTTGCTCAGACTCACACTTTCTGCTGTCGCACTTTGTGTGTGTATTTTGTTAGGTAATAATTTACACAAGCTGCGCACAAAAGTGTGCTTCAATTTCAGTTCAGTTCAGCTCAGCTCAATTCGGTTCGTTTCAGTTCAGTTCAGTCCTCCGCGTCGTGGGCGTTTTGGGAAAATCGGTAGCAGGAGCAAAAAAAAATATACTAAAATTAATTGCGCGCTCGCGTCAGCAAAATGAAAATGCTTTTTTATGGCAAACATTTTCTATTTTTCTGTTTTAATTTTTTCGTCTTTTTTTATTTTTTGTGTTTTATTTTTATTTTTTGCGCTTTTTAAACAGATTTGTTTTTATTATTTTGTGCTTCCCTTTTGCCATTTTTATTTTCTATGATGTTTTATTTGCTAAAATTTGTTATAAAAAGTTATTTTTCGACGGTAATTGCTCAAAAATTTTGTTTATTTGCTCTCATACAAGCTTTCTATATGGTTTGGTTTGCGCTTTTTTATAGTCCTTGAATGTATATGTATGAGTTTTTGTGTGTTATTTGAGATATGACGCCTTTTGTTTGAGCTAAAACATTTTTGTTTTATATTTATGTAAATTTTATTTATTTTTTTTTTTTTTTTTTACATCAATTTTGCGCATTTTTAATTAAAAACAAAATGGCAGTTTTTAACTAAAAGAATTTAATTTTTATTTAATTTTTTTCTTTATTGCATTTTGATGGATTAAATCTATACTCAACAGCTTAAAATATTTTAATTATAGCTTTTTTTCTAACAAATTCGCAAGGGATTTACAAAATCGTAATCAAACAGAAACATGCAAATAATTTTTTATGACAAAATCTATAAAAACATAAATTGAATTTAATTTGAAGAGGATTTAGACATCATAATGAGTTTATTAAAAAAAACCATTTGAGGTTTGAGTTGTTTTGAAAAGTGCGAAATGCAGTGCAAAAATATCTTTTACAATGGTAATTTCACAATATTTATGTGATTCTGAGGAGTTAAATGGCATTTTTTCACATCAGCTTTTTTTTCTAATAAAAGCCTACAATTTCCAACAGTTTACGAGTTAAAGACATATGTAAATATTGAAATTTCGATCAATATGCGATTTCGATCTAAACTAGAAAACCTCAATCGGCATTGCAATCGGCTGTTGCAGAGTCGAGAGACTAACTGAACCATGACTCGCCAGCTGAAGCCAATTGCGATCATATTTTTAATGTTCCACGAACGGTTATATGGATACTTCAAAGAATACTCCTTTAATGCATTACTAATCTTCAGACAATATAATAGAACAACCTTTAAAACTGTTTCTGTTTTTGGTTAAATCATTTCATTACATTTTTGTTTCATTAAAACTATTTTATCAGCCATGTTCCCGTAATCGTAAACGTCAAAATTTAGCTATTTACTTTTTAAAATCGCAAATTTTTGTGCTAGGTTATCGCAAATGTTATCGGTCTAACATGCTTTGGGCACATGTCGCAATAAAAAAACGGTATTTTTGGTATGTTTATATGTTGTTGCCTTGCAATTAAAAAAAGCATAAAGTAAAAAATTTAATCGAAAAGAACTGCAATTGCACAAAAATCAGAAACGAGGCCGAAGAAGCGGCTGAAACGCCAGTACAACATAGTAGCTCACGCCGGTATTACATAAAAATGGAAATGTCGATTTTTTAATATATTTTTATTTCATTCTGTAATGTTTTTAAAGCTTATCTTTGAACTTTTTAATATCATTAATTCTGAATTCGAACTTTAAATCAATAATTTTCTACTCATGCCTAAATTAAGAGAGCAGAAAATTGAGTCAATTTGGGATTAGGTTAGACCGATAACATTTTTAGCTGTAACCGATTGAAGTTTTTGTAATGAAATATACTACTATTATCGGAGCACGATTAATTTGAAATCGTACGAATTTACTGGAATCGTATAACACATAATTTTTGCGATTACGGGAACATGGCTGTATATAGCATTTAATTTTGCAATTAACGATTAAATTGAAATTGTACAAATTAACGAACAATTTCAAATTGTTCATGCTCCAACAAAGACAAAAGTTGTGTTTCATTTCCAAAACGTTTCTGTGCGTTATGACATATACTATTATCGGTCTAGTCTAACCAAATTACAAATTGTAGTTCATTTGTTAAAAAATGGTCCTGATCAAAGTCGAAGCAGAGTGAGCCAATACAGGATTGAAGGGCAGCAAACTTTCGCTCTGTGTTCAACGAACTTGGCATGGATTCACCCACTCTGAGCTGTTCCCCTGCGGCAAAACTAAAATAACTGCCAACAATTGGTCTGTTTTTTAAAATTTGGTCTGCCTTTTCCGGTTGTGGTCACCCTAATTTTTGACGTGAAACTTCACAGCTTTTTAATATATATAAAATAATATTTTATTTTCTCTTTATATGTGGCAGTTTTTTTTTTAATAATTTCCATTTTGAATAGACTTTTCAAATGTGCCCAAAACCGGGTAAAAAAATTTTTCCACAATATGCATTCGATCAAAATATATGAACTAAAATCAAAAGGGTGGCCACTAGGTCCAAAAATGCATGAGAAAAAAATTTTAACAAATCATTATGCTCTCACTCTTCAGGATTGTTCTATATCGAAAATAAGAAGGCCAGTAACTTTTTTGTTTTTCAATCGGATAACATTTAATGGTGCCGCATAGCCCTTAAAGTTTCCCTTGTGTTATACATGGGTAAATAACACTTTGTCGTAGATTTGATGTGCAAAAAACATTTTTTTTAACCGGATAATGATGTTTCTCTTCATAAAGGATCATCATTAAATATTATCCGATAGAAAAATATAAAAAATCAGGTTTCTAATATTTGGTATGGAACTATCCTGAGGGAGTTTCAGGGGTTTGACGGCGCCATTAAATATTATTCGATTTAAAAAAAATGGGTTTCTTATTATCGATATACAATCCTGAGCATTTAAAGATTTTTTTGGAAAATCCATGGCTCACAAAAGGCACACTTTCGCTACTTTTTACTTCGATTATAAAAAGACAAATCGAAATATTTATTAACACTAAAAACGAAAACAAAAGCCAAATATATTCAATATTCCAAAATATGTAAAAAAATATATATACATTTATTTATTTATTTGATATCTAGAACTGTATTTTTTTTAGTTTAATTACTTGTCGTATGACATGTTTCAATCTGCAAACTGTGCATCTCATTATTTATGGCTAATTAAATCGTTTCATGTCATTTGTCATTGTCAAAAGTAACAAATATATCAAACTGTCCATCATATTGCAAATATTCTAGTATAAAATGCTATCAAAATGGTTCTAAAATGCTTTCACACCATACAAGGTTAACAAACTGTCAAGTGTTTTGGCATTTTTAGATTTATTTATTTTTTTTTTTTTATAGACAAAAACATAAAATACATTTAACTCAAATTGTCAAATGTAAATTAATAAATTTTTATTTAGACATTTTTTTTAAGCAACACAACAACAAATAAACAATAAAATATAACTTTAAAATCATTTTAATGGATTGTCAATCTTTATTACGCTTGACATTTTTAGTCGGCATTTTGCAATCAATTTGACAGCAAAAAAAATTGTAGAAATAAATTACAATTAAATAATTAAAAAAAAAAAGTTGCGAAAATAATTATTGCAAAAAAAATGAAACGATAAAAGGAAGCCGATGTTGAAGAAGTGTAAAATAAATTGCAAAAACACTCGAAATGTTTTATACGCCCACAGCAATGAAACTATTGTCCGTCTGTCTGTCTATATTTTCATGTTTGATGTATTGAGTCTCTAATTGAATGGTAAACGTTTGCATAATTATCGCGTTCACTGTTTAATTGCACTAAAAAACAACAACAAAAACAAAAGCAATAATGACAGACGCCGCAACAATAGCGTTAGTAGCAAAAAAAAAAAAATCAAACATACCAAAAAAAAAAAAAAAAGTTACAATGCAACTGCGACTTGAACGGAAATTGTAAATTGAAACGCAAAGCGCGCCACAAGTTGTATGCAACAAAAACAATAAGTACAACGAGTAATAGCCAACAACAACAACAACAACTAGCAGCAGCAACACCGATGAGCGTACAAATCAAAGCGCGCACGTTTAAAATCGACTCAAGTTTTGAGCTTAATTGGCAGTTTAGTTGCTATTCTTATAGCACATTTCACGCCTCATACACTTCATCGTCCTCATCCTCATCCACAACGTCATCTTCATTGTACTCGACTCGTACTCATAATCATACTCGTCGTAGTCGTCATCATCATCGTCAGTTTCCAATTGGCCACCAATAAGTACAGCAATTATTGCGGCTTCAAACTACAAAACTAAAAAGCAGTTACACTAAAGAACGCTTCTGCCCAGCTCACAGCTCACAGCTATCGAACGTTTTACTTTGGCCTGCCAGTAGCAGCGCTTCCGGATATGGTTGCCTCAGCTTTGCCTTGCCTTCGTTGTCGACTTTTGTGGTTAAATTCATTTTTCAATGTTTCAATTGAATTTGTTTTAATAACATAATTGCGCAGTTTTAGTTTGCTTACTTGCTGCTAGCTGCCTGACTGGCTGGCTGGCTAGCTGACTTCAACGTTTGTTGGCGCTGCAGAGTAATAGGAAATGTTGGGCAATTCAATGAAACGCTACGCTAACAAATTAACATGTCTGCAAAACGAAAAAAAAAAAAAAAAACAATAAATGAATCAAAGAGTACTTTATATGGCATGATCTTAAAAACATTTCTGAATATGTAATAAAATAATCTTTTAAACTTTTCTAGTTTTATACAAGTTTTTGGGAAGTGTTTGAAATGGGCGTCACCTAAAGTGCATAGAAAGAAAAATAAACGTTAAGAACAATTCTTAAACCTAGATTCTTTTAAGAACGAATGCTCTTGATATAAGAGCGAATGTTCTTAATGTGAGAACGAATATTCTTGTATATAAGAACGAATGTTCTTGATATGAGTACGCATACTTAATGATATGAGAGCAAATGTTCTTAATATGAGAACGAATATTCTTGATATAAGAACCTATGTTCTTGATATAAGAATGAATGATGTCGATATAAGAACAAATATTCTAGAAATAAAAATGTTTAATTGTAGATTCTTGACTTAAGAATGAATGTTAGCGATATAAGAACGAATGTTAGAGAAATAAAGAGCACAAAGATTGTTTATGGACAAGAAAGAAACGTTCACACTATGTTGTAGGAACAAATGTTCAATTGATATAAAGAACGAATTCTTTAATGGAATATTTGAACGAATGTTCTTGATATAAGAACGAATCTAGTTCTTGATAGGAGTTTATTCAGGATTGATGAGAACAATTATGTTCTTGTATCCTGAATATTCTAGAAATAAGAATGTTCAATTTTAGGTTCTTGACTTAAGAACGAATGTAAGCGATATAAGAACGAATGTTAGAGAAATAAGAGCGATTATTCATGGTACAAGAACGAAAGTTCTTGTTATAGGAACAAATGTTCTTGATATAAGAACGAATGCTCTAGAATAAGAATACGATTGTTCTTGAAATAAGAACAAATTTTTCTTGAAATAAAAACAAATGATTCTACTAATAATATGAGTTGTTCTAAATGATATTAGAGAACTATTTGTTCTTGATATTAGGAAAGATCTTGATGTTGGACCAGATATAAGAATGATTCCTTCTTGATACAAGAACGAATTTCTTCTATAAGATAACATGGTCTTGATAGAAGAACGATATGTTTATTGATACAAGAACGATTTTTTCTTGATAAAAGAACGACATTTTTTCATATATACAAGAATGATTTTTTCTAGATGATACAATGTACATAATTGATACAAGAACGATTTGTGTTTGATACAAGAACGATTTGTTCTTGATACAATAACGATTTCTTCGTGGATACAAGAACGGTTTCTTCTAGATACAAGAACGATTTGTAGTTCATACAAGAACGATTTATTCTTGACACAAGAACGATTTGTTCTTCAAAAAAGAACGAATTGTTCTTGATACAAGAAAGATTTGTTTTATGAAACAAGAACAATTTGTTCTTGATAAAACGAACGATGTTCCTTCATGATACAAGAACGATTAATTCTTGATACAAGAATGTTTGTTCTTCATAAAAAAAAAAATGGTTCGTGATACAAGAACGAATTATTCTTGCTTTAAGTACAAAACGATTTTTGATATAAAACTTATTTTTTTGAAATAACGATTTTACTAAAATAGATCGATTATTCTTGATATAAGAATAAATGTTCTTTATACATAAACAATTTTTTTTTTTATACACAAAATAATTTCCTTGTTACAAGAATGTTTCTTCTTGATGTGAGATACAATTTATCAAATTACCGCATTAATTATAAATTTCAGAATCATATCTTGTAAAATTAATTTTGATTTTTAAAGAATATTGATGAGCAGCTTGTTATTCACTCGTTACAATCGTTGCTTCTCGTATAACTCTATTCGCTTAAAAAATTAATTAATGTAAAAGTGTGCATAGCCTTGGTTATGCAATGCTCCTTTTGTTTTTTTTCTTTTTTTTTGGTTAAAATATTGTAAGTGTGAATTTCTATATGCAACACTAACAACAAATAATAAAAAAAAAACACATACACACAGAACACACAAAATTCGTCTGCAATTTTTCTAATTAAGCTTTTACTTTTCCTGCTGCAACTGACTTTTTGTCTGTTTCGCTTTTTTGTTATTATTTCTTTTGTGTCTTTGCCACGAAAGAACTGTACAGACAGACAGACAGACAAAAAGACAAAAGCTGCTAAAGTCAAAACAGAGTTTGAGTTAAATTTAATGGCATGACTTGGCTTGTCTTAGCATACACACACACACACACAGCAGTAAAAGAAATACGTCGACTCATCGCACTCATCATCATCATTTTTTACATCAACTTTATAGTCTTCGCAGTCGTTTTTTTCGCAAATTAATTTGCAACACCAAAGTTACCTTTCGATTTAGCTTCTCGCAAAAAAAAAAAAAAAAATAATAATAATAATACAAAAAGAGAAAAAACCTATAAATTACTTTTAAGTCATAAAAATATGTAGCTATTCGCCTTGTTCCCGTAATCGTTAAAATTTTGAAAAATTACGATTTAGTAAATTCGTACGATTTCAAATTATTCTGCTATCGGTTATAAATTTAAAGATTATCGGTACTCTAATCAAATCAAAAAATTGTGGTTGCAAAATTTTTGGGTTTGAATAAATTTTAAATTTAGGCATGTAGTATAATATTTTTCCGATAACTTGAGCAATTTCCGTGATGAGCAAGTTAAGTGTTCGTCAAGGAACTAGAACAGGTAACAAAGAAGCTAAGTGGTTTGAAGAAAAAATAAAAAATTTAAACAATTTCCGAGATCTTTCTGTCACCTAAACCTGCAAGAATTAATTTTGAAATTGTTTAAAATAAAGAGTTTAATTTTGAGAAGAATTTGCTTTAGAAAAGTCAATTATTGATAACTTTCAATTATTGATGAATTTGGCAACAACAAATTACGTTTGTCTTTTAAATAAGCACAGAGTGCATCTGATATATTATATACCATTCGAAAGGTCCAAGTTTCTTCTTTTCAAAACTGGTTACAAAATAAAAATCGGCTCGTAGTTAACTGAGAGTTAGTCTTTTAGCATGTTGTAGGTTTCCCCGACCAGACTTCATTAAAATATTGCATATTGTAATCATTGCCAAGTTCAATAGCCGTAAGGCCTATAACTTTATTTTTAAATATTTCTACATATTACCAAACATAAAAGTAATCGGTACAACTCACACACACACACACACCGCACCAATACAATTAAGTTCGAACGACCCCTTTAGCCTACAGGTCAAGTCTCGCAACGACTGCCACGACTGATCGTATTTAAAAACAATTTTAATCACTTAGCGCTTCAAGCGAAACGTCTTAAAGTCTTTAAAAGTCAACCAACGTAATTACTTTCTTTAGCTAAAAATTCTTTAACTGGCATTTCAACTGCGTAATACACTTCACTCCACACCAAACCACACCACACCACACCACTTGAGTTAGGTTTTGGCTTGATTCACAACAATACTACTCTTGAATTGCTACTGTATACGTTCCGTTGCGGCTTATGCTATCTCGCTCTCACAAATATCTACTTTTACAATTTCAACAACGACTTTCCAGGAATTGCTGTAACATTTAATTTGGCTTTTACTTAATCGGCTTATAGCTGCTTACACGCTGCTAGAAAGAAATAGAGAAAGAGAGAAACAGACAAATAGTTTAAAGGTGTGTGTGTGTGTGTGAAAGAGAAAGAAAAAAATGCAAGACGCTACATTCTTGTCTTGACGCTTTTCTATACAATGTAAGAACATTTTCTAGACTCGTCTTGTCTTGTCTTGACTTCAACTTTTAGTTTGCCTTGGCTGGTAGCTGGTAACTTAATTTTTAAATGTTTTTTATTTTTTTTTTTGTATTTGTTCTTTTCGAAGCAGCAACAAACTTTTTTTTTTTTTTTTTTTATTTTCTTCTTGGTTATATAATAGACTTTTACTTGTTTTTCTTTTTAGTGACTTTCCGTTTGGATTTTAAGCTGCTTTTTTTTTTTTTTTTGTTGCTGTTACTTTACTCTGCTGCACTCTGCTGTGCTGCAAATGTTGTCAATTATTTTTTAAGCGCATTGATTTCCTGCAATTTGTTGCAATAATCAAAACTAAAGTCGTAGTCATTTATTAAAAACCGCAAAAGCTTCACAAACACATACACACATTTATACAATGTGTACTTGGCGCAATTTGTGTGTATGCTCATTATTTTTAGTGCCTATTTTCAGGCGCAGCACGAGTGCACGAGTCCTTCTGTGTTCTCAAGCTGTTCTCAAGCCAACAAAGCTTAGACCAGTCCAGTTCAGTCCAGTCAACAATATCCAATGAATAAAGGCAATATACCGAAAAAGCAATGACCACGATTAACTTTGCACAACATGTGGCATATTATTAGGCGCATACACAGGGTCTAGGTCTGGTATGGTCTGGTCTGAGTGACGTTTGACCATACAGCGACTGACAGCAGGCGTTGCAAACAATATTTCGAAGCACATGCGAACAATACAATACGAATCTATGTGCATGTATGTATGTATTACAAGGCACAAGGAACAGGATTTATATGTACGAGTATACGCGCTTGCCATATATGTATGAGACATAGCCGGCAGTCGGCAGCAGGCGGTCATAAAATGTTTGCCAAAAACGTTTTCCGTTTTGACCAACACCACCACCACCAGCGCCAAGACCCATCATCATCATCAATATCAGGACTATTCATTGCTTTATAAGCCATAATTTGGCAATGCTCCAAAATGTATGCTACACATACACATTACGAAATTACGCTGTTCTAACAAAATTATTGTTAATATTGCGTACCGCACTTTAGTAACAGTTTGTGGCATACAAAAAAAAAATTAAATAAAAAACTACAATATCAAATAAGACAATCTAAATATTCAGTAAATGTTATAAAGTAGTTGCTTGAGTAACATGACAAAACGTTAATTTCGATAGTACCGAAGCAAAAATACGCGTCTTACTTAAGAGTACGCTTATCAGCGGTGTAGATAGTATTTCGTGAACGGGTTGCCTGGCGGTACAAATTCAGACTAGTAGATCGATGCTTCTTGTCGCACTGATTAACCTTTTACTGCGTTACAAACTTTCCAACAAACTGCTAATACCCAACACACTTTGTGTAACGAGTATAAAAAATGCGACAAGATTTCGTTTTCCTTTCTTGATAAAAAAATGAAAAAAGTATCAGCTTCAAAAAAAAAACAGACAGACAGACAAAAGCACGAAGCAGGCAAGCATTAAAAATGATGCACATATTTCAAATGAGCGAATGAAATAAAAATTCTAAATTGAATTTTGCCACAGTGCCGAGTAGTAAATGTACAAGGATTGATTTATAAATTCTGTAATTTTAATTTTTTTTTCTATAATCTATAAAAAATTTGTAAAAATATTTCTATGTCCGTGATGAACGTTGAAACCATTCAACCGATTAATCCCAAACCGGTTTCATTTGAAAGGCAAAATGCCACTAAAACAATGCATTCGGCCCATTAGGTTCATTTTAGAAGCAGATTTTATAATATTTCCATACAAATAATTTAGTTTTTTTTATATATTGAAAAATTTTTCTCGCTGCAATCAAAAAACAAACAAAAAACAGCAGACCAATGTTACCCAACAAACCTTGGGCACGCTGCAAACAAAAAAAAAAGGTATTTTTTAGTATATTTTTATATTAGGCCTGACATATTTCGGTTGGTAAAAAGTAGTATAATTGCACAAAAAAAAGAAGAAGTGAAACGAAAAAGTGCCGAATAAAGGCTTTGATTTCAGATTGCAAAAACAGAAAGGTTTTGGGTTTTCGTAAATTTCAAAATATTTTAAATCCGTCTTTGTTACTACCAAACAGTCACATGTGGCACACAGACAAACTTACCAAAAAAAAAAAATGTACAATAATACAAAGTAAAAATGAACAAACCTAAAACCTAAATGAGCAGGCAGTCAAGACAGACAGACAGATAGTCAGGCAGGCAGGCAGTCAGACACTGGCTAATAAATGAGGCTACACTTTATATCTGTGTATCTGAATGTAGATCTAAGTATCTGTGCTGCAGCTGCAATTGCTCAGAAAGCGCTGCAAATTCATTGAAAAATTTTTTTTCTTTAAATTTTTTTTTTTTTGTACGTTTCATTTCATTTGGCCTTTTTGAATGTGCATTTAATTTTTTTTTTTCATTTTCGTTTAAGTATCTTTTTGTTGCTTTTATCTTTCATTTCGTGTTTCGCGTGAATCCACTTATTCATGGTCAAGGTTAACATTGCCATAGTCGTCATTGTCGTCATCGTCGTCGACGTCGTCGTCGTCGAAGCGCGTTGATTAATCTAAGTTCAGATACAGATAAAAGCAGCAGCGTCGGTGGTATGTATGACTGCAACACATTAATAAATGTTACTGCAAAAATGTGTATGTTTTCGTATCTCTAAAAATATAATTTCTTTGTGCTCAAGGACGCTTTTATAAATGTAAATACAAATTTAGACAAATTGTGTAAAAAAAATATTATGAGTTTTTTATAGCTGGTATTTTTTTTTTATAATATCAAATCACATAAAGTCTTGAACTATACAAAAAGGTCTCATAAGAAATTATAAGCAGCACAGAAGCGCTCTAGAGCAAGGAAAATATATTTAACGCTTGAATTTTAATACCACACATAGTGTAAATGAAATATGGAATATTTGCTAAAAATAGTTCTTATGTCAACCATTGTATTTTAGTTTATATACGCTAATATTATCAGCCATTTTACCGCAATCGTAGTAAAAGATACTGAAGCCTATCAAAAAATATTTTTATTTTTAGCTGTGATATTTTTTAGATTCAACACTATCTTTGTATTTTTAATATTACTAAATAAGAATTCAAATTTAAAATATTTTCATGCCTAAATTTTGTAAGCAGAAAATTTAGTCAAAACAACAATAATTTGCGATTTGATCAGACCGATTGTAAACGGTGTGCAAGCGATAATCGATTTGTCATATGGAGTGCAACGAAACGTGTGGAAAATGAAACGTACAATTTTGAGAATTAAACATAATATTTGCGAATTTAGCGCAACAGCAACAATTTTAAATCGAACGGATAGTCTTAAATCGTAAATCGCAAAATAAAGTATTTACAGGAGCAAGAAGGTAAACTTTTGTTTGTATGTAAGAGGTAATCTACAAAACTACTGATTCGATTTAAAAAATCTTTTTCCAATAATAAGAATAGAATTTCAGAATGGACATGGGCTATCAGCCATGCTTTCGTTATCGAAAAAGTTTGCCATTAACGATTTCGAATTATTCGTGTTTCAACAATCGCAAATGTTATGTTTCATTTCCAAAACGTTTCTTTACACGGTATATAATAAAAACTGCTATCGATTACAATTGAAAAGGTTATCGGTCTAATCAAAACGCAAATTTTTGTTGCTTTCACTAAATTGTTTGCTCTTTAATTTTAGGCAAGAGTAGAAATATTGAATTAAAATTCGAATTCAGAATCAATGATATTAAAAAGTAGAAAGATAAGCTCTTTAAACATTACAAGTTATTCTGTATTCTGTATAAAACAAATAAAAATATTTTTAAAAAATGAACAGTTCCATTTTCGGGTTATAAAGGGTGCCCCAGAATTAACGCAAGTCCAAGAATTAACGCAAGACTTGCTTGCAGCCCTGAAAAATAAGAATTTGGCAGCTAAAACGTTAAGGTCAAGTAAAAATGGAGCGTTACACGATAGAACACGATAGATTTTGTTAGGGTTGCCAACACTTTATTGCAAATCTTGCGATAATTCTGGGACTTGCGGTAATTCGGACACCCTTTACTAGCGAATACCTGGCGTGAGCTATTACGTTATACTGGCGTTTCGGCCGCTCCTTCGGCACTTTTCGGTTTCGAATCTGCTGCCTTTTCGATGGCATTTTTAACTATACGTTTTTTTTTTTTTTTTAATTGCAGCACAGCCAAAATATAACATACCAAAAAATACCATTTTCTTATTGCAGCGCGCCCACAGCATGTAGGGGCAAAACTGCAAAACTCTGTCTTTTTTTTTTTTTTTTTTTTTTTGTTTTTGATTGCAGCAAGTTCACAATATATTGGGGCTAGTATACTAAAATCATCAAAAAGTCAAAACATTTTTGTACGGGAAAAATTCCAAAATCGACTTCTGGCATGAACTACAATAAATGTACCCAATGCATTGTTTTAGTGGAACTTTCATATTCTTGCATTGTTACCTTTCATATAAAACCGGTTTGGGACTCATCGGTTGGATGGTTTCAACGTGCAAAGCGGACATAGAAACACTTTTACTGCAAATTTTCTAATATTTTAATTCTTTCTCCTAAAATCTCTCATTTTTTTTGCACTTTTTTTATAACCATAAAAAAACCCAAATAAATAAATATTAATTCTGCAGTTTAAAAAAAAACTACACGAAAAACAGAACCTTTTTTTTTTTTTTTTTTGTTTGTAAACTTTTTAAGTATTTTTTTAAAATTTTTTTAGCGTGTTCTATTTTTATTTATTTGCTTGCCGTTAACTATCAAACTCAATTTGAGTGCGCCACCTGCTGTCTGCAATCTAAACAAGACCAACCAACCACTTGCTTACAACCCTCCCATACTACCCCCATCATTTGATGATTTTACACTCGTCGTTTAGAGTGCGCCCAAAAAATTTCTATCAAACGGCGGCTTGTCGACACGGACTCAATTAAAATAACTTTGTGTGCAACGAATTCTAGTTCAAAAACTTACTATCAAGTTTGTGCTATTTTTCGCAATGGAGTAAAGAGGAGAGTAACAAAACGTCAGACAAGTCGTATGAGCAACAAAAACAGCAGCGAGGACAATAAAGAAGTGCAGTAACAGTAACGGCAGCGGTAGTAGCAGCAGCAAAATGACGGCAAAAGCGGCACAAGTTGTGTTAGCGCGCAGCTTAGTCAAACTTTTTGGCATAGCTAAATTTAAAGTCTATTTTACAGAGTAAGAGAATAACAGACGGACAGACGGACGACAGTAAACATAGTGTGAAAAGTTGAGCTCTATTTTTAATATTTTTCGTTGTTTTTTTTTTTTACCAACATTTTTAGTGACGCCTCTGCCGATACCAACCAACCAACCAACACCAACCAACAAAATGAAAATGCCCACCGCTGCCACCGTTGCTCACTGACAAGCGCGCAAAATTTTCGCAGAGCATTTCCGTTTGCAGGAAATTGAATTGCGCGAACACGCGAAATTACATCATTTCGAGCCACGGTAGACAATTTCCCGTTAGTGCTAAAGTTTAAAAAGCCAGTTGCAGCGTCGTGGTGCGGCGGTAGCGGAAGAAGTCAGTTTGGCAGTTTTTGGAGTTGGGCCACAGTAATAGCAGCAGCGGTGGGGGTTTTGGTGTCGGTGACGGTTTTTCACTTGAGTATCAAACGAAAAATGAGAAAAAAAAGGACATTTTTCGTATATAGATTTGCGTAGCGCGTCGCGAGTAAATGAAAATCCAATTTCAAAACTAAATAACACGTGCAGTAGACAAAAAAAAAAAAATAAAGTGAAAAATAATAATAAGGGCAGACCAACTGACACCAGACAGACGGACAGACAGAGACAGACAAATGGCGCAGGCGAAAAGTCAAATAAGTGGATTTAAGCAACGTGGTGAAGCGTACGAACGGGCGACACAACCCGACATCCAGTCAAGCAGCAAATCAAATTTGAAAAGTTAAATATTTCTAAAATTCGTTATTCGTTTGCCAAAATGGTTTGAGCAAAAAAAAAAAAAACGGAGACTGAGAGAGCACATTTAAAAAAAAAAAAAAACACCGTAAAAACGCGAAATTAAATGTTGATGTAAAACGGTAAAAAAAAGAATTTTATTGTATTTAGCTTCCTAAATTGAGTGCCTTAAGCAAATGTTTTGTTTGCAAATTTTCTTAAAGAGAAAATTGTAACATAAAAAAACTGCATCACCATATATACGGACGGATCCAAAAGTAACAGCCAAGTTGGGAAAGGTGTCCACTCTCCCTAATTTGGGAACTTACGCATCCATTAGACTTTCTGATATCTGTAGGTCATAGCAAGAAATCAAGCGAAGAATCTTCTCAGATCTTTTAAAAGTAAACTAGAGCATGTATTTTTATTCTCCGAAAGTCAAGCAGCATTTAGGGCGCTACACTCTCATAATTATAAATCGAAATCTGAGTATTACAAATTCCTAAATGAGATGGCTCAACACTACAGTATTCATTTTATTTGGGTACCAGGGCACATCAATATTAAGGGTAACCGATATCCTTTTGGGGAAGACTACTTACTGCAAACAGAAACTGATCCAACTTGCTGCACATTAAGGATCACCTGGCATGCTTACAATCGTAAGAAGTCATATGACATCCTCAAAATGAATAGATTAGATACTTCCTCACTGGTAGCAGAGACCACGAGACACTGTCTCATGCTATGAGGTTAGGCGTACCCTTTAACAATATTTGTAGAAGCAGTACCAATGAAGATGAGAAAGAAACTATTAAACATCTTCTCTGTCATTGCCCAGCTCTGTGTAGAAAAAGGTTCGAGTATTTAGGAAAGTTTTTCTAAGAAGGTAACAACGATCGAAGCCAGAAGTCTCTCTAACTTATGGACCTATGTCTTTGAGCTGTCTTTTGAGAACATGTGAAATCACAATGAGCCTCTTTTGGCCTAAGTGTTGTAGAGCTCGTCGGAGCACTCAGGCACCTAAGCACCTAATATAAAATAGGCAAAAATGACTGAAATTGGTATGGAAATTCTAAACTTCCATTGATAAAAACTAATTTGCCCAAACAAACCCAATGATAATATCTTCAGAGTTCGGATTTCTTTTAAAAAAATCGCTTTTTGTCGGGCATCACTTAAGGTTTTTCACCAGCCTGGATGATGCAGTGCTTTTGGGGTACTAATTATAGATTCCAAATTTGCAGATATAATTTGTGTGTCTCTGAATAGAACTCTACTTGACATTTGCTTACCGATCCCGAAAAAGCAACGATTGCCAAGCGTAATTCTTCGTTTAATTTTAAGGCTGATGGAAATGTTGCTGGTTAACTATAAACCTAAATAGCCCAACTTTCTACCATATCGAAATCGAAATTTTCCATACTAAATTGATTGTCCAAGTCGATAACAATTTGCGAGTGGATTCACCATGGAGACTAAGTCGCCCAAGCAATCGAATATCCGAAAAAGTCGTAATGACTGCACGTTAACATTTGCTGATTATGTCGATGTCATTAGCATTGAAGAGTCGCAAGACAACTTATAGCCTAACTCTCTTGGTATCAAAGGGTTTGAAGAAATTTTTCCTTCCAGACAACATATCAAAATAGTCAGGAAATAGTCTAAGGGTTTTGAAACTAATCAGTACAGTTCAGTTGCTTTCTTAGTTGTTTACCAATACAAGCTAAAGTTTCTCCTAAAGAAGGTTACGTTAGGTTAGGTTAGATTACTATGGCAGGGTAGCACGGACTGTCCAACATTTAGACCAGAAGATTGATCCATTGTGATACCATATAAATCCTTATTTAGTTTAATTAAGGGCCCAGATTTTCTACCACCACACGAAATTCGATCTTGGTCACCTCAGACAGGTCTTCTAAAAAGAACTTTCCTAACACTTTAAGTCCAGTTCCGCTGGACATCTGCAAAGTAAGTGCTCAAATCTAATCACAGCTACTAAAGATATCTAGTGTCGGAACGCGTAAACTATTGGCAATCAATAGTAAATCAATAGTACGTGTGCACTGTTATCAGTACTGAGGTACTAGTTATATCCACTTTCAAAATGTCCTTGGTTCTTTTACGATTGAGTCCTGACCAAGTCTTCCTAGAGACACTACAAATATCGAGACTAGCGCAATACATGTTAACGGACCTTATGGCTTTTCCATGTCGCCAGTGACTTCTTTTCGGGAAGGATGTCGCTCGTTGTACCCTGCCTAGCATATTCGACTGCTTTACAGAAACCACTATTTCACTGCGCCCAGGGACCCAGATGAGGTGGGTACTGCAATGCTGCTTTAACTTATTTGTATCTATACATTTTAAATTACTACGTTTTAAAAATGATCTAAGCTTGCTTCTGACAGATTTTTAATTTCGCATAAAATAGAACACACATAAATCGCACTACTACATTAACAAAAGAGAGACTGAATTCAATAGAAACAACAACTGTGCAGCTAATCATGCTAAACACTTTCTAAAGCAAATCAGTATTCTTGAAAATTCTATATATGACTTAAGACGACTAGCAAATATACATAAATCCACAAACATGTTAACTTCAATTCTCTCTTTCAAACAAACACCTTTTCTTTGTGAAATGCCAAATCGTAGTAGTTGTTTGGTGATGTCGTTGATGTCGGGTGGCAACACTTTCGCGCCACATTAAATCCCAGCGCATAACATGCAGCAGCGACTTCAATCATTTTTATGTGTGTTCCCTCTGCTCGTTTGCGCGCACTGCACAGCAAGCAGAAATCATTTTTAAGATTTTTATACACACGCCACACCACCGACGAACCTCACCCGAGGTGGCAATGAGAAGTTACGCTGTGATAAAATAAAGACGCGCAGCTTTAGATGCACATATAAACTAACCGTTGCTGCTGTTCCTCCGGATGCTGTTGTCATTGTTTTGTTTGATTACATCGACGCCAAGCATCTTGCATCAGAATCATCATCATCATCAACATCATCGTTGCTGTCGACTTGATGTCGTCAAATATGCAACAACTGACTGACTAACTTGCTTGCTGCTTGCTCAAAACCCTTCTGACAAAAAGACACATGAACGGACGGACGGACAGATGAATGGTTGGAAGGACACCACAGACAGACAGACGGACAGACAGACGTATACATTGACTTATGCAGTGCATGATAGCAGCGTATGGGTTTGGGTATCTTTAGCGATTTGTAAAGGAAATGAAGAAGAAATGTCAGTGAACCAAAGCGGAAAATGCGTTTTCAGCAATTTTCTTTTACTTTCGACTTTTGTTGTTGTTGTTTTTGCTATTACTGCTGTTGTTGCTGCTGCTTCTATTGTAGCAAAATAAAGAAAAGCACAGCGCAAAATGTGTGCATTTAAAAATCTAATAGAATTGCAAATTTTTACGCTGAGAAAAATACTACAAAAAAAAAAAAAAAAATTATAATAAATATAAAAAAAAAGAATAGAATAGAAATTGAAGCAAAATGTTAAAGCAGCACACACAACAAAAGAACTAAAAAAGAATTTATTATAAAGAAATTGAAAATGTTTCACAGTTGAAAATAACAATAAAAACGACAAAAGCTGAGCTGCTTTTGCAACAAACAAACAAACAACAAAATCGAACAACAAAAAAAAAAAAAAATATGGAAAAAATGCAGTAAAAGAATTTCTCGCTGAAAAAAAATAATAAAAATAAAAAAATCTATAGAAAAGAAAAATATAGAAGCAAAGCGGCAAACACTAAACAGAATGGCTTTCGCTGCATTGCTAATGAAATTCAGCGGAAAAATATTTATATGCACGCTCACACACAACGCGCCGAAGCATGCAGCTAACAGCAACAACAACAAAAAAAAAAAAAAAATAAATAAAATCAAAGCGAGGGTGGATTCAATTAGAAAAAAAAATGTGAATAAGTGATTTTCTACGAATCGTAGACAAAATTTACATATAAACTTAAATGCAGCAAAATTCGTGCGAACTTTGTAACTTTCTTTATTAATAAACGAATTTTTTGTGTCAATTTCTTGGAATAATTATTTTGTATTAGCGTTAAAAGGACAAAGTATGGCGGCGTCATATCGAAAAAGCATTCGTTGAGTTCCCACAATTTCGGTGCGTTGTTTTGGTGCGTAATGCTCCATGGCAACAATGGCACAAGACGGAGGCGTCGAACGCGCGTTCAATTATGTCAATCTTATAGCAGTTTTACAACGAGGACCTCAAAACGGAGCACCCTGTATATTTAAATTTAACAAAAGACAAGGAAAATCTTTAAATTTGGTAAAACCGAAGTTTTGATGAACAAATTCGTGACAAAAATTTGGATATTTAAGGTGACTTTGTATATGATAAAATAAGCTAACCTTTATTCAATTTATATAGTTACCAGATCCTTTTCAAATCTAAAATGTACACATGGACTACCTTAAAAAAAATTTTACCATATATGAAACAATTTATTTCATAAATACAATTTTTTTTTATATTGTATTTAAAAACTCGAAAGTAAGTTTTGGGGTTGTATGGAGGCTATATTCCACAGTCAACCGTTCCTAAACAAATCTCTTGAGTAGACATGTGCTGACATTAGAAATGTTTTTATTCAATTTGGAGTGAGCACATTTATAAATAATAACTATTTTTATATAAAAACCAAAAAATGGGCGGTAGATTTGTAATGGGGCCTAACCTAAAAATGGTTGTGGCGTCTTGGTTCTGTCATTGGGTGTAAGTGTTTAGAGCGAATACGTTCATAAATACTATTTTCATAGCAAAAACTGTTTTCATACAAAAACTATTTTCATAAAAAAAAATGGGCAGTAGGTTTGTATGAGGACCATACCTAAAAATGGGTGTGGCATCTTGATTCCGACATTAAATGATATTAAAAGTATTTTTACACAATTTGAATAGAAAACACCCACAAATAAGGTGGTAAGTTTTAATGGGCGCTACATCTTAAAATGGGCGTGGCCCCTTGACTCAGACCTACAAGCTAGTTCGAATAAAAAAAAAAAACAGAAATACCAAGCATTTTCATACATAACTCGAAAATGAGCGGAATATTTGTATGGAAGATATGCCGTTGGGTAGACGTGGAATGCTGATTTTAACATACAAATTACCAAGAACCTAGAAAAGCTTAAGTTTCGAGTTTCATCTCAATATCTATGAAACTGAGCCATTAAATCGCAAGCAGTGATGCCATTTTTCTCAAACACACATATGGTGTTTTGTTTTAAATTTCTGTACAGTTTATCATGCATGAGCGCTGGCAGGCTGGCAGGTGGCGCAGAAGTAGGGGCAGCTGGCGGCCTGCAGGTGGCGCACCAGTAGGGAGCACGGGGAAACGTCAAAAAACTGATATATTTGCAAACGCAGATATGTTATCAACATAAAAAGTAGATAAAAACCGAGTCCGAACCTCAACACATGTTGTATCAAAATTTGGGCTTAAACGGTTCAGTAACTTTTCAAGTCTATAAGCCTCGTATAAACGAACAGACCATTTTTATATATATACATAGATAATGGTCATTGTAACCAGAATAATCATTAAATGTATTAAGCACAATCGATCATTATATAAGGAGCAATCATTATTCGTGTCTAAAATAAACGTTCATTGTACCAAGAACTTAACGTACTATTTGATAGTGGACGTGTTTAATTTAAGCATAATATTCTTGGTTTTTTCTGTTTGTAAGATTTCTGCATACTTTTTGGTTTACTTAAGACAAGGTATTTATTTTTTGGTTTAATATTTTTTTAATAAGAAGGCTTAACAAACTTTTTTTTTGTTCCTATGCTTAACCTTTTGAGTCCAGTTTTCTATAATAGATTACCACAAAAAAAATATTTTTGGAGAGGCAATAAAATAAGAGAAAAATTTAATGTAAACTGTATCTCACCAAAATTGATGGGAATCTGAATAAAAGTGTGTACCAATCTTTTATGGGGTAATCTAAGCTAGTTAGAAGAAGAAGAAAAAAATTACAGATTATTTAATACACCCTCGCACTAACTACAATGAGCCTCCAATGCATTAGATTAGTCTGGCGAGGGTAGTGGCAGTAGGTATTTTAGCTACAGCTGGAAAAGCGCGTTGACAGGCGGCGGCAGCGACGCGCAGCGGCATTTGCACATAGTAACGTGTTAATTTGTTGGCAACACAACGATTTCTAATGCCGATAGCGTGAAAGAACGCATGAGTGAAAGAGAGAGCGAGAGAGAAAAGAGTAGTCAAGCATGCAACAGTAATAGTAAAAGAGTTGCAACAAAGCTCAAGTCAACGAGGCGTATAAATTCTAACGTTGAAAACAAAAAAAATATAACAATTGTATCTCGTCGTAGTATGTTGTAAAGTAAATCAGATAATAAGCAAAACACAATATTTGCTTTACACGAGATATGTCAACATACAGAATACAAGTTTATACGGATTGTATACGCCCACAAACAATCAAAAGCATAATTCAACAAAATTTTTATAATTGGAAAAAATTCACAATATATTGATTTGTATCTAATCTTCGAAATATTAATCAATTAATTTTCTGAACAAATTGAAACATATTTTAACAAATTACTTTTTAAAAGCGCTATAAATATAAAAAACATAATAAACTTCAAGGTTTTTGCTCTTTCATTGCTCATTACCAATTAAATTTAAAGTTTGAAAGCAAAAAAAAAAAATAATAATAAATAAAAATACAAAACTAAATAATTCATTGCTTAGTTTTAATGAGAAATTAACGAGTATTGAATTATTCCCCAAAGTAGCAAAACTCATCAAAGCTATCTGTTTTTTGATATCATCCACATCATCATCACTTTATACTCTTTATTTTTTAACAATTTTTTATTCGTTTGCTGAATTACGTTCAAGTGTTACTTTTTTGTTTTACTAAATTTTTTAGCAAACGTAAATTAAAAATTTTTAGAGAGAAAAGATAAAAATGAAGTTTTAATGTTACTCATACACCTGTTTGCTCTTAAAAAGGTAAATTGAAGTAGTTCTTTGTATTATTGTTAAACAAACTTTGGCACAAGTGATTCAAGCTTTGTACACAGCGCGCAAAAAAAAACAAGCACCTTGTGCTCAAATCAAGCACATACGTGCTCAAATATAAGGTAAGATGAGTTTTTCTAAAATCAAGTACATTTTTTAAATTGAAAACAACCAAATAACCTTCCTGTTCCCCCGCTTTTTCCCCTTTGCTTTTTCCCCTTCTCCCTTTTTAACATTTTTTTTTTTTTTTTTTTTTTTGATTTGGTTCATTATTAATTAATTTTTTTTTTTATTTTCAAAAAAAAATCCTGTAAATTTTTTTTTGGTTTTTTTTACCTAAATGGGGTGTCCTCCCCCTTTTCTTTTTTAACCTTTCCCTTGCCGGGGAAAAAAAAAGTTTAAATTTTAACCCTATTCCCTTTTTTTTTTTTTCTTTAAAATCCATAGCAACAAAAAAAAGGAAAGGAAGAAAAGAAAAGACGGACAGACGGTGGTTGGTGTCTCTTTTTCTTCTCTTCCTGGTGATGAGCATATATATTTTTATTGAACTGAGTATCCCGTTTTCTCCTTTTGTTAACGGGTATAAAACAAATTGATTCGATATGTTATTCGAACTGAGAACAAATTGTGCTTGCATCAAGAACGAATTCTACATATTTTAAGAACGAATTGTATTTATATTAAGCACGAATTGTAAATTTTATAAAGAACGATTGGTCTTAATAAAAATTCGGATTACTTCCGCTATGCATATAGAACCTAAAGGCTCCTCCAAAGTAAAGATACATATATTTTCGCAATATGTAAGACATACATATAAAGTCGCTTGCTTAATTTATTCTTACTGAAACCAGCCATATAAACTCGTTTGAGTGAGAATATTCGAGCTCATATCAAGCACATTCGTTCTTATATGTAGAACAATTTTTTCTTAATAAACAAAACAGCTAAAAAGGACTGAACAAAAATATAGCCAACGTAAAGAACAACTTTTGAGAGTGATCTCACTTCTTCTCTCTATCTCTCTCTCTCTCATTTTGCAATTTAAGCTTTTGAAACTTAAATTAAGCACGATTGTTCTCAATACAAGCACATTGTGCTTTATATAGGAACTGTTAGCAACTTTTGTGCTTGATTTCGCAAGTGCTCCGACCAAGTAAAGTCGTTCTTTAATTTTCTAACAGCTTTTTTCTCGCTGTGTACAAGTTAAAAAAAATACGCATCACTACAAAAAACAAGAAAAAAATCAGTTAATACTTTTCCAATTTGCCAATTTTATTCTCACTTGACTTTCTCGAAGGTCAAGGCATTATGATTGCATTATTTTGACAGGTGTTCATTATGACTTGTCGATAAGGTGTGGCAGATCTTTTATAAAAAAAAAAAAAAAAAAAAAAAACAAAACAAAGAAAACACACTTCATCAGCAGAAGTAGCTCATCATGTTGCTACTTGATTAATCAATCATATGCCTGACTTAATGCAGACACTCAGATAAATTTTTCATGACGCTTAATTTAATATCACCCAAGAGCAAGCTAGCAACCCACACTAACCAATCATCATTTGTATTGTATATACTAAATGAGAATGTAGTGGCTGGCTGCCTATTCATTTTCAATATAACCAACCAAACAACCAACCAACCAGTTCAACACTTCAGCTCGAATACTATTTATTTTCTTAATGAAAATAAAACAGGATCACAAACACAAAAAGCCCTGCGACTTACGAAACGCGCTAAATAAATAATACAAAACAAAAAAAAAAAAAAAAAAAAAAAAAATAACAAAGAAATCAAGCCGATGGCAAGGCAATGGCAACACGGATAAGCTAAGAGACACAAGGACATATGGCCAAATAGACACTCGTTAGCCATGCTTCGCGAATAGGCGCATAGACGACAAACAGTGACAATGGCAAAGACTACGGCGGAACGATAGAATATCCTGTCTGTCTGTCTGCTGTCTGTTGTTGTCCTTTTTACTTAGCCACGTATTTATTTTGCTGTTGTTATTTTTTATACCTGTTTTTTTTTTTTATTTCATTTTTTTTTCTGTGCTACTTTCTTCTACGGCATCGACTTCCACTTTTTAACTGCATAAACTTTTTGCAAAAGATTTTATCCTTTTTTTATTTATTTGTATAAAACATGGATAAACCTTAAAGTTTTTAAAATCATTAAAAGATTCTGATGACGGAAATAAAAAAACTAAATAAATAAAATTTTTAATTCGATGTAGTTGATAATTTTCTTTTCAGGCAGGGTTGTACTTAATTTTTGTTAGGCGTGTGAAGTGTTATCCTAGTCATATTCGTGATAAAATTATAACAGCTGTAATATTCCACCACTGTCTCTTTCTATTTGGCTTACATATTTTGTTGAAAAGAGCGCGCTCTAACATTCCATGAAGCTGTAAAACAGATTATACAAACTGTTAAAATTATATTAGCTGTTCCGCCTCTGTTGCCTAACAGAAGCAGAACAGCTAATGTAATTGCAGCATGATCATAACTGTCTGTCTAAAAGTCTATCATTTTAAATCAATTTTTCTGAAATTTTATATTTATTTTTTATTCTACAATATTAAGCCTCACCATTTATCAGATTATGCAATATTTTAGTGTAACCCTCTAAAACGCTGCAACCACGCTTTAACTTAAGAGCACCGCATTATCTTTTCTTTTTTTTATATATTTCAATTTTTTTTTCTACTTTGTACGCCGCACTTGAAACAAACAGAAAAGTGCGATAATTGCTTGTTGACTTTATTTTCCGCACTACTGCTTCAATTGTTAGAAGAACAGTAACAGTAGCAGGAGATGTAGTATGAAAAAACACTTTCAAACGGATTGAAAAGGATGTCGTAGTAAAGTAAATTGTAGAATGAGATTGAGTTGCAGAAAAGGCAACAGTAACAAGAGAGCAGCGCATCAGTAATAAGTAGAAACAAATGAAATTATTGCACGAGTGGCAAAGCAAATGCTGGCGACTCACACACATACACACAAAAATGAAACCCAACCAGCATCACGAACATTCTAAGTGGCATCCTTAGTTGCAGCAACAACAGAGTTTGAGCCAATATGGTGGACATGGCCATTACTTTAGTTTACTTTTATTTTTAACGACATCGACAATATCAACAGCATCAACGTCAGACGCGTTAAGCAGCAACATAAAAAGGATTGCCTGAAATTGACAAGACAGCAGAAAAAATACTAACGAGTGGCCAGACCAAATAAATGATTTTAAAAAATATTGTGTACTACTATGTACAATACTACCACCACATATATAAAATGTTTCTTAAGCCTACGTTATGGGTTTTAGTTTTGATTGCCGTAAGATTTGATTTTTATTTATTATTTTATATTTTTATTTATTACTAGCGAATACCCGGCGTGTGCTACTATGTTGTACGGGCGTTCTGACTGCTCTTTGGGCTCTTTTTCATTTCGCATCTGCTGTTTTTTGTATAACTGTTTTTTTCGTTTTCATTTTTGTACTTTTTGATTTTTAAAACATACAAACAATCACTAAAAAATAACTGTTTCTCATACTTTTTTACAACACAACCACAATATGTTGGGGCTAGTATAAAAAAATACAAAACAGTAAAAAAAATTTTATAAGAAATGTCGAAAATCGACTTATTGAATGCCTAATGCATTGTTTTAGTGGTCTATAATTATACTTGCATTCTTGCCATTTAAATGAAACCGTTTTTGGACTCATCGATTGGATAGTTCCAAAACCCATAGCGGACATAGAAACGCCCAGTATGTATACGAAAGGTAAAGCGGCATCAAAAGACAAAAATACTTCAGAGAGCAGAGCACATAGATGGAAAACTACACCCACGGATAGCTTCACGAAAAAACACAGATCCTAGAGATACCCTTAACAACACTGCTCATTACGTTCCCCGGAAGAATTTCTACAGACATGTCCGATCACTGTACAGGAACATGCGACATTTACTACAGGAAAAAGTAAATAGACGTTACTATTAAGAAATCAATGGTAAAATCGGAATAAAAAAATATGTTCGCCCAACTATCGGAAATTTTTGCCTACACCACACCACCAATTGCTTATTTATTTGGCTACGAATTGTGACCTGATACAAAGTAGCACCAGACTCCAAAAATTCGACGTTTACGAGACAACTTGACGCAATGGCATTCGCACGTGATGATTGATGATGAAATGATATTGGGATAGTGCGTAATAGAAATTAGGCTAAAAAAATTGATTTAAAAACAAGTAAGCGTAGGAATATTTATTGTAATACGAACCTTTTTTTAAAATTGTGTACCGCAAACATAAAATGTTGGGATTAGTATGAAAATGTACTAAAAAATACCAGTTTTTTCTTTTGTATGGTAAAAATAGAAAATCGAATTCATGAATGAACCGAATGCATTGTTTTAGTGATCTTAAATAATCCTGGCATTGTTGCCTTTCAAATGCAACCTGTTTGGGATCTCATCGTTTGGATAGTTTAAGCGACTATAGCGGACATAGAGAGAGAAAAAAAAACGAAGACCGATTTACGTTTTAATATTGTTCATCTGCAGCATCTTTTAATTAACTCAAATCACCATGGAGTATGGTATTATAACGTATACTACCTATCTTTAATAGAAAATTCTCAAAGAAGCTTAATGTTTTTTTTTGTTGCTATTTGCATAATAACTTCATCATCATCATTCAGTTGAACATACGTTTAAGCTAAATCGATTCTTTCTCGTTAAACGAATGATTATTTTTTAATGAAGACACCACAACTAAATACCATTTTGCAGCAATAAAGTTTTTCTCGTATATTCTGCTACACGTAAAAAGCAAGCTAAGTATTAGGTATGCCATAAATCTAGCTATTTAATCGCATATTTAAGACTCATAAAGCATATCGCAATACTTTTCACACAAATATAAAAAAGAAAAAAAGGAGTGTAAAAGAAAAAAAAAGAAAATTTCATAAACCCAAAAACCCATAAAAATATGCCTATAAGCGAAAATAAAAGAAAAAAAGAAAACAGCAAAGGGTGCAATACAAAAAGTTTGCTTAAAGGAGTAAATAACACCAAAATAAAAAAAAAAAAAAAATAATAAAAATATTTAAACCCAAAGAGAGGGCAAAAGTAAAACAGGCACTTAAGCATAAAACGTTAACATGGTTGGACATTATCTCGCGTGCGCGTCTTGTTAACTACCAACTTTCAGCTCGTATTACACGTTTAAATCATAGAACAAGCGAGAAGGAACATGAACGCTTAGCTCTGTTTCTTGTTGTTTGCAATGCCGCCTTTGCACACGAGAGTAGAATATACCGTCAACTGAAAATCAATCAAGATTATGTACATTTTTTGAGCTTTTTTCTTTCATTTTTTTTATTTTTTGTCGTCTTTGTCCTCTACCACAAAACTACAACGTGGCCAATAGATTAAAAAAAAAAAAAAAACGAGCGGGTAGACAAAGACGGAAGCGGAAAATCGAGCAGTCGCAGGAAGCGGCTCAGGCAATGTAAAGCCAAACCAAACCAGGCGCAGCCTTAAATATCCGTTTTCGGCGGTTCTCTGTCGTTTGCTGTTCTTTGCAGTAATTTGCAGTCGCGTACGTAGTCGCAGTAGACAGCCTGGCAAGGCAAGCAGCCTTTCTAGTTGGTTAGTCGTTTAGTTGAACTTTTTGGACGTTCGTCGGTTTGGTCTTAATCTTTGCTGCCTCTCTACTTTAGTTACAACAATATTTTTCGTGCATTTTACTCGTTAGCACATACAACACTCACTACTGTGTACTGTGTTCGTAAACGATTTAAAAACAGTCGTATGCAGTTGAATAGAAACAGATTATATACATATGGAATTTTCATAACACTGGAAAAAAAAAAACCAAATGTTAAAAAGCTGGGATGACATAAAGTGGGTGTTCAATAAAACCAACTGGGAAGTAAAAGTTTGGTTGACCAAATCTTGACTTAGGATCAAAAAATTATTTTTTCCTCTTTTCCACTTATGTGACAATATCTAAGTCAACCACGAACCGAATTTAATTTATTTATCAGGTTAAAAAAAAGGAAACTTAGAGCTTTCAAACAAAAAAGTATAAAAACCATGGACCAAGTTTTTTAGATTTTAGGAGTGTGTCCTTAACTCCAAAAATACAGTTTGGTTTTTATTTTTAACCAGACCAAGATTTCCCAGCCTTTTGGTATGTCTCCCAGTATAATTAGAAGTCAAAAGAGACTTGTGAATTATTTAAATATACTCTAAACCATTAATATGGGTCGTCCGAGTACAGTCATGATATTCTCCATATGCTGCTGCTGCTTCTGACCATCAACAAAAAAGGTAAATTCTTAGAAGATTCCTAAATTAGCTTTTTTTGCGGTCAGAATAATGGAAAATAGTACTAAGGAATCTGGAGCGCACGGGAATAACTTTAAGATTGTCGGACGGAACGGTAGATTGATCTCGACGTTCCCAAATATAAAAATTGTAGGTATTAAAAATTGTAGAATAAAGCATAAATCTTTGGTGTCTGATTTGAGCAATATTGAGATATTTTCTATTCATAATTAAACCCTGGTCGGCATAATTATTTGGACAAGATGGAAAAAAATATTATTTGATTTATTGGGTGCACAACTAAATAATTTCGTATTTTTTTGTTAAAAAAACCATTTATTTAAGTATGAAAGTGAAAAAAAATTTTATAAAAAAATATTTCCATCGGAAGCGGTAACTTTTTCCCATCTTTCAGCCAATTTATGGATTCCATCCCAAAAAACTTCTCATCTTTTGCGCCGAAAAATCATCAAGCCATTCTTTAATACCTTCAACATTGGTGAACCGTATTATAGAAAGGTGATTCTGCATCGACCGAAACAAGTGGTAATCAGAAGGAGCTATATCTGGGCTATAAGGCGGGTGAGGTAGAATTTCCCATCCAGCATTTTCCAAATAATTTTTGACCGGTACTGCAACATGTGGCCGAGCATTGTCATGATGGAAAATCAATTTTTCGTGTCTGGTCGCCCATTCTGGCCGTTTTACGGCTATTGCTTGCTTCAAACGTATCAATTGTTGCCTGTATAGCTCTCCCGTGATTGTCTGGCCCGATTTTAACAGCTCATAGTACAGCACACCCTTCTGATCCCACCAAATACAGAGCATAACCTTCAAACCATGAATATTCGGCTTTTTGTCGATTTTATTATAATTAAACACTGGTCGGCATTATTATTCGGACAAGATGGAAAAAACATATTATTTGATTTACATTTGTACAATTTATAGCATTTTAGATCTATTATATTGTATAATCATTTTTAATGTAAAATTTCATGTCGAATTCAAAAATCAAATCAAATTGGTTTTGGTTTCGAAGTTTAACAGTTTTGGAGATATTGTTGTTTAAAATATCGGAGATTTTTGAAAAAAAATTTCAAAATGCTGATGTCTTTGGTTCCGATAGCCTGATCGTCATGTTTATAAGCAAATATACCATTTTCATTATATTCTCTATCAACCATCTAAACAATGTTTTGTCGTCAGATAATTAGTTTAGGATCTGTTTATAAACTGTAATAGAAAAATTCGTTTGGCTTTAAGATGGCCCAATACAAGTCTAATTATAAGTTTGTTAGCTTTATGACTTACTAGTCTCCAGCAAAATCGGTTATATAATCGTGTTTCGACTTAGCTAATACATTATAAAAATACGGAACTGTAACGGTAACAAACATACCGAACCCACCTATTAGAAATTATCAGTGGTGTAAAATTTTTCCAACCTTTAACAAAACCGCAAAGATAAACCAAAAACGTGAAAGAAATAAGAAACAATTTAAGCCAACTAAATTCCAATGTATTTCTCCATTTGTACATCACTATAAACGCGCCTTAATAACACCCATGGGCTTAACAGCAACAACAACAAGAACCCACTCTAAGTGCCTGACTGCGTAAAAAAGTTATAGCGTAGCTGAGTTGGCCAGAATAACGACCAGAATGTCGACTACTACAACTAAAAGTAAACAAAGTAAAAACCGACGGATGCTTTGTTACGGGATTTCTTAATGTTCCGACTCTACACGATTTTTGGGCTTAAATGAAAAGCTGGCTAGCTGCAAGCGAAGCCAAAGAGTCTACTACTATACATAAACTTTAAGTTGCTTTGAAAAATATGCGACCGCAATGAACTAAATTTAAAGTTTGCGACTATTAAACACGCAGGTTTGTGCTGCGCTGCTAGTTAAATCTCGAGACAATAATCGCTGTACTACGCACTTAACTATTGTAGTAACACAACACAGCTATCATCTTTGCAGCAAGTCTATCTGCCTTTATTTTGTTTTTCTTTTTTTTTTTAATGCTCATTGCACGCGTGGCAAATCCTAGCCAATTTAAATGCAAAACTATCTCGAAAAAAAAAAATATAAAAAAAAAATATATAAAAAAAAATTTAAATTTCAAAGTGCAACATACGCGGTAAGTCTGCTTTTGGGCATTACACGTATACGCACACATATACACTTACATATACAACAAGCTGGCGATTTTATTTGGTAATTCAACCTCAACGACATCACAGAGCCTATCCTCTTAAATATATTTTTATATAGTATATTATATTTTTTGTACGCTTCTCTTCTTTTTTTGTATACACTACATAAAGAGATATATAGAGCGTTAAATCGATTTGCTAACAATCTATTACGAAGTACAAAAATAGTTTATCGAAATTTTAAATTCAACCCCCAACAGCCTAAATAAAAAATCTATCAAGTGGTCAAATTCAAAATTATGAAAAATTATACCCATAAAATAGTTTATTAAAAAAATGCTGAAGGATACTATTCTTTGAAGAGTTTTCCTTTCGAATATCTACTTTTGAGACTATAAATTGACACTTTCACACTATGAAGTATTCTTCTTGACTTTGTTCTGTGGAGCCCACTATCGTAATGACAGAAATTCTCCGAAAATTACGTCCATTTTCTTGTTTTTATTCTTTAAAGTTAAATTTACGAACCCTAAGAAAATTCCTTCCATTGGGATTAAGAGTAACATTTATAAATGTTTCAAAAATTATTCCAATTGTTTTATTTTTGAGTGACAAATTACATCTAAATTATTACTTAATTTATAAACAATCCGAAAATGGTAGAAGTTATTGCCCTTTAAAATATTCTCCCTGATATTAGTTGCTTTTCGAATACCTGTGATAAGCTTTTTTAGGAGACTTTCACACTTTTTTGATACCATAAAAAACACTTTAAACGTTCTTCTATTTTGTGGGTGCACACCGTTAGGAGTCCTAAATAAATGGTACAAAGAAAATCTTCCCAAATGATATTCTTTTCATAGAAAAGTTGATAAACCCTCCGAAAATTATTTCAATCTGGATTTTTTTGAGATTCGCATTTATAAATCCTTCCAAAAGTTTTGTAGTTGTGATTCTTTTGAATCTTAAATTTATGAATCTTCCAAGAATCGTCTAAATTTTTACTTTAAGTTGTGAACACTCCGAAAATGAAAGAACTAGTTAAAATTATTGCTCACTAAAATATTCTGCATAAAAAATAGTGTATTCTTATATCAGTAATTTTTAAAACATTTATCCCCTCGGACAGACGTACCTACAAACATGCACTTTATATGCTAAATCTGCAACCAAGGCAATATAAAACAGTCTGTCGGGTACTTTTTCGGAATTTTAAGAATTCAATTTCGGGATCCACAAGAAAATTTGTAAAAAAATGTCGATATTAACGCAGTGGGTAAAAACTTCAACATTAACGGAATATGGTATAATCCCGATGTTCCGAAAAAATCTAGATTTATATAAAAACTTCAAGTTTAAAAAAGTATACAAAATGTTGGTGTAAAATAAATGAACAAGATTGGTACATTTTCTTTCGATTTTTATTACTCAGCTTTCAGCCGAAAAACCAAACATTAGGTAAGGCTCATGGTGGAATTATTTAAAGGTGGTGTATATGCTCTCTCTCAGCATGGTCAAAAAAAACCATGAACGAGAGAACGAGAGAGATATATACTTTCTGTGTGTTTCGTTTAAATTGATTCAGTGCAGCTAGCTAAAATTATGCGCAGAAAGGGCAGACCAAACAAATACAAAACCTTCTGAATAATTTCACCATGGTTAGGCTTGTATGAGAGAAACTCTTTCAAAAGGTAGGAAGAAAATGTTTATATGTATTGCTGACTTCCGGATGGTTCTACACAAAGTAAGCTTTTTTTAGAAAAAAATCTTTCTGAGGACTGTTCAACTGATCTGATATAACAAGCGCATAAAATCTTTGGTTTCAACTTATTTATTTTTAAATTTTTTATGCATTCATTTTATTCAGCGTTGCTGCTCTGTGTTGCTCTGTTCTGTGGGTATTTTAATTTTGTGCGACGGATGCATACATGCGAAAAAAAACCGGATTTTCTTGCAATATGTTGTAACATGCACTGCAACATTGTTGCTACCACCATCGGAGTAACAACAACAAAAAAAAAAAACAGAAAGAAAAAAAAAACATCAGCAGTGGCAACATAACTAAAGACGCCTCGACCAATATGCAACACAAACACTCAATGCGAAAAATAGTAATGCTAACGAAAAAAAAAAAAAAAAAAATAATATCATTGTAGACAAGCAAAGCTGAGGGAAAAAATAGTAAAAAAAAAAATATAAAAAAATGTAGGTAGAAAAATTTGCAAACCCAATGAATTTTTGCAGTAAAATCCAGACGACGGCAAGGATAGGTCAGCCAGCCAGCCAGCCAACCAGTCAGACAGCAAGCCCGCAGCCTGTAGCAGAGAGTATACAAAGCCGCTGCTGCTGCTGCTGTTACTGTTTGCCGGCTGTGCGCCGTTGGCCGTTGCCTGGGCTGTATTGGAAAAAAAAAAAATATTTTAAACGCAGAAAGACATTTCAGCTAAGAGACTTGGCTGCTGCTGCTGTTGATGCTAACAAAGTTTTAAGCGGCCGAGACATGTTAAAGCAACAACAAACAGGATCATGCACAACAGCTGCAGGACGAGCAAATAAGAGTGTGACAGACAGACAGACGGACAGACAGACGATGACGTCGACATTGCAAATTTATTGCTCATTGATTTATAACCCAAATTGTAAATTGTAAAGTGCGAAATTGCAATTGCAATGAAAATGCTGTTCCTGCTTCTTGCTTCCATTTTTTTTTTTTTTTTTTTTTTTTTTTTTGGCAACGAACACTTTAACAAAATGTACTAAACCCAAACCAAAAACAGAAAAACGCAGTGAACAAAGTTTAACTGAAATGAGACGAGTTAAGTTTAACTGAGTTGAATTGCGTCGAAGTCTGATTGTCTGAATAGCCTTAGTTTGGCTGCTGCTGCTGTTGCTGCACCCAGTAGATCTGACGTATACGTAATGCCACTTTTTTTTTATCAACTGACTGACTGACTGCCTCTCCTTTTCTGTTATTGCAGTTGTGTTCCCTTAGCTTTTTTTGTGGTTAAAAATATAAATAAAAATAAAACCGAAACAACAACAACAACAACAAAAAATTATGGCAATCAAGTTTATTTGGCAGGCAATTAATTACTTTGAATGAAGGCATGAACGAATCGAGTGAATGAATGAAGGAGTCAAATAGTCAAATTGTGTACGAATGATCGAATCAGCAAATGAGGAAGTTTGTTTGCACAGCATCACTTCATTCGTTGTCTTTTAGTTTATAGTTTTGGTTTTATGAACAAACAACAAAAAAAGGCATTTTTTAACTGAACAGCACAATAAATGTAATTTTTTTGGTTTGATTAAAGAAAGTTTAAAGCGTTTTTATTTTATTAAAAAAAAAAAAACTTTGTTTGTAGATGTTGACGAGTCTTTATATAATAAAAATGTTTCTATGTCCGCTATGGATTCTGAAACAGTTCAATCGATGAGTCCCAAACTGGTTTCTTTTGAAAGGGAACAACGCAGGAATAATCATAGAGCACTAAAATAATGCATGAGGCACATGCGGTTCATTCATGAAGCCGATTTTCGATTTTTATACAAGCCGCAACATATTGTAATCTCGCCGTAGTAAGAAAAAAAGTTATTATTAGTGCTTTTTTTATATGTTTTCACACTTGCCCCAACATATTTTGGTGACGCTGCAATCAAAAAGTACAAAAAATGACCCGAAAAGAGCTGCAATTGCACAAAAAATAACAGATGCGAAACGGAAAAAATCCGAAAGAGTCGCCCAAACGCCCGTACAACGTAGTAGCACACGCAAGTAAACATTTTATAACTAAAAATTCAAGAAAGAACGCTGAAGTCGAGTATGCTAAGGGGTACCCCTTAAAATGGGGTTAGAAAAAAAACCGTTTGTAAGTGCACACTTGACGGCTTAGAAGAGTCGAAGTTTCAAATATGGAATCTCTACCTCTTATAGTCTCCGAGATAATCGGTTTCACACGACAGCATGACGGACAGACGAAAAGACAGACGGACAGACAGAAAAAGTTATTTCGACTTCCCTTTCAATGATGATCAAGAATATGTATACTTCATAGGGTCTATCTAGCCTCCTTCTATGTGTTACAAACAATAAACCCTTTTACCCTTCGGGTACAGGGTTTAATAACATCCCAGTTGATCGACTGGGCGCCATTTACCCATGTCGTTTAAAAAAGCAAAACGAGTAAACTCCGAAAAAGGTATTTATGTATCGATTCGATTCCATAAAAATAACCTGGCTGTACTCATAATATTGTCAATGCAAGCAAATATTATCGATTTATGAGGATCCACTATTCTCAATTCTAATTTCGAATTATTACTTTTTTTTATTTGTAAAAAATTTCAAACGAAATAATCAATGCAACCAGAAAATTGTCCAGGAGTATGGTATTATGTTGGCTTGGCTTGATAGCTACTATTTAAGAAGAAACTTTAAGAAAATCACTTCGCTATAAAGTGTATAAAGAAGAGTTTTACGTGAGTGTCTGTCGTAAAGACTTGATCCTACTGTGCAGAGCACAGAATTGGTAAGCGCCAATGAACTTCCCATAGAGATTTCTAACTACAGGTACAAATTTCGAATTTTTTGCAATTATGGGCGTAAACTTCTTTCCTCGGTGGGGAGCGAGGCCTATCTAATAGCTCTGCTGATCTCTGGGTCACAGCACTCGGTTGTATTGAACAACTCAACCCCGAGTTTACAAATAAACTCCACAGGCATGTGGGTGTTAAACCACAGCCACCACGATGCTCTCCGAAGAGCTACAACACTGGTCAGCATGAACAGTAATGATCGTGGACCACCTGACCACCCGTGGTATTAGATTAAGGACTCCGGTCAGACCTCGTCTCCGCCAACAGTAATATCGAATCTAAGCTGATTTAAGCTGCTCTCTGCTGATCTGTGCTGCTCTTTGTGATCTTTGCTGATCTATGTTGCTCTCTGCTGATCTTTGCTGATAAAAATTATATGCCGCATGGCAAACATATTTACATCTGCCTCATTTTACTTCGCTGATGCAATAACTTTCTGCGTCTACTAATAAGCAGTAAAATATTTACGTTATATAATTTTCAGCATGTGAACTGAACACAAAAGCATCTCAAAGCATCTATTTCAATGAATTTTTCAAAACATGTTATAACAATTTTTTTTTCACACGACATATATAAAAAAAAAATTGCTTTAAAAATATTTTACATTTCTCTGGCGACGTGTTGTGACGCCTAAAAATGAAGAAGGAAACTAAAAAAGAGATGTATAAGAAAAAAATAAAAAAAATTCAACTAGATTTTACACAAATGGTAACACTTTGAGTTAGGTTTCCATTGATATTGTTTTTATTGTTGTTTTTCTGCTGCTGCTGCTGCTGCTGCTACTGTAGCAATTGCTCTAACCTCAACTTTTTCAGTCTTGTTTTCGCAAGCTTTTTTTTTGCATCTTTCTTTCACTCACACACACACATACACAAATATTTACTTACAAAGCACATACATAATTATCACGTGATGTTGTGTCAAGCGTTTGTAAGTGATAATTTTTTATACGGTTTTGTTGTTGCTGTTTCCATCCACAAAAAAAAAAAAAAAAAACAAAAAAACATTTTTTTGGTCTCCTTTAAATATTCTTTAATCTTTGCTTCTATTACTTTGTTAATTTCTTTATGTTTACGTTTTTTTTTTCAGTAACGTTGTTACGTGCTGCCGTTGTGGTTATTGTTGTAGCTTACCTGCAATGAACAGAATAAAAGACATTAAAATGAAACAGATACATATACACAAAAATAAAAAAGAAGAAAAAAAAAATGTGGTTACATGTTATTTTGGTTGGTTTTAGCAAATTTCTTTGGTTCTTTACAAAAAAAAATTGTTTGAATTAAAAATTTAAAGTTTTTTACACTCTGCACAAATTTTAAAGGTTTGAACTTCAGAGTTTCCATGGACTATTTTGCAGTTATGAAATGTACAATTTTGAGCACTGTACTGCAAAATTGTTTCATTAAAAGCGTTTAGCAACAAGTGGCTTTTCGCAATACACTATCGAAAAGCCACGCTGAATTCAAATGCTGCATAGCGAGTATAGAAACGAATGCAGCATTAAAAATTTAGAGTGGCTTTTCGATAAAGTACTGCGAAAAGCCACTTGCTGCTAATTTATATTATCATCACAAATCGCTTTCACTATCGAAAAGCCATGCTGAATTCAAATGCTGCATAGCGAGTATAGAAACTAATGCAGCAATAAAAATTTAGAGTGGCTTTTCGATAACGTACTGCGAAAAGCCATTTGCTGCTAATTTATATTATCATCACAAAACGCTTTCACTATCGAAAAGCCACGCTGAATTCAAATGCAGCATAGCGAAGAAACGAATGTAACATGAATAATTCAAAGTGGCTTTTCGTTAGTGTACTGCGAAAAGCCACTTGCAGTTGTTTTGTTTTATGACTCTAATTTTTTTGACTTCGTGCTCAGTCGTTAAGTCGAAGTAGGTACATATTTGTTCGCATTTGGAATTTTGTTGCTGCTATTCATTTCTTTCTTTTTATTTCTCTTTTTGCAATATTTTTCACAATGCTGTGCAGTGTATTAAATACCTAAGAGCTCGATTAAAACTTCTAGGTTATTCGTAAATTTTTTTTGTTTTCGTTGTTTTAAAACCAAAAGAGTTAAAGTAAGAAACAATGAGGTGGTGTAAATCGAAATCGAAGAGATGGAAATTGTAAAGTTTAAACAAAAAAAAAAAAAAGACAACACAACAACCCCAACAATAAAAGGATTAAGTTTTTTTTTTTTTTGTATTTTTTCTACAACATTAATTTTTAGCTACCGAAATGTAACCAATGCTACTGTGGCTGCGGTGAGTTAACAATGCAGCAGCATTTTGATACACCAAAAAAAATATATAAAAAAAAACTTTTTAAAATATTTGACATACAAAATTTTATACAAAAAGAATAGTTTTTATTTTAAAATAAATGAATAAGTGCAAATTCTATCAAATTCCTTCTTAATTTTAGTATCAGTGCACCTAAATAGCATATCAAATTTCGACTTATTCAAAGGTTCTGGATTTCATGGATCTATTCCCATGTAAATATTTTAGGGCGTAGATTCCAAAAATGGCCTCGAAAAGTTTTCTTAAAGATCGTTTTCGAGAAGTCTGTAAAAAAAAACTGTACTTTTTCGGTTATTACAATATGTGTAGAGAGTGGAGAATGGTTTCAAATAGCTGAACTGTACATCTTCTATTCAACGATTGGGCAGGTATAAATGGGGCAGGTATAAATGGATCGGTTAGAATGTTACAATTTTTCCAAATTTTTATTATTTTCATTTTCTAAAAGCTTGTTTGTTTTCTTCTTTTTTTCTCCAAACGTCCATGCGTCACAAAACTTATCAATTTGCGTTGATTAGAATAGAAAATTGAAATCGTAGTGAAATTTAATTCCGGTACATATTTAGGTATTGAACGACCATCGAGAACGTAGTTATTTAAAACATAAAAAACCTTCTGTAAATAATAATAAATTGGGCATTAAACTTAACAATGGATTTCATCAAAATACAAAGTACAAACCTTTTTAAAAGGACACATTAATGGAAAGTTACTAACACGAAATATCTCGTCTGCAATCATCTTAAGAAATATATTTTCCTGTAATGCACTCAGAGCATAACAAATATCGATGGTAAGCGATAAGTAAGTCATTATATTTTTTACTTGAGCCACGTTGAACATTTAGTTTGTAGGAATCCGTTAAATTTGTTATATCGCGAGAGAGCATAAAATGTCCATATAACATGGGAAAACCTACTTTATTGGAAGGATTTAGTGCGCAAGTTAAATTTAAGACTAAATCAGGAGCAAAATTTTGACATTCCAGTTTAGTAAAATATGCCGAAATTTCATTCTGTAAACATAAATCGATTTTAATAAATATAAAAAAATAAAGATGTATTCGGTTACTAACTTTCGAAGCAGCTTCGATGGATACAAGAATTTGTAGAAAAATAGAAATACGAATTTGCCACATTTTAATATTTTAACAGAACTAAAAAATGATGAATATGTACGATTTAAATATTACGAATGTCATCTATTACAATACTACATTATTATTTATAAATTTGTTTAGTAGTAAATCAACTTTTTTTTTGGACTAATTAAAAACAAATTAAAATCATTGGTGTAGAACTAAATTGCGATAAAAAAAGTTTGATTTAAAAAAATGTTGATAAGGAAAATAATTTTTATAAAAATACTTAACAAAAATTAATGAATCTAAAATTTGTTAAACTTATCTTGACCAAACACACCGCATTTTAGTAATACGTATTCAATTTTTGGACCGTGCTTTATGTGAGTAGCACGTTTTGACAAATCAAATGATTGGCAAATGTTCCAACGAATTTGTAGAGTTTCGCTATTTAAGCGAATATGAAGGAATCATGAATAGTGATAAAAACACTAATCACTGATAAATGACAATACATGAAATCGCCGATAACTATCGGGTTCTCTGAGGAACAAGAAAATTCCAAATCACTACTTTCAGTCGCAGTGCGGAATTAGCGATTTTTAAATCACTGAAAAAACAATGCCTCCATTAATGCGTTACAAACTTTTCGACAAATTGAATATACTTGTTTTGATTTAAGTTACATATTAGAAAATGCGTTGTGTTTGGTCTAGAAAATTTAAAAAGATTTTTACTGTAGATAATTTTAGTTTAGTATTTTTTGTGAAAACTAGATTCCTTATCCTTTTAAATCAAACTATTTTGATCGCTGTTTAGTTCTACACCAATGATTTTAATTTGTTTTTAATGAGTCAAAAAAGTTGATTTACAACTAAACAAATTTATAAATAATAATGTAGTATTGTAATAGATGACATTCGTAATATTTAAATCGTACGTATCCATTCCGTTTTAGTTCTGTTAAAATAATAAAATGTGGAAAATTTGTATTTCCATTTTTCTACAAATTGTTGTATCCATCGAGGCTGCATCGAAAGTTAGTAACCGCATATATCTTTATTTTTTTTATATATAATAAAATTTTTTTATGTCTACAGAATGAAATTTCAGCATATTTTACTAAACTGGAATGTCAAAATTTTGCTCCTGATATAGTCTTAAATTTAACTTGCGCACTAAATCCTTCGAATAAAGTAGGTTTTCCCATGTTATATGGACATACAATGCTATCTCGTGATATAACAAATTTAACGTGTTCCTACAAACTAAATGTTCAACGTGGCTCGAGTAAAAATGAACAGACTTACCTATCGCTCACCATCGATGTTTGCCATGCTATGAGTGCATTACAGGAAAATATATTTCTTAAAATGATTTTGGACGAGATACATGGAGTTAGTAATTTTCCATTAATGTGTCCTTTTAAAAAGGTTTGTACTTTGTATTTTGATGAAGTCCATTGTCAAGTTTAAACCTGCCCAATTTATTATTATTTACAGAACGTTTTCTATACTTTAAATAACTACGTTCTCGATGGTCGTTCAATACCTAAATATGTACCGGAATTAAATTTCACTGCGACTTCAATTTTCTACTCTTATCAACGCAAATTGTTTAGTTTTGTGACGCATGGACGTGTGGAGAAAAAAGAAAAAAAACAAACCAGCTTTTAGAAAATAAAAATAATAAAAATTTGGAAAAATTTAAACAAAGAGTTTATCTACTACCCCGTTTAGATTTTGCGCTAACTGCGAAACCTAGGCTTTTAACCGTAAAATAAAAGATCATTTTAACCAAGTGTCAAGCACAGATTTGCATTTGCTAAAAAGCAGTGTTGAATAGTGTTAAAAGTCAAAATATACTGCTACAAAACTCACCTCACTAGAAAAAGCCACAGCAAACTAACTGAATTTAAATTAAAATTGACCTGTATATAACGAGCAACTATTTTTTTTTTTTTTTATTTTTTATTATACCCTGTACCCAGTAGGTAAAAGGTTATATTAAGTAAGTGCAAATGTATGTAACAGGTAAAAGGGAGCATGGTAGACCCTATAAAGTACATATATATTCTTGATTAGCATTGAAGGGCAAGTCAATATTTCTATGTCTGTCTGTCTGCTTGTCCATCTGTCTGTCTGTCCATCTGTCTGTCGATCGCTCTGTCCTGCTGTGCACCGTATTTGAGAGAATATTTTGGAGACTATAAGAAAAAGGGGTACCAAACAACACATTCGCACTTGCAAACAGTTTTTCTCCCGTCCCATTTTAAGGGGTACTCCCCATACAAATCTACTCCAAAATGTTGGGTTTTAGCATAAAAATTTCATTGTTTCTTATTCTAGGAAATCTAAATAAAATATAAATTATGTCTATTATAGTCCCAATAAAATAGCCACCATACAAATATACCCCTTTTTTAAGATTTTGTATAAAAATCCAATTTAATGAGGTATGGTATTAAGATATGACTTAACTTAAGGTACATAAAGATTGGGTACAGGATACCTTGCAGTCGAGCATACTCGACTTCAGCGTTCTTTCTTGTTAAAAATATAGTAGGCATCCTTATCGAATGTTCTATTAAATTGTATTTATAAAGGATAACATTTAATATACTAATTCCATATGCACAGCTATTTTTTTTTTCTATTTTAAAAAGAATTTGGTGTTTCAAATAAGACATGTGAAATTAAATTTCAGCTAGCATTTTATATTGATGACAAAAATGTTTAACCTTTTTTTTTTGACTATGGACTTAATTTTGCTGCTGCCCATAGCCACAGGCGAAAATTCAACAGGAAATACAAAATTGAAATTGATATTTTGTAAATGTAAGTTTAAAGAAGATAAAACTGACGCTGACTAAAGCTGTCTTATTGCCGAACAAAAAAAAAAAAGATGCAAAGGGACAGTAACGTCTGTACCAACTGAGGACTGAAGTAATATTATTCTAAAATATATATTATTTTTTTTTTTTTATTTTACATACATGCATCTACTTATTGCTTTTTTTATGCTCATGTTTGCTATTTTCTCAATTTCATCAATGTTGTAGGTGTGTCTTCTGAGGCAAAACAAATTTTCTATGCAAAATTTTGTTTATTTGTTAGTTTTTTTTTTTTTTTTTTTTTTTTTTTGCTGTTGTCTGTAAATTTTGTTGGTTTGTTTGCTGACGAGCTTTTAACACTTCTTGTGCCAACGACACCAACGCCAAAAAGGCTTAGATACATTTGCATCTATACAGACAAAAATTTCCTGTCACTATTCATATAGCTTTCTATTTTTTTAAAAACGATTTTTTTTTTCTTTTTGGCAAACTTTTTACATCGAAAGTAGTTTAGACATTCTTGCTGCTTACCATTACATGTTGTCAACATGATTTTGCGTATTTTTAACTTATGTAGTGATAGAATCTATAACGTGTCCAGACGTGTAAAGAAGTTATAAAGAAATTGTATGTGCTTGTTTAGCATAATGCTGCCTGGGACTATATATATATATGTAGAAGTAGGTACATTTTACAAAAAGTGTAAATTATATTAAATTCTTTAAGAATTAGCGACAACTGTCCATCTGTCTGTGAGTAATTACCTTCGTCGTTGATCGACAACGTTTATTGTAATTGCACAAATTGAACAAAAATATCGCTGATGTAAAGATAAATCGTTCTCATATCAAGAATATTCATTCTCATATCAAGAACATTTGTTCTCCTATTAAGAATATTCGATCTCACATCAAGAAAATTCGTTGCCATATAAACAAAATTTGTTCTAATATCAAAAACATTCATTCTCATATTAAGAACAATCGTTCTTATATCAAGAATATTTATTCTTATATCAAGACAAAATTTGTTCTAATATCAAAAGCATTCATTCTCATATTAAGAACAATAATTCTCATATCAAGAACATTCGTTCTCATATCAAGAACATTTTATCTCATATCAAGAACATTCGTTCTCATGTTAAGAACATTCGTTCTCAGTTCGAGAAGATTCATTCTCAACTCAAGAACATTCGTTCTCATATCAAGAAGAAACGTTCTTATATCGTTATCATATCAAGAACATACGTTTTTATATCAAGAACATTCGTTCTCATATCAAGAACATACGTTTTCATATCAAGAACATTCGTTCTCCATATCAAGAACATACGTTCTCATATCAAGAACATTCGTTATTATATCAAGAACCTACGTTCTCATATTAAGATTAATCGTTCTCATATCAAGAACATTCGTTCTCATATCAAGAACATTCGTTCTCATATCAAGAACATTCGTTCCCACATCAAGTACATTTTTTTCTCACATCAAGAACATTTTTTTTCATATCAAGGAACATTCGTTCTCATTTCGTTAACATTCTCAAATCAAGAACATTCGTTCTCATCATAAATCAACAATGCTGGCGTGGTTGAGATCATTTAAATAAATTAATGTTAAATTAAAGCTATACCTTCTCCGTACAAAAAAAAACTTGAGCCAATTAAATGCATTTAGTTGAAAAAAATACGCAAATTGAGCAATTAGAAATAATTATTGTAAATGAATCAAATTTATTACAAACGAATATGTCCTTGATATATGTTTGCATGGCTTTATAACTTAAATTCAAATTTCCTTTTGCTCTAAAGTATGTATTTTTATTTCGTGGCTTAATGCTTGCTTTTATCTATTGCCATTACAATTGTACAACACATTTTGTAAGATATTAAACAACGATAATAATGTTTTGCTGAGAATGTATATATTGTCCTTGCTAAAATATCTCAATGACTTGTACAACTTAAATTGACATACAGATACATACGCTTCCTACTGCTGCTGTTGCTGCTGCAATTACGAATTTTTTTTTCCTCTATATTGCTAAATATTTCATAAGCGTTTGTCAGTTAGTGTATTAACTTTGCTGCTGCTGCCTTCAACGTTGTCGTCGTCGTCGTCAACTGATGTCGTTTTGAGCTGCGTGTTGGCATGTGAAAGGTCGCAATTAATCACAAAAAAAAAAAAAAAACAAAACGAAACGAAACAAATTCTAGCAAGAATGATTATAAAAAATGCTGCAAATGTTAATGTCAAATGCGCGTCGTCCTTTTAATTTCATTCCATTATATTCATTCCACACACAGCGCTAATCCTTAGCCTTGTCCCTCTAACGAATTTTTCGCTTATCGGACGCGTCTGTCTGTCATTTTTGAGTGCATGCTAAATATTTCATCATTCTTAGCTTTAGTTTGTTTAAAACAAAATATATTTTAGTAGATTTTTCTCTCTTTCTCTCTATATATATACATAAATTACTTGTATACTAGATATATCAATTTCACTAAATTGCATGTATTGTATAACTTGTTTTAAAGTCTCGTTGTGCAACTATTGTATCTGTGTGTTTTTTTGTGTTGGCATAATCTAAACATGTCAACCGCAGCGCATTCCCTACTTTTTCAAAAATTTATATCTATCCATCTTATATCTACTATACTATACTATGTATTTGTATCTTGAACTCAGCCCTGTTTCTTTTTTTTCTTTTTCGAAAGCTTAGCGCATAAATTCAGCGTAAATTTTGTTGTTGACGTTGATATTGTTGAAATTGTATGCTCGCCTTTAAGCGTTTTATGTTCATCAATCATTTGCAATTGGTTTTGTTTGTTCATGAATTCCTGGGGGAATTTGTCTACAAAAAAAAATTATTCATGTATGTAAATAAAAAAAAGATAAGAAATAGGACAGCATATTTGCCTTGGAAAAAAGCATGAATTTATTATTTCCCTATACCTTTTTTGGAGCTAATAAAAAAAAATGTCTTTTGGTTTAATTTTTTATTTTTTGTAATCTGATATATAACCTTACTTAAAAAACAAAGTCAACTTTAGTTAGTGTTGACTCTAAAAATCCATTTTGTACTAATTTTTTAAGATTTGATGAATGGTAGCTGTTTTGCGAAATATATATCATGCAGAAACATAAATTAAGACTACAAGAACAATAATATGGCTTATATTAAGAACACTGTTTCTCATATCAAGAACATTCGTACTTATATCAAAAACATTCATTGTCACATCAAACACATTCGTATTTGTTCATATATTTGTTCTTACTGTTAAGAAAATTCGTTCTTTTATCAAGAACATTCGTGTTTATGTAGAACACATTAGTTCTCATATCAAGAATATTCGTTCTTATGTCAAGAGCAATCATTCTCATAACAAGAACATTCATTCCCATATCAAAAACATTCGTTTTTATATAGAGCGCATTCGTTCTTATATCAAGAACATTCATTCTCATAACAAGAACATTCGTTCTCAAATTAAGAACATTCGATCGCATATCAAGATCATTCGTTCTCATATCAAGATCATTCGCTTCTATATCAAGAATATTTGCTCTCATATCAAGAACATTTGTGTTCAAATCAAGAACATTCATTCTCATATCAAGAACATTTGCTCTCACATCAAGAACATTTGTGTTCATATCAAGAACATCCATTCTCAAATATAGAACATTCGTTCTTATATCAAGTACATTCGTTCTCATAACAAGAACATTCGTTCTTATATCTTTTTTTCAGTTGGATCGGCCCTTTCCAACTGAAAAAACTGCTAAAAATCAATGATAAGACCCATAGTCTAGAATTTCATTATGAATTTTGCCATTAAACAAAAAAATGAGGCATTAGGGATTAAGAGGAAAATTGAGCAAGCTTATATACAGACTGTTTGGGATACATAATGCAGCTGGATGCATTTTGATACATCTAATGCAACTTAATCATAATTATTAGAAAAACAAAACAATTCAATTTCAAATCCAATTAAAGTTAAAGAAAACAAAATTCATGATAAATCCAAAATTATTACTTATTTCCGTTTAATTTCATACTTGAAATAATCTCGTGTTCTAATTTAATGATACGTTTTAAATTTATTTCCCCATACCCATTTAGAGACTTAATTATCTAAGATTGTCAGATTTACGCGCGCTCTCTCTTTGTGTCATAAAACAATCAAGCGTATTATGTCATAAAAAATGTAATTACTTTAAGAATGTTTGCTGTTTTTTTTTTTTTTATTTTAGAAGATTGAGAAGAAAAACAATACTAAAGGTTGTGGTGTGCGTCATCGTAAACGCAGCACATCAATGGGTGGTGGCGTCTGAAAAGAAGAAAAATTAATGCCAAAATGTCTCTCACCTGAAGTGGAGCATGAAGAGGAGACTATATATAGCGCATCTAATATTTAACTATTATACAAATTTTTAGCAAATGGGTTACACTATGCATTAAGAAATATAAATCGACTAACTGACAGCAACTTAATCAGGCAGTTATTTTTATAAAAACACTTCTTCAAAAAATTATTTAGATGTTTAAGACGTTTCTGTCATCTGACAATCGATGAAACTTAGTGAAAAACTACTGCAAATAACAAACAAGCAAAAACCTTACCAAAAATATAATAAATTAGTATAATTCGGAGCGTGTTCTATTACGAGAAGTAATGTAAAAGTTTCTTTTGTTAAAATATGTACTTTTTTTCCCTAACTTCAAGTCACAACTTAAGTAACAGACCTCGCATGATACACAAATTTGTCATTAAAGTTCTGTTTGCGCATTTTGCTGTTCTTTTTTTTTCCTGTATTCGTTGAGTTTTATTTTATTTACACGCGATATTATTATCTTAAAAATAATGTATTGTATGACGACTACAACGATTTAAATCGAAACTCACATCTGACAGACAGACGGACTGACAGACTGACTCACTAACTGATTGATTCACTGACTCGCTTTCTGTTTGTTGCAAGTCAGTCCGTCCGTCAGTCGGTCGATCTTTTATTTTGTGTTTAACGCTTAATGTTCCTTGTCGCCAACAGCTGCCTTCGAAAGTAATTTGCCTTTACTTTTTTCCCCCTTTTGCGCTTGGTGTAGAGATAGCCACGTCGAGTGAGGGTGCTATTAAAAAAAAAAAAAAAAAACACATATCAGCTGTGCATGGGGGGTATAAAACGTGCCGTCGTATACCCCATATGAGCACAGAGCAAACAAATGAATGAAATTTTAGTTTTGACCTTGGCATTGAAATTTGTTCGCTCGTTCGTTCGTTGCTGTTTATTCTTTCAGCAAATGTAGGCGCGTCATCGACGCCAAAGTCGCAGTCGCTTTTGCTGACGTAGCAGCAATGTCTTCAACATCTGATTTCTTAAACACATTTCACATTCTTCTTTGCGTGAAAGATTTCTGCGAGGGTGTTAAAAAAAAACATTATACAGTTCCAATACAATTAGGGAATTAATGATAATAATTATACGATTTTTTTTTAAATTTGCATCATCTATTTTTATAGAAGAAAATACCAAGAACACTGTGGTAATAGCACATTTGTTGTCATAAGAACGGTTTTTTTTTTAAACTAAAGCACAATGATCCAATTTTTGTTGCTGAACATCCGAAAAACGAAAATTTTCTTCTTGATATAAAGAACAACTATTCTCAATTAATGAACTAATATTCTCAACGCAAAGAACGATTTTTCTCGTACAAACAACAACTTTTCTCAATTTATGAACCAATGTTTTTATTAAAAAGAACGATCGTTTTTGATACAAAGAACAACTATTATCAATTAATGAACCAATATTCTTAATACAAAGAACGACTGTTCTTAGTAATTGAATGAACCAATATTCTCAATATAAATAACGATTGTTTTTAATACAAAGAACGGTTGCTCTTGATACAAGGAAGGATTATTCTTGATACAAGGAAGGATTGTTCTTGATACAAATAACGAATGTTTTTGATAGCAAAGAGCGATTGTTTTTGATACAAAGAACGATTGTTTTTAATACAAAGAACGGTTGCTCTTGGTACAAGGAAGGATTATTCTTGATACAAGGAAGGATTGTTCTTGATACAAATAATGAATGTTTTTGATAGCAAAGAGCGATTGTTTTTGATACAAAGAAAGATTTTTCACGCTACAGAGAATTATTGTTTTTGATACAAAGAACGATTGTTCTTGATACAAAGAACGATTGTTTTTGATATAAAGAATACATACACAATTTTAAGTTTTGGGATAAGTTTGATTGTGTCCAGTATGTGTTAGTAGTTCGATAAAATAGAAATTTAGACATTTATTGAGCTTAACATAAAGTTTATAAACATACAATTTAGATTTGGAAGGTAAGCAATAAAAAAAGTACAAAATTTGGGGGTACGCTTGTACTGAGCAAAATTGAATTATTTTTTTTGATAATATAACTTGGGTGTATCCATGATAAAATTATACCAGGTAAAGTACTTCGGAAATCTTTGATTACATAAATTTGACCACTTAGCTTGTGGTGAATTATATTTAATTTCACCATGACAGGAGAGAAGAGTACGAGAAAGAAATAGTAAGAAAATGTATCATTTTTTTATGTTTTGGTGCTTTTCAAAAAAAATTTAAATTTTTATTTTTATTAGCCGTTCCCCAAAGTCAAGAAACAGAAAAATTGACATTTGTAAAGTAAAATTATATAAATTCACCATTACATACATACTCAACAAAATTTGTTACCAAATTAAAAAGAGACAGTGGCGGATTACGTCACCTGATATAATTGCATCATGGATGTATCTATGCAAAATTTGGTATTTCTAAACTAAGAAATGTATGGGTACAAACCTTAAATTTGATTAGTTTAGAGAACTTTTATATAAGAAACCTTACAATTTTATGTTTGTTGACTATACGTTTTATAGTTTTCGTGATAGTTATACAGCGATCAGCAGAAAAAAGAGTAAAGGATATAATAAGGAGCAACGATTTTTGTAAAAGAGACTTTCAATGATTGTAGGCATGTGTTAAATACGAACAAATTACGAATATATTGCGTAAATTCAGAAAAAATTCTATTAAATTGTTTACGGCTTCTTTGTTCAATGCTAACAGAGAACTTTTTTGCATTTTTTACTAAATTATTAATGCCAAAATCTATCACTTTAAATTATTTTCGATGACTGTTTGACAACGGTACTACATTCAAAAAAAACCCATCGCACTATATACAATATACAAATACATACAAACCATGTGCATAATATATGTATAGGTAGATACTATATATAAAAAGATATATTGTTATACAAACAAGCTGCCGTCGTTTACATTTCTTTTACTCATTCACGCTTATGCTATTTTGTAGGCAGTCAGTCAATCAATATCATTTTGCGCATAAAGTATTGTAAAAATATGGTAAATGTGCCGCTAAAGCCGCCAATGAAGCCGCTAGCGCCTTAAAAAAAAAAAAGGATCTTTTTTTGTACTATTTTGTTTATTTTATTTTTTTGTCGACAATTCTCTACCGACATCAATTTGTACGACACAAAACGTTAACAAAAATTGGCAACACTGGCAGTAAATTTGCCCCAAAAGAAAAATGCCAAACACACACGAACACTCGAACAACAACAAATAAGTAAGTTTACTTCTTTTTTTTTTTTTTTTTTGTATTTTATTTATAATATTCAGGGCACCTTTTTTTTTTGTCCCAAGAGCGCAACGTGCGGCATAAACTGTACGAAGAATGGCTTTAGTCAATATTGGCAAAAGAAAAATAAATAAAATTGCAAAAAATAAGCAGCAGCGGCAGCAGCAGCAGCATACAAATATATAAATCAAAGTGAGAGAAAGGCAGTGTGAGAGTGAGTGAGAGGGGATAAAAAAGGCAAACATATCCATTCGGTGCTAAAATGAAATTGATGTGTTTATTTTTTAAAGCTTTCTTCGCAGTACTCATTCCTTGCAGCATTCATTGTATTTGCTACAATAAAGCTAACTCACGTGACGCGCCTTCTTGCTACACCTACTACGTACCATATACAACAACAACACTTTTTACACTACACATTTGATGCCACAAAAATAATATCGCATTTATAATGCTTTTAACTCAAATATAGGCAGTCAGCCAGCCAGCGAGCCAGAGCACAGTGGGATATTTGATCGATATTTTGCAACAGAATTTTTTAAATTGTAGTTTTTTTTTTTTTAAAAATTAGTACTCGATAATTAGGCTTGAAGAAATTAGCCTACGAAATAATTATTTCCACAATTTTTTTTTTTTTTTTTTGTATAATGGTTTACTCAAAAAAAAAAATCAACCAACCAACCCAACTAAATATTTATTTAACAATAATTAATTTTAACCAGTCAAATTAATTGAATTTCCCACTGTGCAACAACGGGACGTATGAGAAATCAAACAAATATTGCTCATACAAAACGTCGACCATAACCACACTTAACATCGGGAAAAGTGCGACGCGCTGTGTTGTTGTCTTTGTCCAGAGGTGTTCGTTTGAACGATTCGATTCGTTTGTTTGTATTAAATAGCCAAGTGCGGACGAAAAAAAAAACAACAACAAATTTATGCTTTTTTATGCATATACTCGCAGCAAAATATATCTATCTATCAATAATAAATAACAAAAATATCATAAATAATATTTTATTTAATTTTGTTTTTTTTTTCATCTCACACATTACTGCTTCTCGCCAGCAATAAACTATTCACCTCGTCTCGTTATCGCCACATTTGCGACAACAAAATCGTTTTGGATTTTCTATCGTTTTTATATATTTTCGAATGCTTCAATATAGATTTTTATAAAATTTATTTGCTAAATATTTATTTTTTTTGATTTGTGCAACATAAATAGTGGCAAAACGTTTGCCATGTTCGGTCTGGGAGACGACTTTTTGTTGTTAAATAATATCATACAAATTTTGTACTTATTTTTATTTTCTTTGAAATTTATTAAAATATTGAAGAAAAAATGCAAAATTGTAAAAAAATTTTTCAAATACAATATTTAAAAAATATGTACAATTCCATTTTTTAAAAGGTTAGATTTTTCAAAAAAAAAAAAAATAAATTTCATTTTAAGGAAGAAATAAGTTCCGACTTTCAAAAAGATTATCATGTACAGTGGTCGAAAAAAATACCCATGTTTATATGGATAAGAAAAAAAACAAAACAACAATTTGAAAGACTGATAAAATTATAGTTCTAGACAAAACATTTTTTAACTAAAAAGATTCTCCCAAAAATCCTACGCCATGTAAAAGTATGGGCAATGATTTTTTAAAGTAATCAACTCCGGAACTATTGTTGAAATTTTAGTGACATTTACATAAAAATGTACGTAATTTTACATAGCCTAGTAGAGAGTCGAACTAGCTATGTCTGTCTGTCCGTCCGTCATGCTGGCTGCCGTATAAAAACGATTACCTCAGAGACTATAAGAAATAGAGTTACCATATTTGAAACGTAGACTCTCCTAAGCCGCCAAACGGTTTTCTCTAATCCAATTCTAACTAACTCTAATTTAATTTTCTAACCTATTGTTTCTTTAGGTAGTCTAAATTTGGTATAAATTATGCCTGTGATAGCCCCAATAAAATATCCCAATATGGGAAGAAACAAAATTTTCAAAAACTTTTTAAGTTTTTGTATGAAAATAGGGTTCATAAAGATTGAGTTCAGGATATTTTGCAGTCGAGCAGACTCTTTCTTGTTTTTTTATTGTATCGAAACCAAAATATAATGTGGCTAGTATTCAAACATACAAAAATACTAAAAAATACCTGTTTTTTTTTTCATTATTATTTATTTAATTTTTTTGAAGGAACCAAATATGCCTAATGCATGTTTTAGTAGTCTAAATTAATACTTTCATTGTTGTCTTTTAAATAAAACCGGTTTGGAACTCATCGGATGAATGGTTTCAAATTCCATAGTGGACATAGTAACATCTTACTATTTTATACGCATAGATAGATTTATATTTTGTCAATTTGCTCACTTTTCTAAACTTTTTAATTTACATATAAGTATTTTTTCTGTTCTTTTATTTCAATTTAGATCAAAATTTCTCGGAATCAAAATGTTTTGCTGTTCATAATTTCGATTCCAATGAAAATTTTCAGTTTGCATAAGTTTTGTATTTGAGTTTTTTAACTAAAAAGTAATCGGCAAATTACGTTTAAAATTATTATTTTATATTCTAGTGAAATATTTTTAATTGTAATTGTTTAATTATTTGTGGAAGAGATTAGAGAAATTTTTGTTCTTTTTTCATCTTAAAAATGTTCTAGCAAGCTAAGCAAAAATGAATAGAAATGAATTTCTACGTAATGCATGCGCAGTTGCTTTGGTGCTTTTAAAAAATATTTTCATTTAAAATTAAACAAGAAAACATTTTCATTTTAAAGGTGAAATTATATAAATTCATCAAAACATGCATACTCAACAAATTTTGTTAACAAATTAGAAAGAGACAAATGCGGAAAACTTTACGTGATATAATTGCATTATGCTAGAATGTACATCTTAAAATTGCACCTTTCATTTAAAAATACATGTTTTGGAGACTTTAAAAGTTCTCGATCTTTATGGTAATTTAAAAAAATCAACGCAATGATTTTGCCATGGCGTATCTTTTTGGAAATTATTTGAAAATCCTTTTTATTTTAAAAATGTTCTATCGTGGACCATTATTTCAAAGAGTTCGAAACACCACTTGCAAATAACTTGTTTTCTGATAGAGTCTGACAAATATATTGAAAAAAAAAATTATTAAATAAATTTTTAAAATGGAATCGCTTTATGTTTTCTTTCAAAGTATTTTTCTCCTCAAAATAAAAAAAGAGAAGAAAGGATACTATATGTAAATAAATAACTATGAAAAATGCTGCAGCACATTTATGACGAAAAGTTTATTATACTATAAGAACGCGTATTGCATATTGTATAGTAAGTTCCGCAATAAAGATACTTTTAATATTCGATTTGCATTATTGGATTTATTTTTATTAAGCTGAATTTATTTTGAAGATATTTATTGCGTTTATATATGATTTGGCATAACCGGACAGACTAATAAAATAAACTATGTAATAAAATAAGTTGAAGATTTAATTTTTTGCAAAAATATGTAGCATTAACTTTGTTGACCATATAAAAATTTTTTTATATTCCTGATTATTGTTCAAGAGATGAGTTGAACTGGAGATGTCCGTCCGTCTGTTGGCTATCTGCAAGTTTTATACGCTAAAGGTGTTACCAAAGTTAGAATTTTTCCTTATTTCTCTTTTATTTTTTCTAATAATTTTTTACTTTGTTGACACAACAATTTTTTTAATATTATTTTTTTTTTATATTTTTTTATTTTTTTTTTTTTTATATTTTATATTATTTTTTAATAACTTAATTTTTTTTCAAAAATATCACAACAATTTTAAAAATGCAATATCTGCTCATATTATTCAGTTCCGCGTATTTATTCAAGTATAAATTAAATTATACACTTGGAAAATTATATCAACGCATATTTTAAATGCATAAATGCAGGATATGCAATTTAAGCACTTAACAAAGCATATAAAAGCATATACGAGTACATACGTGATAAATTCAATGACCGATAAATGCTAATAGCATTACCAACAGCCAATCAGCTAAAGTGAATATAAGATAAATATTAAATAAAAAAAGAGAGAGAAAAAATATAGTTATAATTTAATAAAGAAAAAAAATATACACAACAAAAATAAACAGAAAAGAACTGCAGCAGCAACAGCAGCAGACAGACAAATGATTTTAATATGCGTGATAAATAAAAATTTTATAAAAAGATTTTTATGCGTGTGTGATTGGAATTTCTAATTTGTACAAGTTGAAGCTAATGAAAATGCAAGCGGGTTAAAATCCGAAGGGGCAAAGTGGCAAACCAAAGAACGAGTGACAAATACAAGACTCGATTTAGATGTTTCTCAGTAACACCGAAAAATGTAGGCAAAATGCAACAGAAAAAGAAAAAGATTGGAGGTAGGACAAAAATTGTTGATCAGCAAAATCTGATGATCAACAAAGTCTTTTGATCAACAAACAACGAAAATTGTGTTGATCAACAACGAAAAATTGTGTTGATCAACAATGAAAATAGTGTTAAACAACAACGAAAATTGTGTTGATCAACAACGAAACATTGTGTTGATCAACAACGAAAATTGTGTTCAACAACAACGAAAAATTGTGTTGATCAACAACGAAAATTGTGTTGATCAACAACGAAAAATAGTGTTGATCAACAATGAAAATAGTGTTAAACAACAACGAAAAATTGTGTTCAACAACAACGAAAAATTGTGTTGATCAACAACAAAAAATTGTGTTGATCAACAACAAAAAATTGTGTTGATCAACAACGAAAAATTGTGTTTAACAACAACGAAAATTGTGTTCAACAACAACAAAAAATTGTGTTGATCAACAACGAAAATTGTGTTCAACAACAACGAAAATTGTGTTGATCAACAACGAAAAATTGTGTTGATCAACAACGAAAATTGTGTTTATCAACAACGAAAATTGTGTTCAACAACAACGAAAAATTGTGTTGATCAACAACGAAAATTGTGTTCAACAACAACGAAAAATTGTGTTGATCAACAATCAAAATAGTGTTGAACAACAACGAAAATTGAGTTGAACAACAACGAAAATTGTGTTCAACAACAACGAAAAATTGTGTTGATCAACAACGAAAAATTGTGTTGATCAACAACGAAAATTGTGTTGATCAACAACGAAAATTGTGTTGATCAACAACGAAAAATTGTGTTGATCAACAACGAAAAATTGTGTTGATCAACAACGAAAAATTGTGTTGATCAACAACGAAAAATTGTGTTGATCAACAACGAAAAATTGTGTTGAACAACAATGAAATATTGTGTTGATCAACAACGAAAACTGTTTTGATCAACAACGAAAACTTGTGTTGATCAACAACGAAAACTGTGTTGATCAACAACGAAAAAGTGTTGATCAACAACGAAAATAGTGTTGATCAACAAAGTGTACAACAACGAAAACTGTGTTACACTATCAACAACGCAAATTGTTGATAAAAATATAATTTTACATTATAAAACAGTAAACTCAACAACGCGTTTTACTGTATGTGTAACGTAACAGTTTTTATATTGTTAAAACTTTTAAATCAGACTTAATACAGAACTAGAATCACATTGAATAGTTTCAACACGAATTTAGTTGAATCGGCTTGACTGACTGTGACTCTGCTCTGGGTAAGAAACTCAATGAGCAACGCATAACTCAATTTTTATATGTTTCAGTTTTAGTTTTTATGATGCCACTCAATGCGTTGCTTTTGCGTTTTATGCGATACTTATAAACAGATACAGATATATGATATGTATGAACTAGTATTACACTTAAAGCGCCTGCTCTATATGCTGCAGATACTGTATAAATTTTTATCACTTCATACATAAACACACACACACACACAAATAAACTAACAAAAGATGATACACTGATATAGATACACATAAATGTATTCATACATAAATACAAATGCATAAACGCGACAGACTTGCGATATGCTTCGCGTCGTCGAAAAACATTTTCGTATATGAGAAATAGTAGTAGTCAAGTAGATTACTGACCGCTTGAAGGACAACATTGCAAAACGGACAAGCTAGACTAAAAGAGACAAAAAGACAGACAGATACATCCAACTGTCTGGATAGTACAGTCCAATGAACGAACGAATGCATGACGAACCAAGAAGTTTTACAAGAAGAAATAGGAAAAACAACCGACAGACAGACATATAAATGATGACGGGGACAACATCGTCAAACGAAGAAGAAGAAACCAATGAAAAAAACCAATGGACTGTGTAGCATAATAAAGCAGCGACGAACACCAAAAAGGCAAGTTGTGCTGTTCGGGTGGGTAGGGAGAGGTTTGGGGTTTGGTTGGTAAATTTTGTGAAAGGATAGCCGCCACTGAAATATGGACAGATGGACAACTTATACTGGACACAGAGGCTAGCTAGCTCACTACTAGCTGCTCACTGCTCGCTGCTCGACTGGATAGCTTTCTGGATGGCTGACGAACTTAGTGGCCGACTGAATGACGTTAAGCATAATGCTGATTTAAACATTTTCGGTTCAGTTGAATGCATTTTTGGGTGGGTGCGGCAAGGATCTGGACAAGGATGAGCAAAAGGCGACGACGCCTGACGATCTGACGCTGACGCTGTCGCTCGCTTTGTGGCAAGTGAAGGCAAAAGCTGGAAAATCTTGCTACACTCTTTTAGCCGTTGCTGCAGCGCCTTTCTCATTTCCACTCATTTTAAAACGACCACCAATGCCATACATCCATCTCCTTTCCATAGCTGATTTGCTATTTGGCTGATTTTTATTTTTAGTTTCTTGCGCTCTTGTATTTCTTTTATTTTGTTTTTATTTCTGTTTCTTTTTTTTTTTTGTTTTCTATATTTCAAGCACAAAATTGCAAATGATGTACTTGGGTCACTGTACGCCAACGTTGATGTTGTTGATGACGTTGACGTTGATTATGAGGCAAAAACTACACTCAGCAAAAAAAAAAAGGTATTGTATGGTTTTGTTTTTTTTTTTTTTTTTTTTATTTAATCATTTCTAGGGTGTACACATCGACTTTTATTTAGCACATCAGTTTAAATGTTTGCCTAGTTAATGTAACATCCATAAAAGGTTTAGTATTCCAGCACTGTCTCTTTCATCTTGGCTTTCTAATTTTGTTGAGTATGCAAGTCATGGTGAATTTATAATATTTCACCATTGTCTTTAAGCCAACAGCTAACAAATTTTATAAATTAAATTTCGTAAAAAAATTTTAAGTGAACTTAACCATTCGCAAATTATAAAACTTCATTTAAACTTAAAAAAATTTATAATTCTCATAAAGTTCTAACATTCTCGACAAAAAAGCATCCATGGTAAATAATTTTGTTTTATTTTAGTGTTTATTTTATCATTATTTTTTGTGAAGGTGTACGATTCCGATTTTTCGAAGGTTAATCGCGATAACAATCTGAATTTTCTTGATCGGTTTTTAGCTTGAGATCATTTTTTTTTTTTTTTTTTTTTTTTTTATTTTTTTTTTTTCTCTTTTTTAAAATGTAAATTTTATGTTTTTGTTTTATGAAAAATTTTTCGTCCTATTTTAAACCAAAGAAATGCTTTATTATAACCCTTTGCCTCTTTCTATTGCTTACATATTTTGGTGAGTTTTATTCACAAACCGTGGTAAAAGAATACAGGTAATTCGTTTCAAAGGAGGAAAATAACCTCGTACAATTAATTAACCTAACTTGCATTGCTAAATAACATTTTTCTTTAATTTCTAATAAACCTTAATGATTAGAAAAACAAAGCTAATTCAAAGTTGCCATATTTCCGCCAAAAAATGCATAAAAATGAATGCTCTTTTTCAAAAAGCAACAACAATAGTATTTCCACCTCCTTTTCCTTGGGTCGGAACTATGGTGATGTCAAGAGAAACATTGGTACCTTGTAATGCTAACGTGTGAGAGTGAATGAGCTGAAAGTTTACTCGTTTTCTTATTTAGTCTTGCAAATGCAAAGCAAATAGAGATATACATATTAATTTTATTTTATTGTATTTACTTTGCATTGGTTTCATTTTTTTGCACTTGAATATGGCTGACGTTGGTACGAAACACATTGAGGGAGAAAGAACGCTCAGCATCACCTTGTGTAATTGCACCATGGTCTAGACAAAAAAATTTTACTAAAGAGTCTAAAAATTATTAGGATCACATTTTTTTTGTCATAAAAATATAAATAATTTTCAATTTATATTTTTCAAGTGTACCAATTACTGATTTACTCTTACTACTATTTCGATACAAAGCGATCATTACATTATACAATTGCTGATGATAATTCTCAACAAAAATTCCTATACTTGAATATATCGTAATAGTTAGTAGAAGTAACACGGTTCGATATAGCGATTCATTTGCCTTGACCATGTTTTGAGTGAATTGTACAAATTGCAAATTGCATATAGAGTATAGAAGTAGCACTCGCTACTTTCCGGCACACGCCAGCCAATGCTACGCTATTTTTGTGCTGCTGCTCAACTGGGAGCGTTTTTGAAGCCTTGAGCAGGCAGACACATGTATAGACAGACAGGCAGACAGACAAACAAACAATCAGACAGTTAACTATACAATCGTATAGCAGCCGCCACCGCAACGTGTTTTTCTTGAGTGCGCTTCAACAAATAATGTTGAAATTTTGTTGTTGTTTCTTTTCTCTCATCTTTAGTTAATTCTATTCTATTCTTTTTTCTGTGAATCTTATACACTAAATAGGATGTAGCAAGAGGAAGGATAAGCAGTCAGGCAGGCAGGCAGGCAGCCAGTCAAATCAACAACTTTTAGTCCGCTACCCAAGAACTTGAGCTTGAGTGGGCGCTTATTTGCGCAATTTGCTTATTGCATCAAGTACAAATTTATGCAACTTAGAAATTCATCGACTTTTTGCAATCGAATTTCACAATTGAAATGTTTATTTATTTGTATGATTGTCAATGAGAAATACACTACCATAAAATTATGAATGGAAGAATTTAGTAATTTTTTTTTTAAGCTTAAAATGAGTTTAGCGATGAAAACTTTATATACCTATAATATACATATATATAGTGAACACTCTCTAAACGTACGCTCTATAAGACAGACATCCCTCTTAAGCGATCAATTTCGAATTTCTCTTTTAGCAGGACGCGAAACTCTTAACCACGGACATGTAACACAATATGACGCCAGAAATTTTGCTTAGAAAGCGCAGCAAATAAATTGGGGATTCCCCTGATACAGTGTTTGGTATTGTTCTTCATGCTCGCACAAATATGGAAGAAAATGTTAATAAGAAAAGAAGTTTTATAAATCTAGACGGCAAAAATATCGATTGTCAAGATCGAAATTAAAACACTCCAATATCTGAATCCAATTAATTGCGAGAAGGCAAAGAAAACTCGAGTGTATCAGGAAGGCTGTTATTGTAATCCATTAAATTTAAGACCATTTCTAGAAAAACTTTCATCACTTTGAATTGGTTATATCACTTTAGGATATTTGCAAATAATGCTCACGATACAGGCCTCTTCCTAAGAGCTTTGCCCAAAAAAAATGTAGCACTCAAATCTTCAGTCATGGTTGAAAATTGACAATGACCTTTAGCAACAGAAAATCCAGAGAATGAGCTTGACATTGATTAAATGAGTAGCGAAAATTTAGACGGTTACTGAACCATTGCAAATTTAAAGAAGTTCTTAAAAGATGACTACCTTGCGTTTGTGCATTTAGAAAGTCATAAATCTTTTGCTTTCCTATCAAAATAAAAGTATGAAAGAAAAGCGAAAACATTTTAATCAATCCAATAATTTTTCCAATTGTTTTTTAAGAACCCCAGATGATTTTTATACCTGGCACACATAGCGTGAAGAGTATTAACAGTTTGTCGGAAAGTTTGTAACACATTAAAGGAGACATCGGCGACCCCATTAAGTATATATATTATTGATCAGCTCGACGAGACGAATCGATTTAGCCATGTCCGTCTGTCTGTCTGTTGCAATGTGTTTTTCTCGGAAAGTTTTAAAGATATTAACCTGAAACTTTAATCTTAAGCTTTTGTGATCCAAAGCTATTTGTATGTCAGAACCAAGGTGCCATGCCCAGTTTTAAATATAGCCCCCATACAAACCTAGCGCCCAATTTTTTAGATTTTGTATTGAAATGGTTCTCATTTATGGATATACTCACTCCAATCTGGGTAAAATCACTTAATCTGTCATCCTAGAAAAATGCTACCGATATTACAACGATCGGGCCACTATAACATATAGACCTCATACAAACTTACCATCCTTTTTTTTTTATTTTTTCAAGAAAATGATTAAAGTTTCGTGTGGCGGTTATTTGAGCTTCGATGCTACCGAAGTTAACGTTGTAGCTTGTTTTTCTAGTATTTGGATAACAATATTTATGCTTTAATTGCAAAGGTCAACAAAATCTGACCTTTTTTATTCAAACATCAGACTGGGCCTATCTTTTAATTTTTTTTTTTATTGCTTAAACACGAGTTTGGTCCTAAAACACGATTTATATAGAGTTTTTTCGACACTGCTCTTGTAGCAAAAGGTTCAAGCTTCAAGTTCGAGATTTCTATCATCTCAGGTTCATCTGGTATAACATATATGATCAAAAACAGGCAAAAACAATGTTTTGAGTTTTTGAACCCATTTTTCTCAAAATCTCAAGAACAGAATTATGTTAAGCGATGAGAAATCTATAAGTTAGACTAAGTCCGATGCTTATAAAAATCCTCTTTTTGTAAGAAAGTAAATCCGACAGCACCACTAACAGCTCTTATGGACGGGAACTCAATTTGAGCGGACAAAAATTGCTCGATGTTCGCTGTTCGTTCAAGGCAATTTTCACTGCATATAAGAACCGGAAATGAATTTGTGTAACGCATTCAAATGCTAAGTTACTCAACTACATATTTTATTAATTTTCATTTTATTTGAATATTTATTTCGTAAATGTTATTTTCATATTCAATAACATCGTAGAAAATCAGAAACATATAAATAAATAAATATATAACATATTAGGTAAGTATTTCCTATATGGACAGACAGACAGACGGACAGACATATAATCTAAAGAAAAAGCAAATTACAGCTTTACAAGTGCTGTTGTCCTTACAAATTCTTATGGTAACCACTTGAAAATGAATCGGAAATAGTTTAGCACTTCAACATAGAGAGACGTACGTTCTGTTCTGTTCTGTTCTTATCGACATTATTCCATTCAACGTCGAAGTCTACTTGAGTACTATGTAGTCGTTCGTAGTAGCTCTTAAAAGTATGATGCAAGTTTTAAGTATTTGAGTTGCTTATTAAATTATAGTAAAAAACTAGAGCGAACAAGCGAAAAAAAATAAGATGAAAAAAAGCGAACAAATTGGCAAATAATTTCAATAAGAAGAAAAAAAAGCAATAAATAAAAGTCCTAAAACGCATTTTCGCTTAAATTTAATTGAATTCGTGCAAGTAAAACCAAAAAGGTTTCAGGACTCCGCCTAACAAATTTATGACTGCCTAATTTGAAAGAAAAAAGCTTTAAGTCATTACAAAAAGAGGATTTTTATAATTAAATATTTCAAACAAAAAAATGAAAAAAAAAAAAAAAAAAAAGAAAACACGAAGAAAAAAGTTAATAAGAAAAGAAGGCGAAATAAATAGAATGAACCAAAAAAAAAAAAAATAAAAAAAAAAACTAAGAATGAAGAACGCACAAAGTTTATGACTTGAACCCAAAAGCTGGAAACCCATAAAAGCGCTAAAAGCGACGAAACGTAACCAAAAAAAAAAATGGAGACAATAATAAAAAAAACAACAACAACAACAACAACAGCTACTTGGAAACAGGATAACAACGTTGAGGAGCAAACAATGAGATAACCAAAGCAATAAAGTAAAGAATAGCAATGCTGTTGGGTAACAAAATTCAACCAAGTGTACCACTACTACATACAGAGAGAACGACGAGATGACAATAACGACGACGACGACGGTCAAAAAACTTATTGTATAGTATAGAAGGTTCAGAAGGGTAAAGAAGAAGTTAAACAGTGGAGAGATGTGGCTAAAGGTGAACTTGAAGTTAAAGCTGTATGTATGAGGATGAGGTACTAAATGCATAAGTTTTATAATAGACGGCGGCAATAAACTTGTTAAAAGAGCAAAACTGACATAGCAACTGAAGACGACATTGGGCAAGTGCGGTGCGGTGCGGTGAGGTGCAGTGCAGAGTTATATTTGAAGTTGATGCGCTGCTGCTATAAGGCTGGCAGTAAAGACTAATACAGTCAGTCACTCAGTCAGTCAGATAGATATAAAAAACAAAAAAAAAAAAAAAAAAGACAGTTGAATAGAGACAGAGCTACAAAGAGAAACAGTCAGGCGGCCAGCACAAGTGATTGAGTGACTGACTGACTAACTGACTGACTGAATGACTAAACGTACAAACGAATATAACTGACGAATGAACGGAACGGAACGGAACAGAAAGGCAGCGTTAAGCGAAGTATTCAACTTACATAGCTCAGCTCAACAGAGCAGAGCAGAGAACAGCATCAGTAAAGAGGCGTTGCAGCGAGTGGAACAGGTTAAATAGCAATAAAAGTGTCGTAGGTAAAGGTACAAGAGCCACTCACAAACTAACACACACACAAACAAGTACTCAAATGCTACAGATAGTGCTACAGATAGTGCTACAGCTAAAGCTAAAGAAACACACACACACATACTCAGAGAATGGCAATAAAATTATAAAACAGCTGAAAGTTTTGAATGTTGTTGGCAGGGAAAGCCAAAATACCAAAGTACTACGAGAGTAGTTAGATAAGTCATAAAGTAAATTTTAAAGATACAACCCTGTACTAACGCATCTTATCGCATCGCTTGTAGCTATAAATCTGACGTCACATATTGGTCCCAAGTTCCAAAAAATATCTACAAATTGTTTCGTTACGTTTTCGAGGTCGCTGATAAAGAATCTGGTGTCAAAAGTACCTAAAGCAAAATGTCGGCATTACTTTTTAAACTATTTGTATCCTAATAAAATTTGGATCTCAGGGGATTTTGAGGACAAAGAACTCGAATTTGGTGTCGAAAGAAACAAAAACAAAACGGCTGATTCAAAATTGTGGTCACATTTTTGAAACTATTTTAATCGAAGTTTAATTTGGTGCCCAGCGGCTTTAAAGATCACTGAACTCGAAGAATATGGTGTAAAAAATTCTAAAAACAAAATGGCGGCACCAAAATGGCGGACAAATTCCTTTTAAACTACTTATTAAAAAATGAAATTTGATGCTTAGGAGTTTTGGAGATTACTGAACTCGAATCTGAAATCGAAAGTTCTGAAAACAATATGGCGGAACCAAAATGGTGAACTTATTATAACCGTTACACATAGTGTAAACGGGTATATTCAGTTTGTCCAAAAATTTGTAACGCATTGAAGGAGGCATCGGAGACCCCATAAAGTATAATATTCTTGATCAGTTCGATGAGACGAATCGATAGCCATTTCTGAAAACCAAATGGCGGATTCAAAATGGCACTTTTTTTGTTGTAATTATGTATTTGTATCATAATGCAATTTGGTGCTCAGGAGTTTTGGATGTTACTGAACTCGAATATGGTGTCGAAAGTTCTGAAAACAAAATGGCGGAACCAAAATGGCGGACATATTGATTCTAAGCTACTTGTTTTGGATATTACTGAACTTGAATCTGAAATCGAAAGTTCTGAAAACAATATGGCAGAACCAAAATGGTGGACTTATTTTTGTTTAACTATTTGTATCGAAATGAAATATGAGGTTCAGGTGTTTTGGATCTCACTGAGCTCGAATATGGTGTCAAAAGTTCTGAAAACATAACGGCAAAATCAAAATGGCGGACTTATTTTTTTGAAACTATAGCTATCTAAATTAGGGTCTTGGGTCTTTTTTATTATGGCTTTACAAAGTTCGCCGAGGATTGTTTAACAAAATATAAAAAGAAAATCTTCATACAAAAAGGATATTGATGAAGCATCTTTCAATAATTAAAAATAGTGTCAAGTAAGCAACTTCTTTTCTATCTAATTTTTTTTTTTCAAATTTCTATTCACATTACAAACTGCCCTCTTAGCGTTGCACGACATACGTTTTACAACCAAAAACAAGTCGCTGTGAGGCAAGTCACAGTGTCGCAGCAAGAGAATAAAAAAAAAAGGAAAAATAAAAATAAAAAGTCCACTTGAAACATGTGGCAGCATATAAAAATCGAAAGAATATTAATGCGTTTGGTACAAACATAAAATTAAAGTCAAATATCTCAAGTTGCTGGCTGGCTGCGTGTGTAGTTCTTCGGTGTAGCTCGGTGCACAGTGCCGATCGAACGTACTAAGCTCCCCAGGCACCATAACCAATAGGCCTCAATATTTCTTTTGTAAACGTTCCACAACAAGGCTGTTTTTTTTTTTTTTTTTTTTTGTCCATAAAAACTCCATAGAACTGCGTGACGCAAAATAATGGGGCGTAACGGGCAAACAGGAGGGCGGACGGGCGGACGGTCAGATCAGCAAGCAAAGCAAGGACTGAACTGAACTGGCTGACTCGACTCGACTTGACTGAGACAGCGCAATTCATTTTTAATTTTTACGAGTTTGATTACCACAAAGCAGTATTTTATAATTCCTTTCAGAATTTGTTCTCACACAACACATATCTGTGCAATAAGGCAATAACAAACAAACCAACAAACAACATGCAACTACTGCAAAAAGAACATTCCAGCAATTGCTGTTCAAAGTGGCTTAACTTCGTATGTCTATTTGTCCGTCCGTCCGTCCGTCTGTGCTGTCAGCTACTACTAGATATACACATATCTCTGCTGTAACTTCTTTTGCTCAATATTAAATTTACGCAGCTTGTAAAGTAACTTTGTCATCTTTTGCATTTTATTTTTTTTTTTCATTATTCTTTTCATATTTCTTCTTTATTTTTTTTTTTTTTTCAACGGAAATCTATTTGCACCTAACGCTGCTTCTTGCATATAAAATATTAATTTGCAAGGCGTCAACTACATAGAAGAAACTTTGGAAGAATATCACAGGACGACACTAAAAGAAAACAGCAACAGCAGCAACAGTAACGCTCAAGAAAAGTAATAATAAATAAATAAAGTTGCCAACTGCAAACTCTCAGCAGCAGCAAGCTAAGATATTTTTCCCTTATCAGCACAGCTCAACCCGCTAACGACACTTTTACGTGAACAAAAAAAAAAAAAAAAAAACAAAAAAAAAAATAAGAAAAATGAATAAAAAAATAAAATCGCAAGTTATGTCGAAAAAAGTGTTTGCGTTAATAACTTTGAACATCATAAAAAATACAGCAAACAATTTAGAAAAAATATTGCATGAGAATGCAAAAACTTGGCCGACAAGGACAATGCGCTACATTGTAAATGAGCTGAAAGTGATTATGACAATAAATTGAGTTGAGCTATTATAGATGTTCGGATTGTAATTAAAGCGAGTTATTACACTGAGAAAAATAGCAATTTGAGATGCATCCATAATTTGGAAAACATATTAATCAGATGCTTTTTGTTTACACATATACACATCTCTATCAATATAAGAACTTAAGCCATTATATCGGTTCAATTGAAAATCGAATAACAACGCAGTAACTAACAGATTCAAACTTGGAACCAATTTGAACTGGTTCTTTTATTCCGTAACCTAGTCGAAAGGATTCTGTAAAAATTGCTTTAACATATGTTTTACATTTTGATTTAGATCAAATTTTTCAAAATCAAAATGTTTTTACTTCGATTCATAAGTTATTTTACTGAATATACTTTTTTCTCCTCATTTTACCTTTTTCGAAACGTGTCGAAATTTAGAACAAACCCGATAGTTTCCGTTAAAACCGAGCTACAGTATATTTTTATATGTTTGGGTTTGCCAGTGCAGATAGGTCAATTAAGCGTTAAATTGGCAGTAATCGTCCAGTCCTAAGTCGGATAATCGATAATTCGGTTGATAATGTTTTTCAGCCATACATAGGAACGATTAATCGTAAATTTGTTATTATTCAGTTGTTTCGTTAATCGGTTAACTACTTTTTTTGCCATCCCTAGTCAAAGGTAGCTCGAGAAGAGCCAATCTAGCTAATGTCTGTCTGTCCCTGTTTGTACTGAGCAAAATCACAGTGACAGCAAACAGTGATAAAATCGCAGTTCGCGAAAAATAGCACGGTGAGACAAAAAAAAATTCTTAAAAAATTTATTGGATGGGACTAAGTGTAGGTTGTAGGTACAGTTAAATAGACTTTTGTGGCATACTAGAATTTTCTCTTGCCCAAACTTGAATTAATGGTAAAAAACTGATTTTTCGAGGTTTATAGTGTTAAACAACTATATGTTTTAAAGTATACATCTTACAACGTAAGATGTCATTAGAAAAAGAAAAAAAAGCACCTTTCCAATGATATAACATTTCCGATCCTATCTTTGTGTATTTTAAAGGCAAACACAATTTTTTTGTTTTTTTTTTCCACAATTTTCGACTTTATCGAATATTTCTTACAATATTTTGTTTGAAAGTGTAAAAATTTTTAAAATTACTCTTAATTACGAGTAAAACGAATTTTAAATCAGACAAATCCAACATAAAATTGACGAAGTTATTTAAGTTTTTCTAAAAACAGGTATCGGTGTTCAAGCGAATATCAGCGAATTCGCGAAGAGTGATAAAACTACAAATCACTGATAAATGAACAGTTTCTCTGTTTGCAAAGAGCGATACTCAAACTCGCCGATAACTGAACATGTTCACTGAGGGACAAAAAGATGGAAAATTTTTACTTTAAGTCGCAGTGTGACATTACGATTTTAAAATCACTGTGAAAAAATCACCGAAAGTGATTTTTTTACAAACGCATACAAACTTATATCTAATTTTCTAAGACTTCTCATTAAAAACTTAGAAATTTTTTGGTATAAAATTGATTGAGTTTAAACTGCCAAATAAAAAAATGTGTTTTAAACCAGTTCATTGATCCCATACCCTACCAGAAACCCAACTACGTTAAATTTTATGTGTTTAAATTAAACCTTTTTTTTTATTTATGTTAATCTATTAATTAAAGTACATATAAACTTTGATGAATACTATAAACAATTATCAACATTTTCGCTCATTTAAATTATATATTACGACTCGTTTCCATTACAAAAAAAAAAAAAATATGCACATTAAAAATTATTGACAGCTAATTTTAAGTGCAAATTAGATAAGCTGCATACAAACTTCAATGACAATTATTTCTGGTTTGCAAACAAACCAACTATTTCAAACACACATAAACATCATAAATGAAAAAAACGATTTTAACTGACTTTAAATCAATAAAAAAAAATTAATGATATGATTTATTTCGATAACTAAACACATAAAAGCGTCTTGTTTCAAGAAATATATAATTAATTAATATGCAAATTTGTTATAACCGAAATAATTAAAGCGGTTAATTTTATAGCTTTTAGTTTTAAGATATTTTCTTTTAAATGGTTTAACTTTGACTGAAATAGAACTCGAGGTCATTTTAATGAGAAAAATATAATAAAAAAAATAATATTATATTTTTCAAAGTGTATACAAAAGGCACAGAGACATGTGCCAACCAAAAACCTCCTAATTTCAACATGTAGCATTTTCGTAGCAGCTACTTTTAGGCTAACTCGTAGCGTGTAGCGTTGTGTAGCGCATTGCATAGCTGCAAAACTAAAAACGACAACGACGACGACGTTGCAGACGGATGTGCTATGCATGCACTTAGTAACTACAACTTGTAGACGAGCATTCAAAACGCCAACGTAACACGTTCAAAACAAGTTTAGATACTATTTGTCTGCTGCCATTCCGCGTTCGCAGATTTGTCTTTGTCTACCTTTTTAGCTGTCTTTTGTCTACAACTATTTCGATATACTATTACTTCTGCTTCATCTTCTTGCTTGCATGAAAAGCTTGAAACAACAACTCTAAACTTCTGCTGGTGACTCTGTCTCCGTCAAGAAGATTTTTAGTTATTGTTCTTTTACCTTGTGTGTGTGTGTTTGTGTGTGCAGCGCACCTAGGCAAAGATACTTCTCAGCGTACAGCGTGTCCAGCCTGTTTTAATACTCGCTCGCCCGCTTACTTGGTTCTTGGACAACAACGACGTTGTTGGTCGTCTAAAATAGAGAAGAAAAAAAAACAAACAATTTTTTTTTTTTTTTTTTTTGTTTTACTACTATAGTTTTCTTTAAGATACAAATACAACAGCTTGTTTCTTATTCTAACTCAGCGTGTCAGCAACAACAATTCGACAAAAGCAAAGCAAAAGCAGCAGTAAAAGAGTTTGCAAAAAAAAAAAAAAAAGTATCTTAAAGATACTAAAATAGAAGACGCATCCGTTGCTATTACTGCTGTTGCTGCTGCTTCTGCTGCTGGGCAGCAGCTGTTTCAAGCAATTTTATGCAAAATACTTTATAAAAGTGGCTCTGGAACTCAAGTCTCTCACTTAGCCAATGCAGGACAAAAACGCAACAACAACAAAAAAAAATTGTATATAAAAACGTTAAGAAAAATAACGTTCTATATAATCTATATATTTTTCTTATGACTTACATTAGAGCGTAATAAGAATGAAAAAAAAAAAAAAACTAACTAAGCAAGAACTAAGAGCAAAAGCATTAAACAAAAAAAAAAAAACGTACCAAGCAAAAGTATCTAGAAGAAAAGTAACTAAAGCGAAAAAAAAACAAGAAAAAACGTTAACTTCGGTAGAACCGAAGCTTAAATACCCGTCACACGAATCTTTAAAGAGTTTATGTGTAATCATCAGTGGTCACCCAAGTTTACACACAATATTAAGTTCAAATTTTGAGCTAAAAATACAGATATGTATAACAACATATTTCTCGAATATATCTGGAAATGGCCGGTAAGGTTGAATGCAAGAAACACCTGAAAATGGGCGTGGCACCATGATATTGGAAGAGTTTTTACCCAATATGGAGTAAATACATGAATAAATAATAACCATTTTCATACAAAAAATCGAAAATGGTCGGAAAGTTTGTATGGGGGCTATACCAAAAAATGGGCGTGGCACATCTGATTTGACATTGGATGACATTAAAAGTGTTTTTAACCAAATTTGAGTGAATATATGCATAAATAAATAGTATTTTTTTACAAAAAATCGGAAAAATCGGAAAAAACGAAAAGTTTATATGGAGGCTATGCCTAAAAGAGGGCGTGGCATTTTGGTTTTGACACTGGATGACAAAAGAAATGTTTTTACACAATTGGGAGCGAATACATTCATAAATAATTACAATTTTTATACAAAAAATCGGAAAAAAACGGTAAGTTTGTATGGGGGCTATACCTAAAAATGGGCGTGGCACCTTGGTTCTGGTATACAAACCAACTAGGAGCACAAAAAGCTTAAGTTTCGAATTTCAGGTCAATATCTTTAAAACTTTTCGAGTAACAGCCATCGCAACAGACGGACAGACAGACAGACAGACGGACAGACAGACGGACATGGCTAAATCGATTCGTCTCATCGAGCTGACCAAGAATATATATACTTTATAGGGTCTCCGATGTCTCCTTCCATGCGTTGCAAACTTTCGGACAAAATGATAATACCCGTTCACACTATATGTGACGGGTAATCAACCCAAAAAGTAAACTTTTTGAAAAGTTTTTTTTACAAATACGCTACGCGTATTTTAAGGCAAACCTCCGACGACGACGACGACAATGACGATGATGATGACTGACGACGACGACTCACTGAGCGCATTTCAGGCCAAGTAGCTGTACAAGTGTAGCAGAACTACAAATACAATTTATACTATACGAGTATAGCGGATAAATGGACAACGCGACGGAATGACAGGAGCAGAAACCGAAACAGAAACAGCATCAGTCTTAGCCTCAAAGCGAGAATAAATAAAAATAAAAGTAAAAAAAGAATAAAAAAAGTCGCTTGCATCTTATTTTAAAGTTGTTTGTCGCTTTTGCTCGTTCAATGGTTGCCGCTAGCTTCAGCTCCTTTTTGGTCAGTTCAGTCAGTTGTAAGTATCTATCTAGTAAATGTTGTAGTTGTCGTTGACAGTTTTACGCACAAAAAAAAATATATAAAAAAGTAGAAGAAGTAAAAGTGCTATACTCGACTCGAGTTGACTTTATAATAGCCTACATCGATAGTTTTGTATTTTTAAGAATTAGGCTTATAACTTTCTAAACTAGTCCTGTAGTCTCTGGAATTCAGTGTTTGTATGGTGTGCAGCAGACACACATTACATTTAGTTATAACAAAGCTTTTTACACCTTTACGGTATGGAATCATATAAAACTCCCCAATATTCCGTTAAAAAAACTTTTGTTGGGCTTGTTTTTGTATTATTTTGGCATCATTTGGGTTCAAAAGTTCTCGATCGATTTAAGGCATGACCAATCCGAAGAAATACTGCCAAAATCATTCTTTAAATTAGACATTTTATCGATAAAGAACAAATTATTATACTTAAAAAACTAGCCTAGATGGTTATGGAGACACATACAGAATGTGCCAGAACCTTATTGTCCTATTGGGAGCCGCACCCTTAGAAAAAGGAAACGGGCCAGGGAAAGCACTGGTTCTTAAGACAGGGCATGCGAAAAGTCAAACTAAAAATAGAATCCCTTTATTTCTCTAAGGCTACCAGAACATTGGTTAAGCTGAACATAACCTATGTAAAGATCATGATAGGCCTCCTAATGGGCCACTAAAGAGATAGGAAATAGGTGCAAATAATGGGTTTAGCTAGTTCTACTGAGTGCAGATTCAGTGGTAGTATAGAGGAGACACCCATCCATTTTCTATCAGAATGTGTAGCTATAGCCTGAAGCACGATTTCAATGTTAAGAGGACACATACTCTCCACAGAGCAGGTTAGAAAAACCGAACCTATGAAAACGATTAGCATTATACAAAGACTAGGGTTAGAAGCAGAAATCTTATCAGTAAGGGATTACAATATACCTCTCTAGGTAGTAATATACTTGCCCACTTTAGCAATAAATAAATGAAAATACAGAACGTGCCCGTTAACAAGGTGTGGAATCGTCTTGAAAATTGCGTTTTCCATCTTTTTTGTTACAGAGAGACTCTAAAACTATGCAAAACTCATTTCAATATGATGAATTTGTATTTTCTACATTCAAAGCACCTTAGATTAGGTACGGTTGTAATGGTAAGGAAGCCGAGGTCAATCACATTAATTAGACCATACATTTTTGGGTTTTCTACCAGCACCTGGAGTTTTCCACAAAATTACCAATACTGCGAATTTCAATTTTAGACAACTCAGAAAGATCTTCTAGAAATTATTTTCCAAGTAAATTAAAATCTAGTTCAGCACAAGGCTGGGCCACTGCAAAGTAGGTGCTCCACGCTTTCCTCTAACCGTCGCTATCACCACAATTTCTGAAGATACCGAGTTTCGGTACCGCCAATGTTCTGGCGCACCTGCCTATAAGACAGTAGTACCCTGAAGTCATTGCTATCAGAAGTGAGATATTTGTACTATTAGTTTTCAGAATGTCTTTGGTTCTTTTGAGGTTGAAACCGACCAGGTTTTCGTAGCAATGCTTCAGGTTTTAAGACTGGTCCAGTAATTATTTGGCGGATCAAAGGTTTCTATAATGAATAGCTTACATGCTGCCAATGGCACACCGACTGACTCCTTTTCGGGAAGAATGTCGAACAAGTTCGCCTAGCAAGTTTTTCAACTTGGCCACTATATCACTGTGTCCAGATGAGATGGATACTGCATTGCTGGGCCATCCTATTTAGGGATCTGCGGGACTCAGTAATTGTTTTTTTTAAGGAGTCCAGTGCGTTAAGAGCTGCTTGAAGTTAAATTTTACAACATCGAATTGCCTTAAATCCGTGTACCTTTCCATACCATTACATCAGGAAAAAAATGTTTCTATAAGGCGATCTCCTTGTAGTGGGGCACGTTTTGTAAGTTTCACCATAAAATCACACCATCTAGGCATTTTTTAGCACATTATTCTATTTTCTAATGATATTTTGCAAATTGAAGGATGAACGGAGAAGTATTTTTTCAAGATTCGACTGATAGTTTGATGTAAATTCAAGGTTGAACATTTTAAAAAAAATCTGATGACACATGTGTAGGGTATTATAAAAACACAAAAGTAAATAACATTGAAAAAGTTGTAAAGAAAAATTTTCATTTCATAATTTTTTTTTCATTTTTTTTTTTTTTTTTTTTTTGGTTGCTCTTTAGCTATGTTGCAAGCTTGTTATTTGGCAGTCAGTACAAGCAGTTCAAGTAAAGTATTACCATGGAGTAAACTGAGAGTTTATGCTAGAGTCAAAGTTACAGCCAAATCAGCGACAGATAAGTTTAAAAAAAAAAAAACAAAGTGCCGAGGACGAAGTAATTCCACCTCTTGCACACATACACATAGATACTCTCACTCTTTCTTGCATATCAAAAAAAAAAAAAAAAAAGAAAGCAGCAAAAGTTTGCTTGCTTGGTTGGTGTGTTTGTTTGTTTGTTTGTTCGTGTGTATGTGTATGTGTGTGCCTCTTATTTAATGTTTTGCATGTCATCATTTTTGGCACAAGTTTTTGACAGATTCTTGAGTAATTTATGATTGTAATTCATTAAAACCAGTTGAAGAGGAATAAAATGCTGTTTTATAGCTCAAAAAAGCTGAAGAAACGAAACAAGAAGAAGAAGAAGTTGTTTTTCATAGCTCTCACAGTTCAGTTTTTATGTATTTATTTATTTTTATTTTTTTTATTTTTGTCATTGTACGATGACATGTAAAATATGAATAACAACAACAACAACAACAGCAATTCATGTGCAGCTATCATATTTTAATAACTGAATTATTGAACATAGTTGTTATGTAAGAGAGATACTTAGATACATATTTAATCAAAGTTTATTGTATTAAATTTAAAAAAAAAAATAATAATAGTAAAAAAATCGAAAATCAATTATAAGCAAATTTAAATTGCTTTAAATTTTTTTTTGTTTCGTCATGCCTTGACCTCCTCAAAACTTATCTAATTACCCAAAGCAAAGTCTAATCCGCTTATATTGCCACAACTATGAGGAAGAAAAAATATAAATAAATAAATATAGTAAATAAATGAGTTAAATTTAAGTAAATTAAAATAAAAAAAAAAAAACGTTCTGCTTGAAGTACGTGCACACCCAGAAAAAAAAAAAACAACAACAAAACTAAAGCATGATGTATTATTGTATATGAACATGATTAAAATTTACTAAAATATTTGAATAGAAAAAAAAATAATATGAAATTCAAATCCATTTGAAAAAAAAAATCGTTCACAAGCCTGCGGGCAATATGTTTGCAATCAAACTTGTGTCAAACTTATGCATGACTTTGGTAAAATATTAAAATTTTAATTTTAGAAAACTAGTCAAAAAAAATACCCGGCACTGTACGGATGTTGCGTTATTATTTGTTATTAATGTTTGTTGTCTTCAAGTCATTTATTATTTATTTAAATTATGATTTAAAGACATGCAAATAAAATGGTATTAGGTTCTGTTCAAAAATAAAAATAAAAATTAATGCATGTTTGTATGTTTGATTGTGGCGGCTGATAATGAGCCCAGATCACTGGACCGGATCTTCCTAAAATTTTTAAAGAGTGTTACTGGGACGCTGCAAGAAATAATAGGTACTTTTTAGAACACATCCACCCATACGCCCACTATTTTTTAAAGACCGAACTTGCTGAAATTTTTAAGTGAGTTTAACTGGGAACCTGGAAGGAATAATATACTTTTTGTATCACAAACACTCATAAAAAAAAACTATCACTGACAGTTTTACGTAAAATTTAATTTAAATCGAAGATATTTAAAAAAATAGTTTTGACATGTTTCTGGGTTTTTTAATTTTTTTTTTTTTTTTTTTGTTTACTTAAGATTAGGTGATTTTTGAAAATGCTGAACTGGCGTCTAATGGAGCCTTAAAACCGAAAAAGATATGTCTTTGGAATGACTAGACCTATAGTCTTGATACTAGATTATATAGAGGGATTTTAAAAATGTTTCAAAAATATTTTTGACTTGTTGAAGTGGTATTTATGGGTTTATTTTTTTCTAAATAAATAAAAAAAAATTTAAATAAAAATTAAGTTAAATATTAGGGGTTTAGGCAAAATTAAACAATTAATTCAATGCAATAATGATGCAGTTTATTTCAAAATGAGTTACGATTTTGCTTCTATAATTAAAACACATTTTTATGAAGGTGTATTTTACTAAAACTCTACCAATTCTCTAGCAAAAACATGAGCGATTTGAAACCAACACAAAAAGATTTGTGTGACACATCTTAAAATCACTTTTGGTGGGAATTTGGTTATTAGAAAATCCTTCTGATGTAAGAATATTTTCAGGATTATTTGCTTCTTCCAAAATTGATACAAGCGTAATAGATTTTAATACGATACAAAAAAAAAACATTTTTTGAATAGAAGAACAATAATTTTTTACATGACATAATCGATAACGATTGTTTTTAATATTGGAACGATTGTTCTTGATCTTGTTATCGATAAAAGAAAAAGGTTACTTGACACAAAAACAATTACACTGGACTGAAAAATTGACAATTTCTTTTGATATGAGACTGGTTTTCGATATAATTTTGTGAAAGAACGACTTCGAACACGATTTTAGTGCCAAAAACCGTGCCCATCAAATCTGCTTTTCGACCAGATGCTTAGATTAAATTTCCGATGACTTTGTCAAAATTGTGAGGCTTTTTTTTATTATTTGCCCGATGCTATAACCATATCATTTCTCAAAACGGACATTGGAATTGATTTTGACAAACTTAATTGAATCAAAAACAAAATGTTTTCAATAAAAACTTCGAAAATGGACGGTAAGTTTTTTGAATTATAAAAAAAAAAAATGGGCTGGCCCTTATTTTTACATGCAATATAAAAGTGTTATTACCCTATTTGACAAAAAAATAATCATAAACAAAAAGTATTTTCATACAAAATTCGAAAAAGTGGAACCGAAGGGGGCTATATCTAAAATGGGCGTGGCAACTTTCTTTTGACATTGGATGACATTAAAAGTATTTTTACCCAACATTGGAGTGAAAGCATTCATAAATAATAGCTGTTTTCATACAAAAAATCCGAAAAAACGGTAAGTTTGTATGGGGGCTACACCTAAAAATGGGCGTGGCACTTTGATTTTAACACTTCAACTGCTTAGGACTAGGAGCAAAAAGCTTAAGTTTAAAATTTCAGGTCTAATATCTTTAAAACTAAGCGAGTAACAGCCATCGCAACAAACAGACAGACGGACAGACAGACGGACATGACAGATGGACATCGAGCTAGCAATAATATATATACTTTATAGGGTCTAAGATGTCTCCTTTAATGCGTTGCAAACTTTCTGACAAAATGATAATACCCGTTCACACTTTGTGTGACGGGTATAAAAAATACAAATTTTAGATACAAGATCGTTTATTTTGACAAAAGTAATAAATTTAAAGACACAAAAAATGGTTCGGTTGGGTTTTTTTTTATTTTAGATGAATCATTATTTCAGTTATGTAAATATAAAGCAAACCGTACTGGAAGTTATTCCACATATAGTTAAATTCTAGTTAGCTGCTCTTTATTACTGTATTGCAAAGTTTAATCGTTTATGAAATAATTTTCAGACACTAATATAAATTACAAAATTAGTATAATTACAAAAGTAAGCGAAATATGGGTTTTGTGATGGTACACGTGTGTTAAGTCCTCTCCAAAAAAAAAAAAAAAAAAAAAACGCAATTTTTTGGACTTAATTTTTTTATATTTTACACATATACAGACATATAACATATTTTTCTACATAGCGTGCTTGTTGTCCATATTAAAAAGCTGTCAACTGTCAAATGTCAGCTGTCAGTTATAGCGATGAGTACAACAATAATAATAATAACAACAACCACCACCAACCAACACATACAACAATGACAGCGACAACAAAATGGACAGTGAACAAAAAAAAAAAAAATAGATACAAAACTTCATAGATACACAGACACACACACATCTTCGTCTTCGTCACGTGTAACACAAAAAGCACGAGTCTCATACAATAAAAAAAAAAAAATACACTTAATAGTGCCACATTTGTTCATAACTAAAATATGCATAAATATATAAATAAATTAAAAATAGAAAAAAACTTAATTATTATTTTGATTTCGTTAACTTTTTAGCTACTGTTTTGGACGAGAAAAGAAAATAAGTAAACAAAACAATAAAAAAAAAATAAAGAGGGCGATTTTTGAAGTCAGCACAGCTGCACATTAATAATTAATAACAAAAATATAAAAGTAAAAAATAAAAAAAAAAAAAATAATTTTTTTAAATATATATTTTCATGTTTTAAACAAATTCGAAACACAACTAAAATAATTAACAATTTTTCAACTGTCAAATCTGATGGCAAAGTATCTGAAATAAGGGCAAAGAGGCAAACGAAAAAAAAAAAAAAAAAATATTTGGCACACTTGTCAAAATTTTACGCTGAAACAAATTGAGAAAATATATTTCTAAATACATTTTTTTTTTTTTTGTATATTTGCTTTTGTTGGCTATTTCAAGCTTATTTTAAATTATGTATCTATTAAGTTTTGTATCTGTTGCTACGTCATATAATTGAAAAGCGATTATATTACCTAAGTTCAAGATCAAAGCAATTGTACCCACACGCATTTTATGTGTGTAAATAAAGAAAATAAATTAACAAGGCTCACATTTGACGTTCTGTCCAGCTGGCAGCAGTAGGACAATTGTCTGTCTATAGCAAACATACGTATAGATACATCTATCGGTTAGTCTGTCAAGTGCAAACTCATTGAAGTGAATAGTACATAAATATAAAATACATACATTCACATTTCGAATGACATGAAAATGCTCTCAAAAATCAAATGCAGCCAAGTCATCTCAAAAACAAAAGGCCTTTGATACATCAAATACATAAAAAAAAAATACCAAATACACGCACAACAACACTCTTCAAGTCATGTTCAAATGCTATTTTAATTAAAATTTTCTTCTAAATTTTATTTGTTTGTGATTTTATTCATTTACCTTACACAAATAAACTATTTTATGCAAAATGTTTTAATATTTTATTTAAAAAAAAAATAGTTTTTTTTTTTTGACTCTAAGGTATATTTTTTTTTTTTTGTATTTATTTGTTGCAATTTAATTTGCAGTCATTGTTTTTATTTTTAAGTATTTAAGCAAGGTAACTTTAATCAACTGTATCTAGAGGCCATCTTATTGTTACTTTTAAAATCAAATCTGCATTCAAATGAAAAACCAAAAAAAAAAATATTTCAAAAAATTGTTTTTATTAAATTAATTGAAAAAAAAAATAAATACGAATATTGTAATTGATACTTTTAAATTTAATTTGCCCTAAAGAAACAAAGAAAAGTTCTGAAAACCATTGACAGGCATTTTGTTATATAAAAGTAAACAAAAAAATATATATTTTATATATATTAAATTTTTGTATCTATTACATGTAGGCGTAATTTGAATTTAATCAATTTAATCAATTTATTTAATAAAATATGCAATTAAATTGAAGAAAGCAAGCATTATTTGTTTGAATTTTCTTATAGATTTATAAAATAATTTATAAAAGTCTAATAAACTGTAAATTGATTTTTTAAAGCTAATGTATCTTATAATTGGCTTATGTAACTAACACTGCAAAACAATAAAGTAAATGAAGGTTAATGAACTACGCTTTAAGATAAAAGTTAGGTTACTCAGATGGTCTTGCAATAAATTAAAAATTAACTTTGCACTCGAAAGCAGTGTGAGCGCGCCTTGTGAAAGTAAATTTGTGCAACTTTCTGCAATCAGCTGTTCGTGCTTTTGCTTTATTTGTTTTGAAATATTGTTTAATATTTATCTAAAAATAGAATTTATTGAAGGTATGTGATATTTATTGCTTCAACTGCTTTTTTTACTTTTAAACAAAACCTGATTCCTTATTTTTTTTGTAGAAGTCAGCTGGCCGTCTGCTGCGTTGCCAACCAGGTAAAATAAAAATTACTAAAATTCGGACTGCCATTTGCTATACTTTCGTATTTATTTGGCAGCCCTAGCATTACACCGATGCAATGAAATTTTTTGGTCACGAGCGTGGGTAGTGCAAACAAGAACCATATTTATGTATGGGAATTGTTGTTACTACGTTACTAGACCATTCTGAAAACCGTTAGAATATTTCTTCGCATAAGGAGGAACTAATATTTTTAAAATTGAAAAAAATAAAACTAAAACCGTGAATTTAGCTGTTTAAACGTTGCAATCAGCCAATCAGCAATCGAATTCAATAACTCAGGAATGCTGATATTAGCAATTTAATAATTTCATATAAAAACTGGCTAAAAAAATAATAATTTAATGTAGCACAACTATTTATTTAATCAAAAAAATATAGTTCACGAAGATCAGAAAAAAATGTTCCACGCTTATCGACGTTTAACATAGAATTGCCATATCAAAAGTAAGTGTGGATTGTGTTAATTGTTTCTCTAACGGTAATAATGTTATCTTTTTGTGGAACATAAAAACCCAAATAAAAGACACCAGTGTGTTGTGGGCACCCTAATGTCACTAGTGTGTAATAAACAAAATGAATACGAATTATTTTATAAAGAATAGTGTTTCGATAATTGTGCAGTGTTATGATTTTTTTTCTATTGCAATTTCGCTTTTTACCAACATTTTTAAACATATAAATTTTTTGATCTATTGGAAAAATGTCTTCCTTATCAGGTTGTGGGCACCCCATCTAATGTCTGTCTTTTTTTGGCATTCTTTTGGCCAGTGTAGACCGAAAATAAATGAATTTTTCTTTTTTTTAAATACTTTCATTTTTATTATATTTTTCAAGGGTGCCCACAACTGGGTACAACATATTTTTTTTCGCAAAAAATTTTTACTTTTATAAAATTTGAATAACTTTGTTCTAATTGATGATCTTAAACTTCTTCCTTTACTGATAAATTGCAATTGGTAAAAAATTAGACCTAAAAACCTAAGGGTGCCCACAATATGCACTTCTCCTCTTATACAAAAAATTTTAATTATAAAATTGAGATCTATTGTAGCTTAAAAGTGAAGTTGTAAAAGTGATTTAGCAAAAGAAAATTTTTTTAGTATTTTTGGAAAACCAATCAAATCAAACATAAAAACATTTTAATGGAAAAAATCGTCCACTCTGCTGAATTTGAATAATTGTGGTGTATAGTTTAGAGTATATACATATTTAAATCTTATGTTAATAAATAGACTAATTAAGCTTTATTAAAGCCACTTTATATGTTTCTATGGAAACTGAAAATATTTAAAAAACTGCAAAGTCATATCGCTAAGAAAAACGAAAGTTAATTATTATATATCTTTTGGCCTAAGAGGAAGTGAATGTATCAATAAAATTTGCTCGATTTTTTTATAAACAATTTTTAGCAACATTTAAGAAAAGATTATTTCAAATAAAATTTAACTTAAATCAATTTAGCCAGTCTTAATTGTGTCAGTTCGTTTGCATATCCTCTGCTCTAAGCGATACGCTTGGTTTAATTTGAACGCGCGCGCGTTGAAAGAACAATACACCCATTATCAAGAGCAGTCCATCAAACTTAAGTTAAATTGAGTTGAGTTGAGTTTGGTGACCTTGCGGTAAGTGACGCAGCGCAGCGCAGCGCGACGTGACGCGTCGTTTCAACTTCAGATACACTTCATCCGTTGAGTGTGTTTAAAGTTTCTGATCTATGTGTATACTATATATGACAAAAAGCTTAAGTCTAGTAAAACAGATTCAGGCAGTAAGACAGACGAGACAGACAGACAGTCACTCAGTCTGTTTGTTTGTTTTTTTATGATTTTTTAAACATTATTTGTGTAAAGTGTACAAAGTGCGATGAATATTAGGTACCGCCATTGCCGCTACAAGTGTTTCTAGCGTAAATGTTTATGCGAGAGACTGTTGATAAGTAAGCGAATATATTGAGAAATAAGTTAAGAGAGAGAAGAAAAGTTTAAGTTTCGAATTTCAGGTCAATATCTTTAAAACTAAGCGAATGAAATGCATATATACAGACGGACAGACAGAAAACGGTCAGGCAGACAGACGGACATGGCTAGATCGACCCGTCTCGATCGTGCTGATCAAGAATATATATACTTAATAGGGTATAATATATAACCTAATATAATAAAAACGTTTTTACCACAAAACTAAAATTTTTATTTCAATTCTATTCAATTTTGAACTCTAAAAAAATATTAAAAAAATTGTTTTTTATAAAAAATATATTATTCTGTTTGGGTAACCTCCTACCTCTTTACAACCTCGAGCAATCGATTTTTATAGAATTCATCAGTTTTTCTGTAAATTATGAAGTTATTAGGTACCATTTCTGTATCATAACTTCTTTTCATTGCTTTTGAGGCAATAAGTTCGAAAGTTTTATTTCTAAATGATGCCAAAATTGATCAATTTGATGTCGGACAGAGTCTCACATAGGGTCTCGTTGAAAGAAAAAGTTCTCGTTAAGATGAAATTACTCTGCTTATTTTTAATAAATATAAATTCCATTTCTTCTAGCTCCGCCGCTTGGCATACGCCCCCACAGCCCCACAACCATCAGACCACCAAGATATTTTTTATTATTGTGCAAAGATTTTTCATCCACAAAATCTTTCGACCAATTCCTAAACCAAAGATGCAACATTTTCTTTCCTCAGAAAAAAAGAACCTTTTGCCAAACTCTTTTGAATAATTTGTAAGCTCTTTTTGCGAAAGAAAGTCGTTTAAGGCTACTTCTTAGGTGCAACAGATCCTCGGTAGCCATAGTTCCTTAAAATTTTACGGATCACATCAACAGAAATTGACTTTTGGTTTTGATGTTTCTTGCCATATTGGCTACAGTTAATCTGAAATCAAACAGAAATCAGTTCTAAGAAAAGCTCGAGTTTCACAAATTCAATCTGGGTTTTGAAACCAAAACTTCTATGCTTTTAAATCTGTTAACAACTCCTTGAACTGAGAGTACTTCGTCGTTTAACAATTTCATCTATTTTTCAAAGTATCGCACCCATTTTCCACTTTTTACGATGATCTTCTTGAAAACCGCTCGTTAAAAAATTCCTTACTTATCAAAACCGCTCTCTGTACTGTAAATCATGTATGCGTATATGTGTGTGCATGTCAGTGGCAGTCAGTATTTTAAATTGCGTTATGACTAATGTCTTTAATAAACCCAAACGAACTAACGTTCAAACATTGAAGCAAACGCAAATGCGCTAAAGAAGCGTTGCAAAAAAAATATAAATATTAAATCATAAAAAAAAAAAAAAAAAAAAAGAATTATGCGCTAAAACTCATAAAATATAATAAAAAATAAAATAAAATAAAAACGAAAAAAATTATATATGAAAAACTAAAACCATGTTGCGTTGTGCTGCGCTGCTGAAGCGCAAGTAAGTTGAAGCTGTTTTTTTTAGATACGAAATACACATTCTGCCGCTTATACACAGCTACTAGCTATGTAGCTAGCTAGCTGCTAGTTGCTACCTCATCTCTCAGCTACGTATTTACTTTGAATGCTTTTGTTGTTTTTTTTTTTTTTTTTTTGCAGCTTGTAGTTTATTGTGTAACAGTGTAATTTATAGTCGAACATACCGACATGAACTCAATTGCATGGACATGTTCAATATGGAAAGCAATTAAAATGCCGTTACGGTGGCGACGGCAGCGGCGGATCAGCGATGGAGAAGCAAATGACGATGGCGGCGGCTAACGAAAAAAAAAAAAAAAAAAAAGGCAAAAGCAAAGGGGCAATGGCGGTAACTGCGAGCGATAAATAAAACGAGAACACTGAGAGAACATAAAAAATCTGTATGCTTGGGCATTTTTTCGTTAATAGCTTAAATATGTATAGCAGCAGCAGCAGCAGTGTGCTTCATATTTGTTGCAATGATGCCCTTTAGTGTTTAAATGTGCCACAAGCAAAAAAAAAAAAATAACAAAAAAAAAGTGCATGTATACTTATAGAAACTATTAAAAAAAAGAAATATATATAATACAGATACATTTGCAGAAACTAAATTTAAAAAATTTAAATATTTTTTATTGCTCTATTCCTTTTTTTAGAGTTTAAAACGCGTTAAAGTTTAAAATACATTTCGATCTGTCTATATGTTGTATTTCATGAATGTATCTTCAAGATACTACTTATGTTACGCTTCTCACATTTAAAGTATCTTAAAGATACTACTTATGTTACGCTGTCTCACATTTAAAGTATCTTAAAGATACTACATATGTTATGCTGTGTAATATTAAAAGCTAACTAAATCATGTTTTTAATTATTTCCTTATTGATTATTTTATGCAATTAAATTTTATGTAAAATTTATAATAATTTAAAAATCCGTTTGAAATAAATTATTATTAGTTTTTTCTTTCTTCTTCTTATTTCCTTTTGTACATTACGATAATTAAAACTATTAAAAATAATTAAAATAAACATAAAAATACAAATCAATGTTTAATGTGCTCAAAGTAAAAAAAATAAAAAAAAGGAGTGGTAAATATGTACATAAAATACAAAAACAAAGAAAAAAAAAGTATCTAGAGCATAAATATTTCATTATCTGCATTTGTCGTACTTTATTGCTTATTAATTATTTATTACAATTGTATTTTACGGCATTATCTATAAATTTCTTTTTTGTTTTATTAATTTTTTTAATGAATTTTTTTTTTCTTTGTTAGAATTAACCATTTGAAAAGTTAAAAAAAAATATATTTAATGATATATTTAATGTTTCGTAACAATAAAAATTTCATTTTAATTTTATATTATTTTTTTTTTTCTTTTAATTGTTAACGTAATATTTATTGCATAATCAATTCATTATTGCTATTTAATATTTTGCAATTAAAATATATTTTAATAACAATTACATATATATTTTTGTTGATTAATATTTATACATAACTATTGTATAATTTGAAGTACAAGCCATATACTTATAGAAAAGCCAACTACTTACATTGTGCCCTAAACAAAATTGACGTTAATAATTTTTGCCTTTAAGTATTTCTTGTAGCTTAGGGTCAGTTATTTCAGAAAAAAAAAAAAAAAGAGATAACAAAAAAGCCAGAATTAAATACTTTAAAGATTGTGTGGCTACAACCATGTTGAATAAGAAGTGGTGTCAAGCGAAACAAAGGTACCATGCGAACCGATACTTATGAATGTGAAAGAGATAGCTTACTTTTAATTTTTACTCCGTTTTACATGTGTGAATGAGTTAAAAATAAATTTGTGTTTTCATTTTCTGTTTTTGTTTCTTTTGATAACAACGAAACAGAACTGAGATTGGTACGCAAAACATTGAGAGAGTAAGAGCGCCTTACATAACCTTGTATAATTGAACAATGGCTACAACAATAAAAAATCAGACTACTACTACTAAATTATAGAAACTGAGAATGAAAATAATAATTCTAACAGAATACTGCAGACTCCCACAAGCATCTATGCAGAACAGATTTGAGCATGCAAATTCTTCCTAGAAGATAAGAAATATCCGAACATCTGCTAAAAGACTGCAACACCTTGGCTACCACATACAAGGTTCGTGTATCTGGGTGAATATGAAGAGTTCTAGAAAGTTACTACAGTTAGGGTACAATGTAAATTTTTCTTAGGTTAACTGTAAAATTACTTTAGATATGGTTAAGACTCCGTCAGAAAAAAGCATTCTGTATGTGATGTTTAGAACTCTTTGAAACTGCCAGAAGTAATTGTTCTAGGTAAAATATTTTTAAAGCTAAAGCTACCCCATTTTTAAATTCATATCTCCGGAGCTATTGGACGAATTTGAATGATATTTACATAAGTATTTGCTGTAAATTTAAGTAGTTTAACATAATTCAAAGTTACGAAAGAAAATAAGCATTTATACTGGAATTGATAAAATACTAGTCGAAACACCTGGCCTTGCTCAGATATTTGTGATACCAAACAGCTTTTCTAAGCGACCCCTTTCCCAATCAATCATACTTTTTCTGCTTATTAATACCCAGTTTCAGTATATTTTAAAACCCTGTACCCAAAGGGAAATGGGGATACTAAGTTTGTGAAATGTAGATAACAGGCAGCAGGAGACCTGATAGACCTTATAAAGTATATATATGTATGATCAGCAATGAAAGGAGAGTCGAGCTAGCTATGTCAGTCTGTCCGTCTGTCATGCTGTCTGCCGTACAAAAACGATTATCTTCGGATACTATAGATAGATTGAGACACCGTATTTGACATTTAGACTCTCCTTAAGCACTTAAAACGTTTTACTTCTAGCCCCATTTTAACGGGTATCGCCCATACAAATTTACACCAAAATTTTAGGGTTTTTAATAAAAACTTCTTTGTTTCTTATTTCAGAAACTCTAAATTTATTATACAGTAAATTATGCCTGATAAACCCAATGAAATATCCAAGGTCCAAATAAAATTTTAGGTATGGTTTTTGTATGAAAATGTATTATACTCAGATAAGACTTAATTTAAGGTGCATAAAAATTTTGTACTACGTATCGAGCATATTAAACTTCAGCGTCCTTTCTTGTTTCCATTGCTTTTGACTTAACTTGAAAAATTTTTTAATAAACAAATTTCAATTGTCCCAATATTTTCTTGTCAAGGGATTTTGGGAAACAGATATTTTAAAATCTTGGGATTTTTGAGTCTTTAATTTTTTTGGAATATCTGGGATTACTTCTGGATTTTTTTATGGCTCAGAAGTTTTTGAAAATTTCTCAATTTTGCGCGCAATTTTATTAATTTTTCAATTCGTAACAAGCTTCTTCAAAGTATTAGAAAATTTAAAAAAAGATATAAATAAAATCGGTTAAGTTATTTTCAAGTTATGGAGTGATCACGCAAAAAGTGATTCAATTTTATCTATAAAGATTTCATATAAGATACATTTGTATAACTTTAGCTATCTGTCATGCTGCACCATAGAAACAATTTAATAACTTTATTTTTATAAACTTTACAAAAAAAAATATATATTTGTTATTTAATAAAATTAATTTATACATGCTAGTATATGCAACACAAACAAAATAAATATTCAGTTGCTAACTGCTTATTGTGCAAAATGTAAACTTTTTCATTCATTCATTCACAGTACTATAAATAGCTGAGATTTTATAATGGAATTCATTGCAGTACTTCTTTTTTATTTTGTTTTGTTTGTGCTGAAGTAGCTGTGAATTGATTCATTGCATGAGTTTAATGATAACGACACAATAAAAACAACAGATACTCTGTTTATATTTTAATAATTAATTATGTGAAAATTATTTTTACTATTTTCATTCTCTAGCTTTTTTTGTTTCATTTTTGCGGTTACTTTGTGTGTCAAATTATATAATACACCACAAAAACAATAAACTTTAAGCGAGAAAACATTACTCAAAGCGCAAGGTGCTTTTGTTAGGTTTTAGTTTTTTTTTTTTTTTAATTTGTATCTACAACTTGCTTTGCTTTTTGTGGCATCTATATACATAGTTAATTATAAGCTTGAGTAATTATTATGTGTAAATTAGTTTCAAATTCAAATAATTTCAGCGCTTTGCTGTATCTTGTTGACAGATTAATATCTTGAAAAATGTTTACAAAAGAAAATCAGCGCAAAAAATTTAGATTTGTCAATTAGTAACTAAATTTTTTGTGAATATTATTTTTATAATTAAAAAAAAATATAATTTTTTTTGTGTACTCTAAAAAAATATTATTAAAATATTTCAAAAATTTTATTTATAATTTTAATGTACGTAATTAAATAATTATTATCTAATTTTTTTTTGTATTAAATTCTTTGAAAAAAATCGAATTGTTAATTCTATAAAATAAAAACAAAATACTTAAAATTATGCAAATTTATGCTTTATTTAGAATTTAGTAAAAAAAAAAAAATATTAAAAAAAATTCTAAATAAAAACACAAAATAAAAAATATAAAATAAATATGCAAACTATGCACAAATTATTAATTATTTTAATAAAATACACATGAATGTATTTAAACTAAGCTGTGTGAGACACAAAAGTGTAAAAAGTTAAAATAAAATAATGAAAATAATAATATAGCATTTAATTACATTATTACAAACGATATTCCAAATATGCCAATTTAGATGTTAATTTGCATACAAACGTTTGGGGCAAACGTGTGGGGTGTTTAGTTTAAAAATATGCAAAAATTTAATAAAGCTAAATGTGAAAAAAATATAAATTACACACACACACACACACACATACAAATAAAATGCAAATGAATTTTCAAACTTTGGCAATTAAAATGTACGTAACGCACAAAAAAAAAAAAAAATTAAATAAATAAAAATACAAAAAAATTTGCAACAAAAAAATATGCGACGCGTTAAATACTTTCGGCGTTTCATATGCCCACATTTTCATTTTCAACAACAACATCATCATCAGCAGACCTCAGATTCCTATTTTCTGAATTTATGCGGTCTGAGCCCATTTAGCGAATTATGTACTTTGGCAATTTTTGCATTTAATGAATATTTAATTCTATATTGCATTATAAATTATTTTCTACTTTAGTTTAGATATTTAGTTTAGATACATATGTACTTTATGTATGTATGTGGGTTTAGTTCAATAAAGGGTGCTTCAAATTTGTAATTTTTTAATAAGATACAATGGATTGCTGTGTATCAGTTATGCCTTTAAGTTGCTTCTAGAATATTTATAATTTGTATCTTTTGTTTTATATTTAAAGCATGAGATACAAGTCATCACGACCACTTACCGCATTAATACCAAAGAAATTATAGTAATAAAATTTGATTCTTGGAATCAGTTTAGACGAAATGAATAAGTTTTGTGTAAAACAAGCAATAAAAAAATGTCACATTTTTTAGCTTCTCACACTAAAAGTACACATTTCTTTTAAACTGTTTCCAATAACAAGTAGCATATTCTTGTGTAGATTAGTGAAATACATTTTAAAATAAGTACAGGTCAAGCTTTCCATGTTTAAGAAAAACTCAAAAAATTACTAAAAAGAAAACCGGATTCTTTACCGCAAAATACAGGGAATTAGGACTATGAGCAACCAGCTCTATAATATTAAAAAAAATTATATTTTTAAAGAAACATTTATAGTAATTTCCACGTTAAAATGCGGTGAACCAGATTTGATGGTTCATGGTTCTTTGGAAAAATTTATTAGAATATTCTAAAGCTTAAGGTACCTGCTACAAGCTGGGACACATATTTTCGAACCGAATAAGTATGTAAACTCACCTAAATGTATACTTCGAAACAATTCAACTGATTAATGCAGTACCACTGTGATCAAAAAGTAAGGTGATTTTTTTTAAATATTTATAAACACACTTTTAAGAAAATATATCAAATTATATAAATTTTTCGAATTTAATTGTGTTCTTAATTTTAAAAGCCTTTTCGCTTAAAACTCTGCACTCCCCATATTTGCATCGTCCAGTACTGTGCGGCTTTTATTAAAGTCAAAAAACCTTTGAGAGAACACCGACTCGATTGATGATGAGATAAATAGATATGACTATGGGACAATCCCATGCAAGTAACGCTTAATGCGGCGTTTTTATTAGATTAAAGACGAATCGAAAAAAATATTAAAGGTCATCTGAGACAGAGCGTATTTCAAAGGCAATAATATTGATTTAAAAAATAAATACAAATTTTTGATGAAAAATAACCACCAAAGTCAAATGCTATAAAAAACGGTGCTACGTAACCTTCGTCATAAAAGACAAACAAATCAAACTGTGCCGACCATAATATAGTTTTTTTTTTAGTATGTTAATAAACACTGAAAAAAGTAAATTTTGAAATAATTTCGGTAGCAATAAGCAATTTAAATAAATATCATAAACAAGTACTTAAGCTACTTGAAAGAGCTGTTCAATGTTAAAAAAAAAAAACAAGGTTGTTGAGTTAAAATTATATTGGGGAACTATACATATTTGGTTTCTTATAAGAAAAACGGACTCAGGGAGGAAGTTTTTGATGGCGAAAAATATTTTTGAAACATAAAAATGGCAACAATTTTGCCAAAGGTATTAAATTTTTCTGTCAATAAAAACAATTGTTTCAATGCTTCCAAAGTGGAAGATCCGGATTCGAAGATATGGAATTGAAGACTTTGCTAAAGAAATATTTCTGTGAGACGCAACATTGAAGTGGACCTAAGAAGCTATTTGCCATCGTTTGAAAGTCTTGGAAAATTCTTAAATTCTTAAAATTCTAAAAAGAAAACGGCACAACCAATATGATATAACAAAATTAATATAAATGTTTACAATTTATTTGATATATTTATTTTTGGTTATGACTTTTATTGAATTTTCTTGGCTAAATTCTTAACAAAGTGAAATCGAAATCGGTTTTCATTTTTCGAAACCGAATTTCAATTTCCAAAACCGGAATTCGTTATCGTTTTATTAAAACTAAGTGAAATTATTTAAAAAATAATTCTTGTGAACTAATTCGATGTATCAAAATCGATTTTTTATTGAGTGAAACATAAGAACAAAATGCCGGCCGTCAAGCTTTTGAAATATATTAACCAGACTAAAAAAAAGCACCAAAATTTTTAAGACCCGCAATTACACTATTATTAAACGCAATGACAAAAACAAATATGGCGATTTGTTTGTTGTTTTTTACTTTGCCTATGCCTGCAATGTGGTTGTTGTTCTATTACAATTAAATTGTGTGTTTCATTTAGAGTTATTCTTTTAGTATCAGAAACCAAGCAATGTATGCATACAATGTTACTTTTTTTTTGCGGAAAATGAGAATAAATAATGAACAAAAATTATATTTTGGATTGTTGTAAATTTTGTTTTTGTTGTGGTCCTTTAGATAGATTTCTGTGCACACCCTTGACTGCCATTTTAATAGAAAAATGCATAAGTAATTAAATATTGGAAAAAATAGATTTAAGGTTAATATTTAATTTTTGCATTTTAAAGTTTTATTGAATAAATAAGGTTGTTGCATTCGGAATATAGTTGAAACAGTGCCCCGCCGCTGAAAACACATTCTTCTGCTGTCCAAATAACCGCAGTTACACTTAAGTTATCGTAACTTTCGTTTTCGTTTTCACAACAGAATTTAAGTACGTTTTACTTTTCGATTTTACTGCTCTCATTTAAGTTATTTTATTATAGGAAAATTAATTTTTTAAATATACGAAAACTGAATAATAAATTTTAAATTAAACTACGTTTAACTTCACCAAACAATACTTTCCAAATCGACAGAATTTTTTCGTTTTTTCTTTTTACTTTCCCACAAATTTTTCGAAAGCGAAACTTAGAACAAGGCTCTATGTTTTAATTTTCACTTATGAAATATTTATTTCTATACGATTTCGAATATGTAATAATTTTTTTTAAATAAAATTTCTACAAAATTTAAAAATTCTATTTTGCCTAATAAGTTTTTGTATTGAATTCGAATACCAAAACAACTTTTTTAGCATTTTCATGCGAAACTCAAAAACATTTTAAAAGAACAATTTTTTCACCAAATAATACACTCAAAATTATTGCACTAACAAAAAAATGTATGCCATTTTTTTTAAATTAAACACCGACACAATTAGTAGTCCCTTTATAAAGTGCATAAATATTCACTAACGATAATGTAAATCATAATAATATCATATATAGTAAATAATATAATAAATAATGTTTTTGTTTTTTTTTTTTTTTGTGCTTAAATTGAAGCGTAATTTGTTGATTTTAATATTTCATTAGCTATTCTCAGGCAGCAATAAAATTTTTAATAAGTACATTTTTTTTTGTGAAACTCACCTTTAAAGCGAAAAATGCAGCTGCTGGTACGTACGTATGTGATTTATTCTGTTTCTGGCTTTAAATTTTCTTTAAATTTTGCATAAATTTAAATGATTTTTCACAATTATTATAAATTTTCTACTTTTATATATTTTTTTTTATTTTTGATTAGTAGAATTTTTTTTATAAATATTTTTTGCATTACACGAAAAAAGCACACACACAATTTGATTATTTATAATTATTTTTTTTTTATTGAATAACTTTATGCTTAGTACAAATGATTATTAATTTTTTAATATTTTTTTTTATTTTGCAGAAATTTACACGTTTAGCGCACTACACTGATTAGCATAAATTTTGTTATTAAATTTTTTATTTTATTTTATTAAATTTTTGTATATATATATTTTTTTAAAAGCGCACAGCACACGAATATTGACGGTTTATTTTATTTTATATTTTATAAATATTTTTAAAGATTTTTTTTTTATTTCTATTTATTTTGCTACAACATTAAAATTGTTATTTGCAAAAATTTATAAAATTTGTTTTATTTTATTTATTTTTTTTTTTTAAGCAAATGTTTTTATTTTACAACGAACGTTTTAATTTATTTTACAATTTTATTATAAAGTAATTTATTTTTATATATAAAATTATTAATTAATTTACAGCGAGCACTGCAAGTCGTGGCCTTTTATCACATTTAAGAACTGAAAAAAAAAAGAAATAATAAATAAATATTTTAGAACAATTAAAAAAAAATTGGGCAATTGGAAAATTTATTTTATTAAAACAAAAAAAATGTTTTAAATACTTAAATAAATTCTAACAGCACTGTTCTGAATTTCACTTTCACAAAATCTGACGAAAGTGAAAATAATAAAAAAAATAATTAACTAGTAGGATTTTTATAATAACCGGATTGAATAAATTTTTACAATTGAGAACCAGACCGTATATGAAACCATTTTGCCTAGAGGTATCACTTCTCAAAAAATAAATTAGACAGCAAGCTACAATTTTTGACAGCATAAAAAATATTTTAGCCGAAATTTTGTCCAAAAAAAATTTCATAAAGTCAAAATTAGCCAACAAAATTTATTTGTTCTCTTTAAAAAAAACCATTTAAGCACTGTAAAAATAAATCATTGCAGTAAACTTTATTATAATTTTAATATTTTTTTATCACACAAGATTTTGCTCAATTTAGCTATCTCCATCTTTAACGTTGTCAAAAAATTTGTTTCGTCTGAACTGACACATTTATTATAGGCTTTTGGAATCGATGAATTCAAATCCGGTATCTATTCTCACTCACCACTCCCGAGTTTTGACAGGTTTTGCTATGTCCATTTAAAAAAAAAAATGATTTTTAGAGCGTTTTTGTTATGTCCGTCTGTCTGCTTAGTTTACTTTAAGTTTTGGTTTTGGTAACCCCAAAAACGTATAGTAAAGCTTATCAAAACTTTAGGTCAGAACAATAAAAACAAATTTAGATAGATGAACAGTTGCACAAAGCAAAATTGGTCGATAAAATGGGTTTTTGGCACATACGCAAATAGCTGACTTGGACAAAAATCTAAAATGAAGCATTCTGTGCTATAATTTCATAATATTTTTTTTTTTTCAGAAGAATAATTTTAATCTATATCTAACAAATTAAATTATTTAAAATCAGAGAAACATTCAAACAGCAAATTACGTTAAATTAAATTTATTAAGTATTTTTAATTTAAATTTAAAAGTAATTTTAAAATTTAAATAATCGAAAAAAAATATTTTTATCTTTCTAATTGTAAATAAAAAAAAAAAATTGTTTAATTAAAAAAATTAAAAATTAAACAAGAAGAATATTTTTGAAAAAAAAAATTATTTACGAAATTAAAATCAAAAAAAAGAAGCATTTGAAAATTTAAAAAACAACAAAAATATTTTTTGATAATAAAAATTATTTTGGGTAAATTAGATAAAACAATTTTTAAATGTTTTTAATTTCAAGAAATATATTTTAAATACAAAAGTGAAATTATGTGTTCTGTTCTTATTTTCGAAAACACTAAATTTTGGCGTTTAACATCTTAATAAACACTTGTATAAATTGTAAATTAAACACAAAAATAAGTTTTTAAATGTTTAATTTTTTATTTTGAGAAAAACTAAATTTTTTACAATTTATGATTTATGAAAGAGTTTATCAAAACATAAAAAGCAAAATTTTAGTGGTTTCGAAAATAAGAATACAGCTGAATGTGCAAAAAAATTATTTAATATTTTCTCAAAGTGTAGAACAAATTCGACAAAATCAACACACTAAAAAAATTTTGTTATCTAAATAAGACAAAAAATTTAAATAAAAATAAAATCAACATCAGAACGTGAAAATAATTAAGTTTATATTGCAAAAATAATTTCACAGAAAAAATTTTTTGACTTAAAAAAAAATTCACAAATATTGCACAAAATAGATTTCATCAAAATTTGAAAATAATAAAACTAATTTAAGCTAGAAAAAAATTTATGAAAATGTAATTTTGTCAAATTAAATAAATACAAAAAAAAAAAAAAAATTAATAATATTACAAAATATATAAAAATTAATTCTTAACAAAAACAAAAAAAAATATTTCATCTAAATTATAAAAAAAAGAAAATCAATTCTGATTGAAAACTTTTAAGTAAAAATTAAAAAAACTAAGAAAATTTGTATTTCTTAAAATTTAATAGAAACTTTTGTACTTTGAAGCAGCAAGTTGTGCAATAAATGTAATAATGAAATAATAATAATAATGAAACCCACACAAAGATTAAAACAAACTTGAAAAAATAAAAATAAAAAAGTAAAAAATATATTTAAACCAAGAAGTTGTACGACAACTTTTTTTTTCCTTATAGACAACGTGCCACAAGAGCAAACCAAAAAAATAAGAAAAAAACTAACTTTAACTACGACGAAGGCACGTTGAAGTCAAAATGAAAGCCGGTTTTTGCTTTAAATTAAAAAAAAAAAGAAAAAAATACATCAGTGCGAAACCAAATTAAAAAAAAAAAAAATAACACAAATTTTACAATAAAAGAAATAGAAAAAGTAAAAAATAAAATTATTTTTTGTTAAATTACACCAAAAAAAAATTTCACCAAATATAATTTATTTCAATTACCGCAAAGCGTTGCTCTTTCTTTTTCGCACACTAATTCTAAAAAAACTAATTTTTGCGACAGCGAACTTTTGTAGGACTTGCTCCAAACAAAAAATTTTTGACAATAAGAAAATTCCAATTGTAAAAATTTATAATTTTTTTTTTCTTTACTAGCTAAACTCGTTAAAATCGAATTGATTTGTATAAAGCGAATTTATACAAGTCCTGCTGCCGCTGCTACAAATTTGCTACTACTGCTGCTGCTGCTGCACACGACAACCGCACGCTTCGCGAACTCGGAAGCTAATGGGTACAGGACACAGTGTCGACTGACAACGAAGGCTCGGCTTTGATCGGATATGTTGCGTTGCGTTGCTTTGCGTTGCGTTGATGCGGCGCTTGTCAGCTGAACTGCTCCGCTGATTGCGTTTCTTTACAGACACCACACACAGATGGGACGGACAGACAGACAGACAGAACCCACAGATGGGTCGACAGACAAATGCGAAGGGACAACAGAAGGACACCAACCAACTAACACTAAATGTGTTATGCAGCTCTCAGCTGTTATATAGAATTTCGTTCATTCCAAACAGAAACAAATTGGGAATATATGAAACTTACAGAGAATCACGCTGCAAAGTAACATCTGCCTTTGAACCATGCCAACATTACCAACACCCATCTTCCTTATATAAAAAAATTGCATCCCAATGCGTTTTACTTCGAATTCTTATTGTTGTTTTTGTTGTTGTTGTTAGGCAGGCTGTATGTTGTAGGTGTCCTATACTACCGGATAAAGCTCTAAACTGCAAAGCGCATGCGCCATTTGGGCAGCAGCAGCAGTAGCAGTAGCAGCTGAAATTGAACACACACAGCTGAGTAACAGCAGGCGCAGCAGATGAGTTGTGAGCAAAAGTTCAACATTAGATTTTATATGCCGCATGGCAACGCATGCAAAATCACCTGAGCAAAGCCGCGCTGCTTTTATTTATAGTGTGTTCGAAAATTGTACGTACTTTTACTTATATATCTGTGTACAACGCCTTCATATGTTTTTATTAAATTATCTTTTGTGCTGTTCACGAGGTCTTGCATGAGTGGATAAAAGCAAAAGTGCAATCGACTGCAACAACAACTAACACAGAAAATGTTTTGCACTTTTTGCTCGACCCAGACCCTTGACTATGAAAGTGAAAAATATTTGTGCATAAAAGTGTTGGAAAACGCACCCAGAAAAAGCAATGGCATCACAAAAAAAGGAAAAAAGTTTTAACAATTTACTATTTTATGACATTCTTAATCCATCTCCCCATAATATAACACATCTATGCAAAAAATTTCAAAACTCTACTTTTAGAGTTTGGGTACAATTCTGAGCAAGTGCAGTAGTGCGTCTCTCTTAATTTTAAACATTTTAGGCTAAGAGAGAGGGAGAGATGAATAAAGAGAGAAATGTGGGGTCCTAAACCATAAATAATTGGATTGGGCTAAAGTAGTCAGGACTTTCGAGATATGCCTTATACAGTATCTTAAATGAATCCAGAGGAATTTGGATGTCTAGATCTAACATTTAGGCTAGGAGAAGGAGAATAAACAAAGAGAGAAATGTGGAGTACTAAACATGAAATAATGGCCTTAAGCAGTCAGGACTTTCTGAGGAATGCCTTATACAGTATCTTAAATGAATCCAGAGGAATATGGTTGTCTAGATCCATCTGAGATTGATGCTTTTATTTGATTAGCGGATATGATTATATAAATTATATGAATCCTACCCAACTGAAGATTTATAGAGTAAAATGCTAAATAAAATAAAAATTTTCAAACCTCAATTAGGTATTTTAATTTTTTATTTTAAGTTAAAATTTGAAATTGGATCAAACATTTTCACACTCACTGTATTAACTGCAAAGAAAAAAAAACACAAACCCAAAAAAAAAAAAAAAGCAGAGCAAAAACAATGTGTGCGCTGCACAGCAGATGTACTTTGAAGTGGAGAAAGGAGACTCCAAGTAATTGCAAAGGAAGTCAGCAAAAATCCGTGAGCAGATATGAGAGTTAAAGAGAGAGAGAGCTAGAGAACATAAACTTACTGCACTTTCAGCATGTCGATGGATGCCGGTTAGGTAGTCAAAAGTCAGGTGCCTTATGCGGGAGCCGGGGGACAGAGTGAACAGATGAAACAGCTGCGATTACAGCCGCTCTTTGCACTACACTCTTGGTACACTTTAAACTTTAAATATAAAAAAAAAAAACTTATATATTTTTCGATTATTTTTTTCACTCACTTTTTTTTTTTTTTTTTTTAATTTCACTTAGTTTAATTCATTGCGAAATTCTTTGCATTTCATTTAGCTTTTTTGCTGCTGCACTTCATGCGTATACGCATAACGGTTTCGTTTTATATTTTAACTACTTTCTTTCTTTAACACTTGCACTTCTTTGCAGTTGTTGTTGTTGTTGCTGTTGTTGTTATCTTTTTCATTCACACTCACACTTGAAATTACTTGCACCGGTAAAGCAATTATTTATTAAAGAAGAAAAAAAAATAATTCTTATAAAAATTTTTATGCAATGCAATATTAAATATTTATCGATCTTGCACGACTTCAACGAGTACATTTAATTAAATTCATTCAATCAGTCACTGATTCAATTTTAATCATTACCGACGTGCGAAAATGTCAATAATCATCATTATTATTGCGAAAAAAGAATACGCGAAATACGCGATGTACGAAATACACAAAAGCAAAAAAAAAGCTCGACACGACCGCTACCAACCGAAACTAAATCGAAACTAAACATAAATACAACAAAAAAAATCTATATAAACAAACAAAATTTGTCTTCCATATGAAAAGTGTTGAATGGCAACCAAAAAAAAAGTGTTGCAAAATGTTTATATTTAAATGGCAATTTTAAAGCTCTTCTTCGCTATTAACTTATTCAATAAGAAGCAAATAATGGAACTCTTGCAAACAAAAACAAATTACTAATATTCTTATTAAGAGTGTGGTTTATTTTAAATTTTATTAATTAAAATTAATATTATTACAAGCTGTACCATTCTGACAATAAAAGCTACTTTAACAAATGTTATTGTTTGCATTTTACAAACAAAACTCAACAAATTCACCATACACATAGCAAAGACACAAACCAAAGATAAATTTAAATGTGCGCTTGCAAGCTTTTCTTGCATGCCAAATTCGTGGGCATTGTTAGGTTTATGCATGCCCTCGAAATTAGTACAATTAAATTTAATAAAACTTAAAGGTAAATTGGTAATAGTTATCAACTAGCTCCTTTAGTTGTAGCTCTAAATGTTTATTATTATTGAAGAAAAAAGTTTTAGTCTTATTTTTAGAATATCTTGTTATCAATTTTGCGGCTGTCCATCTGTACCGCCCGGTTGATTTTTCGTGGCAATTTAGATGGTTTGCTAAAAAATAAGTGGCTTTTAATGGTTTAATTCACTCGGTACGGTTTACTCACCGATCAAGGAGTTCGTCTTCATTTAACGAGTGATCAATTTGCGGCCGGTGATAATAGCCGCCGTACATACTTTCACGCTGACAGTGGGGACGAACGCTCGGTGTCTGTGTCGACTCCGCATTAAACAAGTCGCCGTACGGTTATAGTCGGCGACAAGAACACTTTAATGGTCCGAAATCTACATATGGCTTTGTCCTTCCCTTTAACAAAGAGTTATGAAAGCACACAGTCGACCTATCACAAAAACTTATGCCACGTTCGCGGCAACTAATCAATGGCCACTGGCAAGGGCACGACAAACCACGACCAGACCAGAAATTAAATTTTTTTTATTTAATTGGTAAGTTTCAAAGCTACTTTATAAACGAAATTACAAAAATTAAATTTGTAGTTTGTAAAATTGTGCTTTTCTTGGCGGCTTTGAGCGCCAATATTACTAAACGGGCGACAGTTTTAATCGATAGACCGATATAGATCGGTCGACCAATCGCAGGTATCGGTCACATTTTTATGTATAAACCTTCATGTATGAGTGCAAAGGAGACAAAAGTATGCATATTAAATTTCACCACACAATCCGAAATAAAACGGGTAGTACCGTTAAAACGAGCGCGCATATTACGAATCCGAAATCGGAATATCTCAACTTCGTATAACTTTGAGTATGAATCGTAAAAAAACATGTTTATACAATTTTTAAGACAAATATTAATATATCAAATTATTTGACTTATTAAAGTAAACAAATCTAAATCAAATCGTTTTTCACTTCTTTCACCCAATTTCTTTCACACAATTGACATATGTAAAATTATTATGCTTTTGTTTTCAATATTTTTTTTTTTTTTATTTTTCAACCCTACTTTTGATATTTTTTATAGTTTTTTTTCAAACTTAACAAAACTTTTACATGCTCAGCTAAAAAATATAGCAAGTATAACAATTGGAGGCGTTCACAGTTCGATTATCTTAGTTAAGTAGCACAATATGACAACTATCACCGATCTGTGAATACCCAAATATGAATGACATTACTAAGGCGGCGTTTCCATTAGGCCGCGTTCCGCGTTAGCGTTAAAAACTCGACAAACTCGCGTTAAATCGTATACAAAAAGATAGGCAGTTAGGGATGGGAAAAAGTCGCGTTAATTTTGAACGCGACTTTCGATAACACGCGTTCAAACCGATTTCACACCTGATTTCAAACCGATTTCTCTTATCGGTTCGAATAATTTTGCAATCGTAAGTTGCGCATACTTATGAAAACAGCTGACAAATTACCCGCAAAAATAAACATTTACATAAAAGCTTCAGCTATATATTCAAATGACGGATTATCTTTCCATGCTCGTTTGGAACAGTTATTAAAAAAAAAACACCTACATCCATTCGATATATTAAAGCGTATTTCAAAAAAAAAAATTCTTGGACTTGCATTAATTCTGGGTTCACCCTAAACTAAAAAAACCAATAACAAAACGCGATGAAAGCGGCATAAGAGTTCAAAATAACCAAGTCCCAGATTAACCTGCGTAATTAAATTAAAATTGACAGAAAAGCTTCGTATATAGTATGCAACCCAATTTTCTGCCACATTAAACTTGGGCAATATCGGGACCATTGAAGGTCAGTTAGTAGCCTGCTAATTTTAAAATAACACCTTTATATATATCAACTCACTCTACTTCTGTCCAAATATTTCTTACGCCACTGTTGATCGATTCTCTATCGAAATTAACGTCATTCTTTTTTTTTTTTTTTTTTGTTTATTTACACCTTGTACCCCTCTCATTAATGCATTACGCCAATGATCATTATTTGTTTTTTTTTTTTTTTTTTTTTTTTGCATACGCCACCTTTTGTTCTTCTGTTTTGTTCTTTTGCTCCTTCTATCACACCACTTATGCCATAACTGCCCCACCCTGCACCACCACACCGCAGCACTACACCAACGAAAACATCTTCGTCAACACATGGTGAGGTGACAATGCTTGTCACCGTGCCGCTCTCGCTGACTTTTTTCTCTCATTCATTAATTTAGTCATTTTGAAACGGTCACCAAGAAGCACACAACATACTAAATTTTTTAATTCTAACTGCGCGCGGCGCTTTACTTTTCTTAATTTTTTTTCATAACTTTAAATTTTTGGAAAAATCACGCAAAACGTCTAATAAATGTGAAATGTTTTCTTTTTTATTTTGTCGATTTTTGAAAAAATAACGCGCGAGGGCAACATCACAAAATCATCAGCAGCAACATCGTGAAAATCTATATAAAGCACAAAAATCACGCAAAAGCAAAAGATTTGACAGAAAAATGTGCGCCATTTCATCGTCCCATTTGGACGCCGCTGCTGCCATTGTCGCTGTTGCAAGCGCCTCGCCGTCATCATCATTGTGGGCTGATGTCGCTGTCGCTGTCCATGCCCGGCGTAGCTCATAAAGAAAAGTAATAAATTTATTTATACACATTCGTACATATGTAAAAAATGTTCTCTCTGTGGTCTCTATTTGAATTCGAATCGAATGCAAATGAAAATGTTTTTTTTTTTTTTTTGAATTTGCAGTGCCACGACGACAACAGAAACGTTCGAGACTAAACGGATTTTACCCGTCTTCATTGCATTGGACCAAAATACTTAAATATATAAACTGAAGCTTCTATTTCTATAAACTTTTTTCGCAATCTACTGGATTGTTTAAATCCCGGCTCTGGTATTCCGGACTTATAAAAATGCTAATTTGTTTACGTTTTCAAATCTTATTCAAAGTAATATTTTTGCTGTCAACAATTGTCGCAGTTACAAGTGAGTCTTATTGCGATTAAGTTTTAAAACTTTTATATTATTTTATTTTTTTTTTAGATTGTTGTTCTAGCCGAATTTTACTATTGCGCGAACACACTTTGAAAATTGTAGAGCACAATTTTCATAATCATCTACACGAGCATGCACATGAATTGCAACAGCAAATCGAGCATCATGTTGTCAATTTGGTTACGCAAATGGAATTCAATAAAACCCAACAACAACCAGACTGTGCCACCTCCACAACAGGCATAAGTGAAATGCCAACTACAACATCAATTCCAAATGATGACATGCCGCAATCAGATCTTGATAGACCACCACCGCCATCAACAACAACAACAACCACTTCTCCGGAGTTAAATGCAGAAACCAGCACAAGTGCTGTTGTTCAAAATGTTTCAGAGCAAAGCTTCGCTAGTGCACCCGGTCAACCAAAATTTAATATGTCCGATCAGTACTTGGCCATAATGCGTGATGTACTATCGCTCCAGTGTAGTGGACAATATTTAACGGATTTTTGTTTAAACGGTGGACGCTGCTTTCGTTATCCAGTTGGTAATCATAGCTTTTTCTCGTGTGAATGTGCGGATGGTTACATTGGCGAACGGTGTGAGTCAAAGAGTTTAAATGGTAAGTAATTTAAGAAGAAATGCATTCAATGAATACCGAGCATTTAATAAATACCGAGAAAACCAAGAAATTCGATTAGAATGGAAAAAGGGGAATCACATTTTAAATTTTAATATTTTAACATGAAAAAAGTTATAATGTGCGATTACGATTAATGATTACGGGTTTGAAAATAAATATCCCGTTTGGAGCGAGGGTGGATAGATCTAATGCTCGCAGTCCGTGACTGTTAAAATGAGATTTAAATTTAAAAAAAAAATTTTTAATGACCCATTTAAAATATTTAGATACACGTAAAGAAACACCAAATAATTATGGAGACTTTAATAGTTCTCGAGACATTGCGATTTTAGTATTTTTCTTGTATTTTTTTTTTTTTTATTTTAAAATGTTTTTAGTATTAAGGATATGTTTGCTTTATTTGTATGTTTCAAATAAATATGACTCCATTTTTTTATTTTTCAGAACTTTATGTAAGCACACCTGCGCTGGACGCCGCCAAACAAAAAGTGCTAATGGCACGCATTGTTTTCTCATTTCCGATGCTTATTTTACTATCCACAATTTACATGCTCTTTGGTGCATTCTTTGTGTTTCGAAATCCACAAAGTACTCAAAACATATTCAATTATCGTTCTCGAGTTGGCATCTTCGTCAGCTAGGATCAATTGACCAAAATTATTGGAACGTGTTCCGCATATCGGAATAAGATTTGTGCTGCCCTCAAAGCTCTTCAAGTTTTGAGTGCAACGTTTGTATATGTCATAGCTTTACTGCGCGCAGGTTTTTTTTCCTTTTTTTTTATATTTTTTTTCGCATAGAAAAAAAAAATATTTTTTTCTTAAATTTTTT